>CM077459.1:1793551-2333551 GCA_039654765.1 Mylopharyngodon piceus | reverse complement strand
ATAGATAGATAGATAGATAGATAGATAGACAGATAGATAGATAGATAGAAACTCCTCTCAAAGCCCTGTCAGCTTTACCTAAGCAAGTTGATACGTTTTACGCAGTCATTATAGGTGGAAACTGATACTTTTCCAGTCATGACTCATGTGGGTTGTGCATGTGATTCCTTTACCTCACTAGACAAGCAAAGAATAATGTGGCAGCTCCTACAGTGTCTATCATAATCACTACTTGACTGCACGCTTCCCAACAACGTGTCATCGTGATCTGCAAGTCTGATTGGCAAACACACCTCAAAGACTGAAGGTCACATAATACAGTTCAGTTTGTCTCCTTTCTGTGGAAGCCATAAATTAGAAATGACCTGCACTCTCATCACGGCCAGACTCTGATAACTAGGGCTTGATTGCTGTAGAGGATTTTGTTTTTCTTTTCTCTCTTTCTCTCATTTTTATATTGCACTTACTGTAGCATTTAAATGTCAATTCAGCAGCTCTGGCACATGTGAAACTCAGAGGCTGTTTACTACTTGTGGTTAAGCTTTGTACTTTTGATCTACAGTTGGGAAACATATCATTTCCCATCATGCATGTAACAACTCTTCCTGTTCGTCTTTAGACAGTGTCTTTATATGTTGATCTTGGACCAGCTTTGTGTCAGCCCAATTCTGATTTCAACCATCAAAAGACAAACCACAGATCTGATCTCAGATCAGCACCCAAAGACAACTTCAACAGCACACTTCTGCAGACTTCAGCAGCACACGACATATAACAAATGCACTTATACCTACAAAACAAACCCGATCGTATGAATAACAACCTGCACGAACTTCCCGAATAACATCAACAGTGCTCTTGCATAATATACTGACTGGTCAATCATTTCACATGTTGAAATTTCCTCCCTTGTCCTTGGCAACATTTCTGACCTCAATGACTACTGTGGATCACGCTGTTCTGCACTGTGCCAAACATCCCAGAACAAACATCTCACTTAAAGGTACATGAGCTGAGCTTCAACCAGATGCTGTGCTTTTGTTTTGTCTGTTCAAGGAGACTAGAGCACACTGTATAATGTTTTTAAGCTGTAAAAATGGACAGCTTGTCCAAAATATTAAGCAGTTCTGGATAAACTGAGGACAATGAGATAAATGTTAAAGGGATATTTCATCTAAAAAAAAAAAAAAAAAATCATAAGTGGCTCTGATTCATGTGAAGACAACTTAAGGATTTCATGCTTCAGAGAGACAAACACAAGTCCAAACTGCAGTTTATTCAATCAGTGTCCAGAGCTTGGCTTTAGTCCAGCTGGATATTTAGGTTACATGTGCTACAAAGTTATTTATATACTTGCCTATCTCAGCAATAAAGCAGTGAATTGTCATTTACAGTTCAAGCTGTAACTATTAAGTCACTTTAATGACCCCATGAAATCAAAATTTTAGTTTAGTGGCTTTTAGTTTATGCCTTAGTCCTTGTGCTAGTGTACTCCTAAATGTCACATAAATGTATATTAAAAATATATAGTCTGTTTTCTGGGAAAACATACCAAAAATGTTGATGACTTATCCTGCACCACACAGATTTCTGTCCAATCAAATGCTCTCTAGGATGAGAAAGTCCCGCCCCCCAAATGACTAGCAAGTAGCAAATTATCATTAACTCTTTCCCCGCTAGCGTTGTAATCTAGCACCATCATTTTTGTTCATATTCACAAAATTCACTCTGAATATTTTGTTATATGAATATGTAAAATGTCAATATATCAAAAGAAAGAACAGCCTCTGCTTTTAAACAACAACAACAGCCAAGGGGCTGTTTACACAACACCGTTTTCAATAAAAACTTAAAACTTTTTATGCTGTAGCAAAGTTTAAAGTTCAGGGAAGAACAAGGCATGAACTGGCAAACGTTTAACATGTTAATAATAAAATAAACAAACAACAAAATGAAAGTATAGGGGTAGCCCCTTAAGGACGACTGCCACATAAACTAAAACAAAACAACAACATAAAGTCCAGGCCTGGTCCTCTCTAATCCTTCACTGTCGTCACTCCTCTTCCGGGGCTCCTCCGTGAGACTCGCTCCGTTCCCACGACTCTCGGCCCCGCCCTGCTTGGGCCGAGAACTGGCAAACGCTCAACATAATTTTAATAATAAAATAAACAAACAACAAAACCAAAGCCCCTCACGGATGACTGCCGCATACATGAAAACAAAACAACAACATAAAGTCCAGGCCTGGTCCTCTCTCGTCCTTCACTGTCGTCACTCGTCCTTTTATCTTTCCGGAGCTCCTGTGTGAAACTCGAAGCGGGTGAGGCCTAGGTCTGTCACGATAACTACTTTTTGTTGTGCGATATATTGCAGAAATAATTGCGATATGCAATATTATTGTCATTTTAAGACCATTTTATGCCACTGAATATATAATCATAATATAACAGCATAATAATGCAAGTAGGCCTACACACTTTCAAATGACAATGAACTTAACTCTTAAGAATATTTAGATACTGGAATTGAAGCGTCAAAAAAATAATAATGTTGAATAAATAATAAATAAACCTTTGCTAACAAAAACTGCAAAAGAACAAGTAGAAAAAAACACTTGCAAATGCACAAAAGGCACTTATATGGAGATTTTCCATCTACAGGTTTTTCCCTGACCTTATTTTCTCAGTAAAGTAAGGGTGCAAGCTATTGTCAGATGTCCATATGAACAAAGACACAGATTTAGCAGTCAGATATGGCCTGTTGAGGTATCTGTTTTTCTAGAGGCGTGTTTGAAAAACTTCTTTTAACTTGAGCGCCGCGTTTTAGCACCGCGTCATGCACGAGATGCTGCAAAAGACGCGAGTGCAACAGTCAAACAAACACGTTTCCATGGAAAACCGGTGCAGTGGAATGCAAAAACGCGTTCTCTATGAAAAACGAACTAGACACTTGCGACTGCCGCGTCCTGTGTGAAACCATTTCGCGCTGTCATGTTTATATTTGCACCGGTAGATTGCGAAAACTGAGTGCATTTGCACTTATTCTTCCAAACTGTCTGTAGTTGTCAGGAAAACACTATAATGACTCGAATGGCGCATTTTTTCGCCTGTCGATGTCAGCTCTGTGTATGAAGGAGCTGAGTCCCGCTTTTGCCTCGGAGAGCTGACGAGATGACAGAGGCAGCACGATCGGCAGAATGTCGGTGACATTTATTTTTGTGTAAACATAATGAGCAATATATCGCGTCACCAAAAATTATCGAGGTCATGTCCATATATCGTGCAATAAGTCGATATATCAACTATCGCGACAGGCCTAGTGAGGCCCATTAGCAGTCTGCTTGCCACTTATGTGCTTTGGCCGTTCATTTACACGACAATGGCATTTGGGGGCCTGAAAACGCAAACTTTTGAAAAAGTGCTATTTTTTAAAAACGATGTCGCTATCATCTCCGTGTAAACTACAAAAATGAGAATTTAAGAAAACTGTGACGTCACGTGCATGCATATTATGTGTCCAGTCTAGGTGCGTAGTGTTTCTTTACAAAGTGACATCGCCATCTACTGGCCTGACATGAATAATACAGGCCAGTCATTTTTGCGGATCCATGTGAACGGGGATAGTTTTGACAATCTTTGCGACAAATGCAAAGCAAAACTTTTCCGTTTTTAGTACATCATTATCATGTAAACATACCCTAAGTAAAACATATCAGCTATTTAAAAAAAAAAAAAGTCATTCATACGGCCCCAACTTCCTGTTTCAACAGGAAATACATTGGCATAGGAATGAAATCTGCAACTGTCAAGTGAGTTCAATGCTAAAATTTTGATTGTTCAATAACCATGAATGTATCAACCCCCTTTCATCAAAACAGACCACAAGGAGGTCATATTAGTTAGGTTAATTAGCAAAAATCTGTGACTGGCTAAGCATAGATTGATTTTATGTGGTGGATGCTTGCTGAGGCTAGCAGTAATCCACTCTGAAACAATGCTGCGGGGAAAGGCTTTGTCGTCCTCACACAATACAGCAGAAAAGAACTCAGTGGAACAAACACACTTAAACTACGTCTGCTAGCTGCCAATGAGGAGCAGCTCTATTCATGAGGCATCAATCAGTGGGCTGGTGGGACATGTCTGATGGAGGAAGAGGAGGAAACTCTCATCTCCATGTCTCCTTTGCCCTCTCTCCATTCAACCGCACAGTTTGACCCACAGGCTCTGCATTAGCACGCCTTGATGACGGCATATGTAGAGGGCCTCTTGCCTACCCCTATTCAAACTCAAACAGCGACACGTAATCTACACGCGCACTATGTACACTACGCTCATGTAACCTATATCACACAATGGCATGGCCTTAGGGCACATGTATGTAATGTACTCAAGGAAGACCTTTGAACATTGTTTCTTTAGTAAAAGAATTTTTCCATAATGGATCTCAACAGTGATTGGTGGTTGTTTCTTCAGGATTATGAGTAATGTAGTTTTATTGCACAGAATTTGGCCAATAATCTGTATTTAAAAAAAAAAAAAAAAAAAAATTGGCATTGATTTGTGGCTTGTGGTTTTCAGCTTAACCAAATTGACGCTTATGGTACAGTAGATCTTCAAAGGTTTATTTGTAATGGTTACAATCTATTGAATGAATGGGATTTTTTACTTTTGGTATCCTACTGTTGCATTCTATTGGGGCACAATCCATAATCACATTATAGCATCCATTCCAGCCAACTTTGTCATGCGGGATAAACTATGGAAATTGACAGAACATCAATATTCCAACATCCACACCTCACAGCAGATGTCAATAGGGTGCACATATGAAGAGCCAAACAGGCCATGCCCTCTAGCAGCTAATAAGAGGACAGATTAACAAAGCTCTCATTAAATGAGAACAAATCCTTATGAAACAAAGAGAGGTCACAGGCTGGATGTGAAGTCAACTGCCAAACTGAAACACCAAAATCATTGTTAAAAACATTAAATGGTATTTTGAACACCATTTGATTTAAATCATTCAGTATTGTCTTTATTCAATATTGTTTCAAAAACAAAACAACGAAGTGGATTGTTCTTATTGATTTATTCTCAAGGGATTTTCAGCTTGAAGGAAATGTTCTCAGGGCAGTCAAACTGACCACAATAAAAAACAAGGCTAAACACAAACAAAATGACCACTGGCTCTTTATAGAAACTTTAACTCCATAGGTCTGCATAGTAAACATCTATATTTTTAATTATATTATTTGAAGCCGATGTAGTGGGTGTGCATTTCTGCTTTCAAACTTGTTGTTTGTCAGGAAATCTTATGAAACCAAAATGAGAATTGCATCTGGCAGCGCATAAATGCCATCTTCCAGTGCTTGTGATTCTGTAGCTTGTTCTTTTGGTGTTCAACAATGACTCCAAAGGACTGTGATGTACAGTCTGTGTGAAATGGGGATGTAATTATAGCTAACATGAGATATATCAAGAACGCATTTTCCAATAAATAAGCAGATTCAGTACATTGGCTTAAATTACACCATTATTTAGCTGACCTCACCCTTGTTGAGTAATGCATGGATTTTATGGCATATTTTTATTGAGTGCTGGAGGTATAGGTATTATTGCATGTTCTCACATGCTGAGGTTGTAATGTATTTGCTATTATGGCCTTGAATGGAATTCATTAGTCACATCTGACACATGCTCTTTGCATTCAAAATTTGACTTTGGAAACATAAACAATTAAGCACTGTACACAAAACCACTGTTATCGAGTTGCACAACATAGTGAGGTAAAATCACAGACAATAATGTGAATGATTTTAAACAAGAGCTCTGAGAGTTAGGGAAGAAGAAAAGATGATTGTAACACTTGTTTGGTTTGTTTTTGTTCAGAAAATGTATAGCCTAAAGCTATACTATACAAAGCCTTAAATATAGTGGCAATTAAAATTCTAACTAAAATGAGTTAGATACACATTGTGTCAGATACACAATGTAATGGAAGTAGAGAACATATTTGAAATGGATTATTGAAAAGAAAAAATGTTCAGTTCACTGGTTGTTGATTGGATGGAGACAGATCTGAATTCTCCACATGAAAGACAACTGGCAAATCAATATGCTACTTGTTTTCTCACCAATACAGTAAAAGTTTAAGTAGATTAAACTTAATTAAAATTTGGAGTGTGTATTATGAGAATAACTGACATGATGATTAACAGATTGCACATAACTATGCGCAATTTTGTGATGTGTTAGTATGTCCCAAAGCTTGCCTACTCTTTTGCTACACTTTTTTCTTCACAAAAAGAGTACATACTTTTATGCCGTAGTATACAGGCGACGTGGGATGCAGCATCTGGACCAACAAATTCAATAGCTACGTTTCCATCCAAAGTTGCGAATTTAACTTGCGCAAATTAGAAAATTGCATAAAACATTTGTAAATAAAGCACCGTTTCCATCCAACGAGACGAAGACAACAAAATTGTCACTTCCTGATAAACAGGCGTCAAATATCACTAAGAAAAATGTAATTTGCTGCAGTAGGAGAACTGTGGGTCTTTTTTCGTATAAAATTACTTGTGTGTCAGAGTGCACAGACAAAACGCAATAAGCATGGTCATGTTATCTTGCTTTCGGTGGATGGAAACTAGGCCTATTGAAAAAAACTTAGACTCAAAAAAAACAGTTTGTTCATGAATCAGTCATCACTACTTCTCTCACAAACACCAAATGGTTTGGACAACTTTTATGATAGTTTTATGGTGTTTTTTGATATTTTGCAAGAAAAAAAATCGTCAGAAGAAAAATAAAGTCACGTTTGGAACAAGTGGGATAGTAAATGATTTTCATTTTGTGGTGAACTGTCACTTTAATTTCAGAGGCATTTTTAAAATTATTCATCTACTATTTAAATAGATTTTTAATTGCACCATCCATGAATACTTAAGTTCAAATAGTGCCATAATAGCTACAAAAGGATGTATTCTACCCCTCAGAGCGAAAACAAAACCCTCCCCCGTTGAGTGCAAATTCTTTGTATGGTTGTTTTGATCGGAGTGCAGCGAGTCAACGGGTTCAAAAGTGGGCGAGGCTCAAGGGCTGCGTAGCGTTCAACTCTCTTTCCCCAAACCCAGTATGCTTCTCTCACACGACAAAACGTGTTATTCCAGCGTATATCATTTCTCGCAGCCTTACCAAAAGCTGCAGCGCACCAGAAATATTGTTCACTGTTTGTCCTCAAGTGACCCGCTGCAGAAGTGAGTACATCCCGTTCCTGTGATATTAATAGATCCCTTGCGTCACCAAATTGTGCTAGACTGCTCTGCTAGACACGCGATGCTAGCCAAACGCGCAGCAACACATTCGCACTCCAAACAAACATCGTTATAAAACAGATATCTGTCGTGCATCAGATGACCGTCTAGGTCGGATGTGGGAACGTATGCACAAACGTCATACGTGATGCATTGATTACACCGAAGGGCTTAACAGGAAGTGGTTATCCGAATTTTCTAATTTCAAGAGTATTAGCCTACTTAAAAGAAAACTTTCAAGATCATATGCGTGTGGAAATGCAATATTAAATTAAAGTTGCTTGAACTTAAGTTAGTTTAGACATGAAATCTGTCTCACACACACACACACACACACATTCAGGTCAACTATAGTAGGTTACTTATCATTTCAGTCATAATGTAAAAAAAATAGTTCAGGAAATCAGAATGACTGCAGGCCATATGCAGTACAATTGTAAACAGTTTTTCTGTACCCATTAGTGCTTGACTAAATATGTTGTACTGTTAGAATTGGCACAAAACTTAATGTGGTGTCATATCTTCATTGATCATCTTTGACTTTTTGATACATACTTGTTACAGGCATAATGGATTTTATGTCAATTTGGTTAGTGTACATTCTAATGACAACTGTAGCCTACATTACAGTACTATAACATTTTTCATTCAGCACCTCTAAAGGTGATTTGATACCTTGCATTGGTTTCTTTTAGAGAGATTTTATGTGACCCTAGACCACAAAACCAGTCATAAGGATCAATTTTTTGAAATTGAGACTTATACATCATCTGAAAGCTGAATAAATAAGCTTTCCATTGTTGTATAGGACAATATTTGGCCGAAATACAACTATTTGAAAATCTGGAATCTGAGAGTGCAAAAAAATCTAAATATTGAGAAAATCGCCTTTAAAGTTGTCCAAATGAAGTCCTTAGCAACACATTTTACTTACAAATTTTTATATATATATATATATACGGTAGGAAATTTACAAAATATCTTCATGGAACATGATCTTTACTTAATATCCTAATGATTTTTGGCATTAAAAGGAAAATCGATAATTTTGACCCATACAATGTATACCCGTGCGACTTATAACTGGTTTTGCGGTCCAGGGTCACATATATTAGAGGGTTTTTTTATATGTCGGTATTGGTTGATATTGGATGTCGAATTGTTCATGCTCATTTCATATATTTTTACGTTGAGATTACCTTTACTGTCATCTAACGCTCACTTAAAGTTAATCTTTAAACACTCATAATTTAACAACACTGTTAAATGTAATCTTTATCAAATCTCAAAAAGAATATCCATTTTTCATACTGTACATTAATGTTGCGATGCATAAATTCACTTGTAGCATGTAAAATTATTTTAGTTTATAGTGTTTTAGTTTAAATTTATGTAGACAAAATAGAGTGGTATGGCTATTTATTGGTTTATGGTATCAGCGATTTTATAATATAATACAGAGTTATAATATCACTGCATAGCAGTTTTTGACAAGCTGTTTAAGCACATTTCTTTCAAGATTCACAAGTAAATATAACATTTTTCTTCATGCGTCTCCTCAGGTGAAAGCCAAAAGTTAAATCCACACTTGATGCTTATAAATCCCCATATGATTTTGTAAGCCTATTTTGGCATTGCCCTTGATCTTTGTAAACATATACTGTAGCTGCATGATTCACATCCACACCTGTTGTTTTCAGGAAACTCTTTAACCATCACGCCACACGCAGTTTGCAATTGCGTAGTAACATGCCCTGCAGTTGCAACGATGCATAATGTGTATCTGGTTACATTATTAGAGCAAACACTGATATCATTCATTAGCTTAATATACCAATGTGATTAAAAGCAAAGTAAAGCTGACGTGATCGCCTTTCACCAGCTTCTGCTGGAGTTTAACGCTCAGGTGCAGTGGGATCTTGGCCCGGCCCCAGAGAAAGGGGATAGCAGACAGAGAAGAGGAGGGAGAAAGAGACAGACAGAGGAGGGAGGTGGATGTTTCAATTGCTGGGTTTAGTGTTGTAGTCTGTGGGGAGATGGGGGTGTTGATGCATAGAGACAAACATGACCGAGCTCCCCTGTGTGTACTACATGCAGACAAACCTATTCAGTCACAAACAACTCACCTAGATCTTTTTATTTGACCTTAAAAGGAAGTTAGCAGAGTGAATGCTCTGTGTGTATGCAAGTGTGTTTCTTTGCCACTAGCGTCATCAAAGGTATTGCAAAATAAAGACTGTTTTCAAACAAGTTTCCTGACTGCCATTGGTCATCAAAAACAATAGCCACACCCCCATACTCACACTATTGGTTGAGTCGTTGTTGCTATGTCAGCCTGGCCTGGCTGAAAAACTGAATTATTGTATAATTTACAGTGAAAAACAGTAAGAGGACATTCACAGAAGTCTCTGCATGATACATGATTATATTTCATATAAATAATTTTGTTTCTTCTCATTTTTGTTATCAGTAATGTATATTAGGGTGTTTTTCTTGTTATATTTTCTGTTATCTAGTTATTATTTATCACATAATTTTAGTTTCATCTGTGTTATCTGATGGTGTTTTGTCTTTGTGATTCTGCGCACCATCTAGCTGTTGCCGCCATATTTTTTTAGACAGCGGCTATTTGCACTAAGTGCCAATAGCAGTAGATGCTATTTACACTGTGTAAATAGCAATTAGGTGCTATTTACACTAAGTGAAAATAGCATATTTTCTTAGCGATAGATGCTATTTACACTAAGTGACAATAGCAGCATTTTCTTAGCGATAAGCTATTTACACTAGGTGAAAACAGCGAAAGATTCTATTTACACCATGTAAAAGTATCAGTTCTTTGCAATAAGAGTAAAGATGCTATCTATACTTTATATTGGCAGATACTATTTGCACCTCAGTATTTTGTATATTAACAGGATGCAATAATATCATAGCGTGTAAATGATTATATTTATTAAAATTATTAAATGGATGCTGCCTTAGTAGGAGAATAAAAACCCTCCCTACACCTTCCCCTAACCCTACCCAATAAACACTTTTAATATTATTAAACACTTGTTCGCAGTTTATTTCCACTTTTAGAACATTATTTTCATTTTTATTGAAAATAAATGCGAACTCGGCAAAAGGCGCATTCAAACCTGCGTTGATCGCGTTAAAAGCCAGGTCTGTGAGTCTTTCTCACTACTGATGCGCCACTGAAGACAATGAATTCTACTTGTCTCTTTTTAAAACTTGAGTGGCCCAACCAGATATTGATGGGTGGAGCTAGTGTAAATAGTGTTTGCCAACAAGGGACGCTATTTGCTCTTAGTATAAATAGACACTCCGTATTTGGCAATAGTGAATTTCTGCCTCCAGCTTTTTACCGTACATTTAAATGGATATTATTTTACAGTGTAATTCTGTTTAAAGAGGACCTATTATGCTTTTTTAAATTTTCAACTTTCTTTAGTGTGTAATGTTGCTGTTTGAGCGTGAAAAAGGTCTGCAAAGATACAAAGCAAAGTCAGAACTCTTGGAGTGTTTGACATGGTAAGGGGTATGACAATGTTGATATGTTTGGTCTTGGCGGAATAGATCTGCTACGCTGCTGCTGCTTTTATTGCTGATGCTGCTGAAGAGCAAGTACACGACTTGCTACTGCCAATACATACACGACACGCTGCTGTAAGCAAGTAAGACATGCTGTTGCTGTACAATATAGCATACATGAATTACCCGTAGCAGATCTATACAGGTGGAGCTGGGGAAGGTGGAGGGTTTCTGAAAGCGCGCTGCACTGCTGAGGCAAATGCTACCCAAGTATTTTGAAGGTTGAGCATGCAAGCTCATTGGCTACTGAATCTATAGGGCACAGCAAGAACCAATCAGCTGTGCCCTATAGATAACGATGTGATCAAGAGCAGGTTGAATTAAAGGACCTATCAGCCTGCGTCATCTAGAGTTTCATGACAGAACTTTGTATTTATTCTCTATATCAGTAAGCACTGTTTCTGAACTCCCTGAAACGGCTCGATTGTAGTGTAGAGTTTTCTTCCAGGGATGACCACATCACAATATCCCTCATTTAAATAATTCCCGCCCAAGGCATATGCAAAAAAAAAGGGGTGAGGCCTGGATGAGTTGCATTAGTAGTGCACGTGTTGTGTCCATGTCCAAGAAGCTAAAACTTGCAGTTATAATAAGGGGTGTGACATTTCCGAAAGCAGTTGACCGACCACAACACACTGTTGTGGTCGGAGCACATTGTACTTTTCGGAGGAAGGGGTTTCATAGAGACAGGAACTAAACAGAGCGTTACTGACAGACTGGGAAGAGAGGTGCTGCAACAATGTAAAATATGTGAAAAAATAAGGTGTTTTTTTAACATTCAAGCATGAAAACCATTCTAGTCGATCGCAAAAACAAAAGACTTTGAAAAAGGGCATAATAGGTTGCAATCTTTTTCAGTCAGTACATCAACAAAGCATGACAACTGTTATATATCACAAAATTCTTTTAGTATTAATTTTAGTATTACCGTTTTATCTGTGCTAGTGGCATGTGTAAGATAAGCTGTATAGTGAAAATAAGTGGAGACCCTCCAGTTTATCACAACCCCACGTGTACCTAAAGACACATCCCATCTTGGTCCTCTTCTAGCAAACCAGCAATTACAAGACCCGTGCATGAGACTAACATCACTGGGTCTCGGTTCAGTCAGTTCAGTCAGAGCCTCACCCAGACAGCAGGCACCATGCAAATTACAGCACAACCCCAAACACACCCACTTACAATTACCAGTGAGACAGCAGCCCCTACGGAAGGAGCACGTCCCTCTGAAGCAGACCCAGACAGATAGTAGAACAGGACTGACAACTCGATGATGAACCATTTTGAGTCATAAAAAGCAGAGGCCCTGCCTATGGGCCTCACATTTTATTACCCATGAGGGTGTTTTGTACTATCATTATCTCAGGATCGTAGCTGAGCAATGTTTTGTCATATCAAAACACAAAACTACTCAGGCAGAATGTGTTGGATAAAAAAGCAAACCGTTGTAAGGTTATAATGAAGTTTGAAACTATTGATCTCTGAAACTGCTGCTGCTATCTTTTATAGATGTGAGGTGCTAGTTATGTCACTTGTTTCAGACTCAATACTGCTTAGATTGCTTTTTGCTTTCACATGGAAACTGAGCACTTTCAGTTCCTGTTCTTAAACATGAGTAGGATTAGGAGATTGTGCTGCACAAGAAGTCTGTTGAAATTTGTAGATTTTTTTGAAGAAAATACGATGGTACTTAATGTTAATAACTTGCAGCCCTGAAGCTAAGAAGTTATGGGTGGTTGCCAGGGTGTTGCTATGGTGTTCTGTGTGTTTTTTTGTTGTTGTTTTTTTGCATGTGGCTAGGGCGTTGCTAGGGTCTTCTGGGTGGTTTGGTACTGGCCCTAGTTAAAAGAGCCCACTCAGAGTTTCTATATATGGTTCAGGTCTCTCCTTCGATGCAAGCTTATGGGATTTTTAATTGTCTTACATGTGAAAATCATAAGTCTGATTGAAAAGTACTAACACACTTCTCATTAACAAGCTGCATGATTTGAATATCTGTAAGGTTAGGAGAAGGGATGAATGATTAAAATTAAATGTATTGTAAATGTAAATGATTAAAAATGTATTTAGACAAAATAGTATAGAATTTTAATATTGGCCATAACATCAAAATATTTATCAGGTTTTCGGTACTGGCCGGGGTTGTTATCGTTAAATAAAACTAAACCATAAAAAAAAATGTCATTACTTGAAATAAAATAAACATTAACTGAAAAATGTCACTTTGTAAAGAAACACTACACTGTAAAAAAAAGAATTGTTGGTTTAACTTAAAAAAGTAAGTTACCTGGTTGCCTTAAAATTTAATACAAGTTAATACAATGAAGGCAATTGGTTTAATCAACAGAAACTCAAAATATTGTTATCTGAACCACATTACTTATTAAAGTTGATTTGACAAAAGAAAAAAATGTTCTGATAACAAATCATGAAAATCATTTTTTACGGCGTAGGTGCCTATAGACTGAGCATGTAATACGCATGTGCATGACGTCACCATTTTCACAAATTCCTGTTTTTGTTGTTTACATGGAGATGATAATGGTGTCCGTTTCAAAAACTTGCACTTTGAACCCCGATTTCAAAATCTTGCATTTTCAGGCCGCCAAAATGCCATTGTCACATAAATGAACGACCAAAATGCATAAAAGGTTTTCCATTTTTAGTTGAAAACGTTGTCGTGTAAATGGCTTCTAAGTTGAAGTACTAAAATAACTCAAAGTAAATGAGCTAAAACTTAATAAAAACTATATAGGCATTTAAAAAAAACTAATAATAATAAAAAAATTAATTAAAAATTTAACAAAGTTTATATAAAAAACATAAATTATACTAAAATAGCACTGGTATTGGCCAGAATTTTAAAATTGGTGCATCTCTAGTTAGGTGTTCCTTCAGATCATTAACCCCAAGTATTAATGCATATGTATATACTATATACAATTTAGAGTAAAAGATGGAGTTGCAGAGTAATGAGAATATATAAAATGTTATTTGGAAATTCCTTTTATGCTGCATAGCAACTAAACACTGGGTAAATTCCTCTTTCTAAAATATACTGCTGCTAGTTCTCTACTATGTTCTTCTAAAGAGCACAATGTTCAGGAACTTTGTGAAAATGGGTCAAATATTTATGAACAGGGAGAGCCTTTGGTCGTATATATGGACTCAACAAAATCTCAAGGTGTTATTTTGTGTGAATATACAGTATATATATTTTAGATAATATAAATGCAAGCTTTAAGGTTCATTCAAAGGCTAAAACGTTCAAGTATATTGGGTCTCCTTTCTACAGATACCACATGGCACACACTAATCTCATTTAGCCTTTGCCCACAGTCAACTTGAGCAGGTATATTCTGTCCAATCTGCTGGAGCATAGCCAATTACAACAGTTCCTTCCCATTTGTTGTGACCCCCCTCCCCATACACACCATCTGTGCTTCAGATAATACATCCACAGATAGGGTCCCATAAATACAAGGCAAGACAGCTATCATCAGCAAGATTAAACAGATGCTAATAGGCTGACTCCAATCCATGGCTTGGATGAAATGGTTTTGAACTCATGTTTGCGCTGGCTGTTATTTTTAAAATGCAGAAGCAAAGTCTAAGCATTAAAGATGGACATGTTTTATAAATGTCCCTAGTTGCTGCACAGTATTTTTCACTGTACAGTTTCATTCGCCTTTGATCCACCTCTGTATCTAATGAGTGTGTTTTATCTGACTGGATATCAATACAAATTTCCTGTTTCGGTTATATTCTGATTCACATGCTCTCGATTTTAATGTTTTGATTTGATTCCAGTTCATTTGAGTATATTTCATTTGTAATGTCAAGTTCCCTGTTGATGAAACCAGCATATGCTGGTGTTAGGTATGTTTTGAAGCATGGCAGCTGGTTTGAGCTGGTTTATGCTGGTCTTTAGTTGGTCCTTAGTTGGTCATGATCTGGTTTAAGCTGGTCCTTAGTTGGTCATGAGCTGGTTTAAGCTAGTCCTTAGTTGGTCCTTAGTTGGTCATGAGCTGGTTTAAGCTAGTCCTTAGTTGGTCCTTAGCTGGTCATGAGCTGGTTTAAGCTGGTCCTTAGTTGGTCCTTAGCTGGTCATGAGCTGGTTTAAGCTAGTCCTTAGTTGGTCCTTAGTTGGTCATGAGCTGGTTTAAGCTGGTTCTTAGTTGGTCCTTAGCTGGTCATGAGCTGGTTTAAGCTGGTCCTTAGTTGGTCATGAGCTGGTTTAAGCTGGTCCTTAGTTGGTCCTTAGCTGGTCATGAGCTGGTTTAAGCTGGGCAAGTGCTGGTCCTAAGCTGGTCCTAAGCAACTAGCTCCAGCTCAGGAGGACCAGCTTATAACCAGCTCAGGACCAACTAAGGGCCAGCATAAACCAGCTCAAACCAGCTGCCATGCTTCAAAACATACCTAACCAGCATATGCTGTTTTTTTTTGTTTTGTTTTGTTTTTTCAGCAGGGTTTGGATACATATGAAAGAAATCTAACTCTGAGGGCAGTGTTTTTTAGACTGACTCAAACCAGTAACTCGTCTTTTTGAACTGTTCATTAAAAGAACAGCCTCAAAAAAGTAATTGGTTTTGGAATTAGCCTAAACTATATTCATGATTCACTAAAAGGAACCAGTTCATAAGAGTCATTTTTCATGAATTAGACCAACCACACCTCACATATGTTTTTGATTCACTATAAAGAGGCCCATGAGAATGACCCAATAGAAAGTTTTTTGTCATTATTTTGCAGTACACTGTCTTTTTATTGCATTACATTCAAAATCAGTCAGGTAAATATGAAATCTGAATTTTCACCTATCCCTATCTTCTGAAAATACTAATATGTCAAACAAAAGCAAGAATAATATTGAGCCAACAATGAAATGGGATGAAGGTTCAGTCCTCATCATACCAGAGATCTTCTATGCATGATCATTTGATTTTTTTTCTTTTGATTTTTGCATGTCCCTCGTTTCTTATCAATTCATCTCAACTGTTGCTTGACGAGTCGGTGCTGGTGCTCCAACAATAAACAACAATTGTCTTCAGTGTCTTCTCCACCCAAATGTTCTGTTGAGAACTAGATAATAACCCTCCTGCATCCATCTTGACAGCAGGCATATTTGTTTTGTGTCTCGGCTTTCCAGAGGACCCACAATTACGTGCGCTTTTATGCAGTCACAATCTGTTCACATCAGTCTTTAAAGTTCAATTGCAGGTCACATCTTTGTTGAAAATTGTGGGACATAACAAGCGCCAAAATATAAAATGGTGAGTAAA
This sequence comes from Mylopharyngodon piceus, assembly GCA_039654765.1. NCBI lineage: Eukaryota > Metazoa > Chordata > Actinopteri > Cypriniformes > Xenocyprididae > Mylopharyngodon > Mylopharyngodon piceus. The sequence continues at coordinate 2,317,357 of CM077459.1, read as the reverse complement.
CAAGAGCGTGTGGGTGAAATAAAGCACAAGACTGCATTTTAGATTTGTTCTGTTAACATGCAGTGTAATCCGCCGAGTGGCGCTGAGGCTCGCCACAAATCACCCTGAATTCAAGCTGAGCTATGTGGTTTACATACTCAACACACTGACCCACATTCGTCCCATCCATTTAGCAAATAGGATCCCTGGCACAACTAGAAACATCCTAATTGATGATTTGTTTATGGCATATACAATGTTTCAAGGTATCGTACTTCAATTGGATTACAGTTCTGTAATATTTATGGGACTTTGACATGGTATGTTGAGAATGATTAAGCTTCTGTAACTCAACGACAAAGCCTAATTTGGCTAGTGCTGAGTAGCTGACAACATCCTTTGGCTTAGGCGGAACAAATATTGACCGTCCATGCTTGTTATACACAATAATCCCAGTCTAAAAATAAAGGTGTATGAAGAACCTTTAACGTCCATGGAACCTTTCCAATGCACAAAAAAAGGTTCTTTATAATAGAAAAAGGTGCTTTTGATTATTAAAATGTCCCTCATACTAAGAAAAAATTGGTTCCTTTAAGAGTTGTTCACTGAAAAGTTCTTTGGGGAATCAAAAATGGTTCTTCACTGCGAAACCCCCTTTTGGAACCTTTATTTTTAAGAGTCTTTGTCTTGTGAGTCTGTTAAGCGTTACAGAGACTGATACAGATCTTTGGTGAGTATATTTTCTTGTTGACATTCATTTACATTATGGACATGTAATGGAGAGTTTGTAACTGTAAAATACACGTATGATGGGCCGTGGTTTGCTTCACAGTAATTTAGGTTAGTTATAGGATGCTATATGTTGGTTAGTGTAAACATGCAATGTAGACATGTGTAGTAATGCCATATGCCTGTCTCGTGAGTAACAGACAGCAGACATGTCTATTTTTGTCATTTGTTGTCTTGCAGTCTTGGAAATGACCCATACAGCAGATTTGTTGTTCCTCACAACAGTCCGCTAGTGACACAAACATCACACTATAGTTCGCTCTGGTGCGAATGCAACAAGGTATAGTTCAATCAGAAATTGAAATTCTGTCATCATTTGCTCACTTCTAAATCTGAATCTTTCTTTCTTCCCTAGAACACAAGAAGTGGATTTTGGAAGAATATTGTGGTCAGTCATTTTATATAATGCAAGTGAATGGGGACTGGGGCTTTCAGGCTTTAGACTGACAAAAATAATATTATAAGTAAGTTTTCTAGTCATACAATATTGTTGTGTGAGGAACAGACTAGAATTTCATGAGCTCCATGAGAGAAGTAGCGATGACTGATTTGTAAACAAACTGTTCTTTTGAGTCAGAATTTTTCAGTAAATCTGTTGATTTATTTAACAAGCAGTCTAAATGATTCGGTCACAAATTGGACCGATCTGGTTCTCGAGTTCAACTCACTGACTCGATTCAATTGCTGCGGTTACAGCTCACTGAAAAGGACGTTTATTAGTGAATAACTATGTAAAAGCTGGACTGTTCATCATGCAAATATAGCATATGATTTCAAAAGACTTTGAATATAGTGCACAAGTTGTATAGACTACTTTTGCACCACTTTTCAGTTCTTGTTGAGTGCTAATGCTCCAGTCCTCATTAACCATATGTCCACTGTCGGGCCAAATGCTAGTGCGTGCCAGGGCCAGTTGCATTTCCACTTTCATTTCCGGGGCTTGATCGGGCTTCATTGGAGCTTTGATATATCGAAAGCCTTAAGCCTTAAGTCTTTAAGTAAAGACCAAACGTTCGCTTCTGTCATACTCATTTTGCGATCTAGCTAGTTTTCACTCAGCAGGTGAAATGGTGGGGTTGTGTGACGTTGTTCTATGGAGGCATGTTAAGGGCGGGTTTTAGGGTAGTGTTGCAGGGCTACTGGCCCGACAGTGGAAACTCAGCTTAATTTTGGCCTTGGTGCTCAAGGTCCAAGGCTATCGGCCCTGCCCGTCGTGTTGTTAGCCCTGATCCGCACTGGCCTGACAGTGGAAACGCAGCTTAATTTTGGCCTCGGTGCTCGAGGTCCAAGTCTATTGGCCCCGCCTGGCATGTTGTTAGCCCTGACTCGGTGGCCAGACAGTGGAAACGGCGCTTAATTTTGGCCTCGGTGCTCGAGGTCCAAGGCTATTGGCCCTGCCTGGCATGTTGTTAGCCCTGACTCGCACTGGCCTGACAGTGAAAACGGTGCTTAATTTTGGCCTCGGTGCTCGAGGTCCGAGGCTATTGGCCCTGCCTGGCATGTTGTTAGCCCTGACTCACACTGGCCCGACAGTGAAAACGGTGCTTAATTTTGGCCTCGGTGCTCGAGGTCCGAGGCTATTGGCCCTGCCCGGCATGTTGTTAGCCCTGACTCGCACTGGCCCGACAGTGGAAACGCAGCTTAATTTTGGCCTCGTGCTCGAGGTCCGAGGCTATTGGCCCTGCCTGGCATGTTGTTAGCCCTGACTCACACTGGCCCGACAGTGAAAACGGTGCTTAATTTTGGCCTCGGTGCTCGAGGTCCGAGGCTATTGGCCCTGCCCGGCATGTTGTTAGCCCTGACTCGCACTGGCCCGACAGTGGAAACGCAGCTTAATTTTGGCCTCGTGCTCGAGGTCTAAGGCTATTGGCCCTGCCCGGCACATTGTTAGCCCTGACTCGCTGGCTAGACAGTGGAAACGCAGCTTAATTTTGGCCTCTGTGCTCGAGGTCCAAGGCTATTGGCCCTGCCCGGCACGTTGTTAGCCCTGACTCACACTGTCCCGACAGTAGAAAAGCGGCTATTCGTTATAATTGCTGCAAAAAAAAAAGCAACCAGTGCAGTCTTCAAAATTTCTCCTTTCAGAACAACATAAGTTTGACAGCAGGAAGAAAGAAAGTCATACAGATTTTGGAATAACATGAGGAAGAGTAAATGATGACAGAAGTTTCCCCTTTTTTGCATAAAATGTCCCTTTAGCAGAACATTCGAGAGATGTTGAAATGGTAGTTTTCTCCTCTCATTTTGTAAAGGCACGTCAACCCCAATTGAACCTTGGGAGTAGACTTAGTTATCATAAGAGGCCACTGCTGAAAGAAACCAGAGTGGCTTAACGCCACTCTTTTTTCCTCTAGACAAATTTTTAAGTTAAATCGGACACAGTGCTGACAGGTGAGGGGTCAAAGTGACTTAATAGCCAATGGCACCTACACCAAAAAACTAATCTGACATTAGTTTTGTTTACTTAAATAACTAATAGGGTTGCAGAAGGTGCTTCCAGTTACGAATTTAAGGGCACCCACAACTCACTGGCCGTTAAATCCATCACAGCTCATCATTTCCAAGCTAGTGAGCAAGAGGAAGCCTCTTCAGAGGGATTTCCCCTCACTCACCCAAGTGTCCTGTTTGGGGGCATGACCTTTTGTCCAACTTCGTTCTCCAAGTAGAAAGGGATTGGAACATACAATTACACGGCTCACTGTTCCCCTTCACCCTTTCTAGTACTTGAAGAGGGGGATTCATGGAATGCGGTAACCCTCAGGGAGAGTTTCTAAGAAGTGTTTACCCTAAACGTGATCCCTGTGTTGAAGACGGAGAGAGAGAGCAAAAGAAAGGGAGGTTGGTTGGTCCTGCAGAGAAACATTGAGGTTGTTCCACCCATGAGGCCTCATGATTTCAGGGGCAAATTCTCGCTTTCCCAAAGACCCAGAGACAGACGGTGCGCTGGACTGCTTCTCCTCCACCAGCCCACATCCAATCTGGGGCATGACGCATAGATGGCTACACCTTAGAAGCAGCACAGAACGGACCCCACCTATTCCTATGTTTCCCGTCAATGCAGAACACCTGCTCGATTTGGATGGTTCAGCCCCCTCGGCAAGGGTTGGGAATAGGGAACTGTCTTTAAAATACCCACATAACATCTAAGGAATATGATTTCTTTTTCCCTCCTACTCATGACTCAAGAGTAAGACTAACTCATTAGTGGGCATTGCTTAGGCCTGAGTTACTATTCGATTGATCATACGTAAGGTTACGGATTGAACAAATTTTGGCACGTAGCCTGTCCTGCACTGTTTGTGCTACAAACATGATTTATACTTTAAATCATGCGACTTGTTGTTTTTTTACCTGGTAAACAACATAACAGACTAAAAAATCCAGTAGACTTCAAATGAAGGAGGGACCAGGCCATATCTAAGGACTAGAATATCACGGAGACTTGGGGGTGGTTGTTTTCTTCGAAAAATGTAAATATCTAGCATCTGAGAAGTTGAACCGGAAGTAAATAATTTACTTGTCTGCATCACTGCAAGATTTCATAGGTTTTATAAAGTTCTTTATTGCCAAATGTTTATTTATGAATAATTTAAATGATAGTAATGCGCTGTCTTTGTCATGAGTGTCTAAGCAATGGCATCAACATAAATCATATTGGACATCTTGAATTTCATTGGAATGGACATTGTGCTTTGAATATTCATTGACACTGATGTTTTGCTTTCTGTCTTCTAATAAAAATCAGGAAAACATCAGGATCAGCATGGAAACTGCACCACTCGAATGTTTACCTAAAACATCCTGTGTAATTACAGTACGTCTCTCGTGAGAGTGATATGACACCTCTCCCTGTCTGTCTCTCGTGTTCGCTCCCTGCCTCCCACCCGCCCCAACCCCCACAATTCCACACAGGAAACAAGCTGTAAACCTCATTACTGTTGTTGTTTTTTACTGCTTTGTTAGGGCTTGCTGAGGTAGCAGTCAGTCAAGACAAACATTTTTGAACATCTGACACTTAAAAATGGGAGTCCTCACACTAATAGTACAGACAAACAAAGACAAAGTGGAAAGACTGGTTTAATTTAGGTAAAAAGGGTAATTATGACTCTTAGCAATAGAAAAGGTTGCATATGTAGGCTACTACAGAGAGAGAAATCTAAGAAATCTTCTAAGGAAAGTTTACCAAACTGGCATCTTGATGGCTGTGGCCCACTTATAAATCCCACAGTGCTTTGAAAGCAATTTGGCATGTCATACATCACATTTGTTCTAAGAGAAAGGCTTGTATTTCACATCTGTGATTTAGTACACATTGTTTTGTATCATTCAATGCTAACCTTTGACAAAATGTTACCATCACTCCATCCTTAAATGAATGAAATCCTCTCCATCAGTAATGTTGTGTGCCCTGACAACATGAAAACTGTGGTAAATCCTGTGTAAACCATAAACAACAGCACTAATGCACTGCGCTAATATCCTATGCTAAATCTTTGCTGTTTTGTAACTAAATGGCTAAAGTACTTCTGAGAGTCACCACACAAGGGTGAATTTTTGGCTAGTTAGCATGCAGAGCTATCCGCTGCTAGTAAATTAGCTTTATGCAGGCAAGCTTCCTCCATTTATTTATTTATTTTATTTTATTTTATAATTTTTTTTGCTAACAACATAGCAAGTCATTATATTATAGTAGATGGTTTACCAGTACCTGATACATGTTAAAGGTTTCTCAAAAGCATGAAACGGACTTGTAACTTTCCTTACAGCTCAGGATAGTCACTAGTGAATGGTTTGGGCTGTGAACTAGTCAAGCACTTTTCATAGAGATGAATGGAAATGCTAACAGGTAGCTCTCTCCAGGTATTATAAACCTCCTTGATTTTGTATGCTCTGTTGGGCATTAATTGGTGCAATATTAATTGAGCCAATTATTAGTTAAATAGCACAACTTTTTGTATTTTTTCTTTTCTTTTCTTTTTGGTGTTTGACAGCTCTCACAATACTTGCTATGTGCTTTTGTTGTATGGGAAAATGTAATATGAACATACTCCTTGTTCATCTTTTCTGTTCCATAGGAGAAAAGACTCTCAGTAGTATTAATGGGTATAGAGTGCAACAGTGCCCGCCCACTTCTTCAGCGGCATTGGTTTCGGAAGTATTTTTTACATTAATTTCTCCCGTAGGGATTTCAAAAAAGTCTTTGTTAAAGCGTTATAAGCCATGAACCAAGGCAACCAGCTATAAGGTGAATCATAACATTACAAACTTTGATTTAAAGCAAAAAAGTATTTGAAAATCAGATAAAAATACAAAGGTACAACACTTAACGGCTTTAGTGTGGCAAATAACCACAATCCCATGAAGCATTGCGAACAGCATATTTGAATTAAAAACAATGGAGAAATATAACTATGCATTTAAAAATGTTGATTATATATATATATATAACGGAGGCCAGCTAGTGAGAGCTGTGCAGGCAAACCTCACTCCCCTGATCTCAAGATGCTCCTAGCGACTGACGCTAGAGACTGCGGTCTTTAGCGTCCTTGTTAGCAAGCCTGCCTCCCATGCTGGCAACCCGGGTTTGAGGCCTGCACAGAGCGGGGTGAGTAGGACCTGAGGGGTTACATTGGTGCCGTGACCCAGATAGGAGTGAGGTTTAGGGGGATGAGTGTAACGAAGGCCAGCTAGTGAGAGCTGTGCAGGTAAACCTCACTCCCCTGATCTCAAGAGATGCACCAGCGACTGAAGCTAGAGACTGTGGTCTTTAGCGTCCTTGTTAGCACACCCACTTCCCACACCAGCGACCCGGGTTCGAGGCCCACACAGGGCGGGGTGAGTAGGACTTGAGGGGTTATATATATAAACAATATATTTTAAGTTTAAAAAAAAAAAAAAAAAAACTAAGTTGAAATAATGCTGTCCTCTGGCTCAGGTCCTGGGAGTCTATGGAGACTCTTATGTTCATTTGTACATTAAAAAAAACAGAACATTTATGTTTATGTGGCGCAGACATTATATCAATAGATGCTGTAGCAAGGATATAAACATCGTGGACAATGTGCGGCTCACTCAGGGCGGGATCTATGCTAATAGGGCAGATCGTCACCAGTCATGGGCGGGGCTTGTCCCTACTCTAACGTCACATTAGGGGGACATCTGGAACAGCGTATTTTTAGACACTGCTTCTGATTTATGGGGATTATAAAAAAAAGGAGTGGGTGGATTTTTACCATTATAGGCTGATTGTTTACACACACTGTGGACACACATCAGTGTTCAAACACCATGTAAAAGTGAATTTCGCATAATAGGTCCCCTATAAACAAAATCAGCTTTTTAATTCCAGTTCTCAAGAAAGCCAACTAGAGGCCACTGGCATCGATTTCAACAAATGTGAGTGATGTTTACCTGAAGGTGAGGGTGATTAGGAGAGGCACGTGCCTGTGATGGTCTCACACTTAAAGTATGCAGTAATGTAGTAATCAGCGGGTGCGTCCCTCACTGCATGCAATACTGTGACTTTGTTATGATTGCCAGTAAAAAAAATCAGTTGTGTACTTAAGTTCACACAAAGAGTTTTTTGAGTATGAGGAAATGAAAAGAAATAAAAAAAAGTGTAATGTACAAGATTAATGATTCTAAAGTCCGTAACAGTCTCTCCAGTGTCTGTTTTGAGTACGTTCTGCTGTACTTCATACAAGATTGACTAGTTGAACTAGAGCCACAGGTTCAAATCCTCCTGTCTCTGGAAGCTCTGCTGGGAGAAATTGACATGCCTCGGCATGTCCTGATATCAGCTCTGTGTACAATTTTCCTTTCTTTCCAATGCTTGTCCAGTCTGTTTTTCCTTTTTGCAGGATGACATGAATTTTGAAAGACCCAAACTTCCATCTTTTGTACTTTCACTGAGATTATTCTCTCAGAACATGACAGTCTGTGGTGTATGTGATCCACCATTCGTGTCCATCAAGTTACCACCTTCCTGACCCCCATCCCTCATCCAAACACACGTGCAGAGGGTAAAGAGCGGAAATGCACCCTTTGTGCCTGCTGGGGCTGTTGTCTGTCACCATAGCAACCAGGTGGGGCTGTCAGCTTCCAGGTAGGACAGACACCTGCTGCATTATTCATCTCTGTAATGCGTAGCTGCCTGTAATCTGACTACACGGGAACAAATATCTCTTTACGCTGGTAATATATTGTCTGTAAATGTGCTTTTCCACATTTACTTTGAACCCACATCTTTTATTCTGTGACTTTTTTATTCTGTGACTTTGTTTTTATCTTAACAGAGGTTGTTTTCCATAGATAGCCACATATGGAACTAATTTGGGTGGTTTTAACCTGCCGGCCAGCTGTTTACTATGTTTTCCTTTTTTTTTGGAAACATGTCAGGGCAAAAACATTTGGAAATTAACAAGTAGAAAACAAAACAATGTATTGATGACAGCTGTTGACCATCTACAACACAACACAATGAACTTTGTGTCTGCACATGTTTGTTTAGTCGGCTTGATGGTTTGGGTGATTGGTTGGATAAATTTTTTCCATGTGGATCAAGTGGAGATTCATAAATTTCTTAAAGGTTGTTGAACCTAAATGTGAGCTTTTGAGTGAATCTGATGGGTCCATATACAGACCTTGTATGTGACCCTCTGCAGTTGGCCTTGTCATTGGAGAGGTTATGTTGACTCGTGGGCATGACCACCGCCGGCAAGGTGCTTGTGATAACTGGTTTAGAAAAGATACCTGAAATAATTGCCTGAAAACATATGAGTCATTTTCAAACTGTTGCTTAACACAGAAAATGCCTGTTGACAAGGAGTACAACAGGATGAGATGTTCAAACAGGAAGCAAGTTAGTATAGTCAGTAGCCAGCACTGTTGACCTAAAACTTGTCTTTCACGCAAATCAGCCAGACAAAGAGACAAGGAAGTGTAAGTTCATGCCAGCACCTTCTAGTTAGAATAAGTGAGATATGTGAGAAACAATGCTGTGTGAGCGCTATCTAGTGGTAAGAAATATATTACAACCCCAACGTAATGGGTTCAGAGACTGTTAAACACCTGTTAGACAGCGATAATTACCTAAATAATTAAAAAAAAATATAAAAGTATAAATTAATAAATATAAAATACCAAACTAAATGTATTTTATATATTTAATATTTACAAAATTATTTTATTGTGCTTAGTGCTTTTCTGTCTCCTATCTATCTATCTATCTATCTATCTATCTATCTGTCTATCTGTCTGTATGTCTGTCACTGTATCCATCCGTCCATCCGTCTGTCTGTCTGTCCGTCCATCCATCTGTCTGTCTGTCTGTCTGTCCGTCCGTCCGTCCGTCTATCACTGTATCCGTACGTCTATCTATCTGTCTGTCTGTCACTGTATCCATCCGTCCATCCGTCTGTCTATCACTGTATTCGTACGTCTGTCTGTCTGTCTGTCACTGTATCCATCCATCCATCCATCCATCCGTCTGTCTGTCTATCCGTCCGTCCGTCTGTCTATCACTGTATCCGTACGTCTGTCTGTCTGTCTGTCTGTCTGTCTGTCTGTCACTGTATCCATCCGTCTGTCTGTCTATCCGTCCGTCCGTCCGTCTGTCTATCACTGTATCCGTACATCTATCTATCTATCTATCTATCTATCTGTCTGTTTGTCTGTCTGTCACTGTTTCCGTCCGTCCGTCTGTCTGTCTGTCACTGTTTCCGTCCATCCGTCTGTCTGTCTGTCTATCCGTCCGTCCGTCTGTCTATCACTGTATCCATCTGTCTGTCTGTCTGTCTGTTTGTCTGTCACTGTTTCCGTCCGTCCGTCTGTCTGTCTGTCTCTGTTTCCGTCCATCCGTCTGTCTGTCTGTCTATCCGTCCGTCCGTCTATCACTGTATCCGTCTGTCTGTGTGTCTGTCTGTCTATCTATCTATCTATCTATCTATCTGTCTGTCTCTGTTTCCGTCCATCCGTCTGTCTATCTATCTATCTATCTATCTATCTATCTATCTATCTAATCTGTCTGTCTGTCTGTCACCGTTTCCATCCGTCCGTCTGTCTGTCTGTCTGTCTGTCTGTCTGTCTATCTATCTATCTATCTATCTATCTATCTATCTATCTGTCTGTCACTGTTTCCGTCCATCCGTCTGTCTATCTATCTATCTATCTATCTATCTATCTATCTATCTATCTGTCCGTCTGTCCGTCCATCTGTCTCCATTACAGTTTCCATCCATCCATCCATCCATCCATCCATCCATGTCTGTCACAGTCTTTGTCTCTGTCTATCCATCCATTCAAACCTCTGTCTCTCATGGCTGTTTCTAAAATAAGGCAATCTTGTACATTAGTTTTATATAAAACAACTCATCATTCTGGATATGAAATTGTAATTGGATGTGTCACTCGATATGATTCCCACCAGCACAGATGAAATAATGTTCATGATCTTAATCCTGCATTGTCAATTAAGTCTGATAAGCTCTATGGTCAATGTTAGTTTATGGAAATCCAGATTAAGATGATAGATTGGGTTTCAGCACATTCCTGAAAGGGGAGATCATGTGATTTGTCTTCACATATTAAATAAAATAAATAAAATAATTCTAATATTTATTTGCTCAGGACATGTCAAATGAAACAGACATTTTATAGTGAAACAAGGTGTAGGGAAAATATATTGCCTGTTTCAAATTACAAACCCATGGCTTCAGGGAACAGCATGCTTTTTTACATTTTATACTTGAATATAGTAATAAAATAGCTATATAGTTTGGTTTCAGCTACTATATATGCTGTATATAGGAGGCCTCAGGGTTTTGTGCAGAGCTCTGGTCACCACGACAGGCTCATGAGTTGTAGGGAATTAAAATGTGTGCCTGAGCCATCTGCGCCCATAAAGCTCATTTGTGTCTGCTTACGAGGAGAAATTATGCATTATCTGTTCTTAAAGCAATGGAAACACTTTGAGTATTGTTTCAATGGAGGGAAGGCACTTCTATTTGAGGAGAACCTTCATTGTTTAGACCACAATATAATCTGCTGTGAAGTTCACAGAATTCAGCACAGGTAAGAGCTACTGTTTATGTACGCTATAGACTCATCTTTAGGCACTTCAGATTTTATTGTTGTGAGTTTATTGCAGGCCTATGTCAAAGATTCAATTAGCAAATGTACTCATCTGTGGCATTTAATCAAAAGTGTTGGAGGAATTAGTAGATGTTTTCATTTTAGCCTGTAAACAAATCAGTGTTTGTCCTGGCTTGTTTTAAATCCCCATTTTTTGGATTGATTTTTATTAATTATGATATTGTCATTTTAGAAAGCTCAAAGCATAACAAATAATACAAAATCAAGCTATTGATGAATCTCTACTCTTATGTAACATTAGACTATTGTTCATTTCTAACATGCTGACAGGTTCCAAATCTGACCTGTACATGACATAATTCTGTCTTTTTATGCTTTAGATGAGGCAGACACACAGTAGCTCTATTCACATCAGTTGTGCTGTTCTTGATTTGACATGGATAATAGTGTGTCTATTTGTTCACTTGGTTGGCATGACTTTATTTTATTGACGTCTTCATCCAATCATGTGCTTTTCAGTTAAAATGTATCAAATAAAATATGGAATTAATGATTAACGAATGACATAACATTTTAATATGTGTAATATATATATATATATATTACTAAATTTAATAATAACAATAATAATGCTTATAACATCTTGTTTATAACATTATATACATATATATAATTATATACATTTATAACATATATTATTGTTATTAATTTACTTTTTACTCTACAGTGCATGTTATATATATATATATATATATATATATATATATGAAACAAGAGGGTAATATATATATATATATATATAATATATATATATATATATATATATATATATATATATATAATCCCAAAAGTTTTAATTATATTTTGCTACATGTAAAGGTATTTTTAGGATTTTTAAGTGGTCATTTGGTTTAACCATCCAAAGCCCAATACAGCCATTTCAATTGTGATTAAAATATCTTAAAATGTAATAAATGTATATATTTTTTATTCTGGCATGATTTTATAACATCATATATTAACATAGTGCAAAATGGCATTAAAATTATGTGTAGAAGTTGTTGCTTTGTTATGAGAAAGAATGTCCGGAAAAATGAATTTCATTAATGTCATTCGGAGTAACCAATATAAAGGGACCATTTTGGATCAAGTCATGCGGTCAATATCATGTGACAGGATGTGACATCATTCAGACACCTGGAAAGGACCACATGGTCGTGAAGCAAAGTAACTAACTCTCTCTTAACTATTTGAAAAAATCATGTTTTCACTTCCTCATACGCATGTCCCGAAACATCAGGTCATTCGGTACAACCGCTATAAAACATGGAAAATGTTGTAATATTTTAAAAACTTGTACTAAATATAAAATGTTTGATTTCCTTTTGCTAGCTAGCTAGATATCAGCCGGTTAGCATTGTTTGAAAATATCATTCGGTATAACCAAAAGTGTAATTCGGTAAAACCGAAATTTTGGTTAAACCGAATGACTTTTCTGGTGACAAATTTTGTCCATCTTGTAAAAAATGACAAAAGCAGTGTTAACTGATTATAAAAACCACATAATCTCATTGTTAACACTTAATAAATCTTCAAAATTAATTATATCTCCATTATGTTTTTTTACACTTTTAAAAACCTTATTCGTCAATGACCCATATATATATATATATATATATATATATACAGGTGCTGGTCATATAATTAGAATATCATCAAAAAGTTGATTTATTTCACTAATTCCATTCAAAAAGTGAAACTTGTATATTATATTCATTCATTACACACAGACTGATATATTTCAAATGTTTATTTCTTTTAATTTTGATGATTATAACTGACAACTAAGGAAAATCCCAAATTCAGTATCTCAGAAAATTAGAATATTACTTAAAACCAATACAAAGAAAGGATTTTTAGAAATCTTGGCCAACTGAAAAGTATGAACATGAAAAGTATGAGCATGTACAGCACTCAATACTTAGTTGGGGCTCCTTTTGCCTGAATTACTGCAGCAATGCGGCGTGGCATGGAGTCGATCAGTCTGTGGCACTGCTCAGGTGTTATAAGAGCCCAGGTTGCTCTGATAGTGGCATTTCAGCTCTTCTGCATTGTTGGGTCTGGCATATCGCATCTTCCTCTTCACAATACCCCATAGATTTTCTATGGGGTTAAGGTCAGGCGAGTTTGCTGGCCAATTAAGAACAGGGATACCATGGTCCTTAAACCAGGTACTGGTAGCTTTGGCACTGTGTGCAGGTGCCAAGTTCTGTTGGAAAATGAAATCTGCATCTCCATAAAGTTGGTCAGCAGCAGGAAGCATGAAGTGCTCTAAAACTTCCTGGTATATGGCTGCGTTGACCTTGGACCTCAGAAAACACAGTGGACCAACACCAGCAGATGACATGGCACCCCAAACCATCACTGACTGTGGAAACTTTACACTGGACCTCAAGTCACCTTCAAGTCAAGTCACCTTTATTTATATAGCGCTTTTTACAATGTAGATTGTGTCAAAGCAGCTTTACATTGATAACTGGTACATTATTTGGCTGCACAGCAGCTCTTAAAGAATAGTGTCAATGCAGGTAGATCAAAGCACTGTTGAATATCAAATGTCAAGTCAAATGTCAAGTGTCCCCAACTAAGCAAGCCAAAGGCGACAGCGGCAAGGAACCCAAACTCCATCAGGTGACATCAGGTGGCAGACAAGTGGCAAATAGGTGTTTAAATGGAGAAAAAAACCTTGGGAGAAACCAGGCTTAGTCAAGCAACGTGGATTGTGTGCCTCTCCTCTCTTTCTCCAGACTCTGGGACCCTGATTTCCAAAGGAAATGCAAAGTTTACTTTCATCAGAGAACATAACTTTGGACCACTCAGCAGCAGTCCAGTCCTTTTTGTCTTTAGCCCAGGCGAGACGCTTCTGATGCTGTCTGTTGTTCAAGAGTGGCTTGACACAAGGAATGCGACAGCTGAAACCCATGTCTTGCATACGTCTGTGCGTAGTGGTTCTTGAAGCACTGACTCCAGCTGCAGTCCACTCTTTGTGAATCTCCCCCACATTTTTGAATGGGTTTTGTTTCACAATCCTCTCCAGGGTGCGGTTATCCCTATTGCTTGTACACTTTTTTCTACCACATCTTTTCCTTCCCTTCGCCTCTCTATTAATGTGCTTGGACACAGAGCTCTGTGAACAGCCAGCCTCTTTTGCAATGACCTTTTGTGTCTTGCCCTCCTTGTGCAAGGTGTCAATGGTCATCTTTTGGACAACTGTCAAGTCAGCAGTCTTCCCCATGATTGTGTAGCCTACAGAACTAGACTGAGAGACCATTTAAAGGCCTTTGCAGGTGTTTTGAGTTAATTAGCTGATTAGAGTGTGGCACCAGGTGTCTTCAATATTGAACCTTTTCACAATATTCTAATTTTCTGAGATACTGAATTTGGGATTTTCCTTAGTTGTCAGTTATAATCATCAAAATTAAAAGAAATAAACATTTGAAATATATCAGTCTGTGTGTAATGAATGAATATAATATACAAATTTCACTTTTTGAATGGAATTAGTGAAATAAATCAACTTTTTGATGATATTCTAATTATATGACCAGCACCTGTATATATATATATATATAAATTATTTTCATGATTTTTTTTTATCAGAACATTTTTTTTTCTTTTGTCAAATCAACTTAGATAATTAATGTGGTTCAGATAGCATAATATTTTGAGTTTCTGTTGATTAAACCAATTGCCTTCATTGTATTTACTCAAATTTTTAATTTCAATGAACTCAAAAGGTAATAAGGCAACTTACTTTAAGTTAAACCAACAATTATTTTTTACATTTTATATAATGTTTATAATACATTGTGTATAACAATACAGGTTATTGTTAGAACATTAGTAATTAATAGGCTATAAAGTATGTTTAACATGGACACTGATTAAAAGTTTACCCTGAACTCACATACAATTACAACAATAACCACAAGGGGGCAGTATTCTATTTAACTTTTTCAAATGTTCTCAGCATGAATACAGAAAGGTTCCTCTCAATGTAATTTATTTGAAAGCATTGGAAGGTGCGCATCTGTTTCAGGTTTCATTTGATTGACTTTTTTATTTCTGTGTGCATGTATTTAGAGAAATTCATTTAATATTTATTTATTATAAATAATCCCTTGGTTTTACAGTGCTAAACTCTGTGCATTGGACTATTAAGGTGGTTTGCTTTACTTTAACAAAAATAATACCAGGACATTTATAATAAGATCACCATGATCTAAGCAGGTAAATATTGTTATATGGTTTGCAAAACTATCCATCCTCACAGTTTTTCTTTTCAAACTATACCACAGTCATTCTGACAAATAGGCCTATCACAGGTAGTGTACAGGTAGTGTTTTCTTCTTGCAACTCAAGTCTTCAAAGTCTAGGAGACACATCCTCACAAAGTTTACATGTCTTCAAAACCTTTTTGGGCCACAGTGTCCCAGAGTAGATTTACCTTCAATAACCATTTATTAAATCTCTCCCCCATTAAAGTCCCAAGAGCTGGCTGCATTAATCCTGATTACAGGCTGTCAAGCGGAGGAAACGGGGTCTATGTGTCAAGCGTGTCATCGAGAGATGTTTTATCCTCATCTGCATCTTTCTGACTTGTCAGTTAAGGGCGGGAGAACCCAAAGAGTGCACATCAGGAGATGAGCTTGCACGCTTGCTAGTGCTGGGACCGCTTTAGAGACAGAGCAAAAGAGGGTCTTAGAGGGTCCGACACAGTCATGAGTCTTTGAGGTGCAGCGTGAACCGGACACATGGAGCGGGCCAGCAGGAGAGCCAGTGGCTCCATCAAACGGGCCTCCATCAAACGCTCAACATCAGGGTCTCAGAAGGTAAGAGTGTCCACCGGTTTTAGGGATGTTTAGGGCTGTTTCCTTTAATATGATTTCATGATCTAGAGGTGATTGAAAAGAGTTAAAGTATGTATTTCTTCATGAAAATTAAAACAAAATATAAAAACAAAATCTAATAGTATATCAATGATACTAAAACAGCACTGATTCACAAGTTTATATCTTAGTTTAAGGGTTTAGTCTTCGTCCAATCAGCTTGTAAGAATCGGGCAGAGTGAGAAGACCAGTCCAATCAGCTTGGGCTACAAAGTTTTTACAATTCTTTCCTTATTTTTTCATTTTGCATTCATATTTGACATGTGATGTAGAATCAATCTGCTTGTTATTATTTCTGTGCATTTTTTTTATGTTTTTGGGGTTTTTTTTTTTTTTTGAGTTAGTGAGGCCAGGTAAACTATATTATATTATATTATATTATATTATATTATATTATATTATATTATATTAGTACTATAGGAATATCATTCAGCCAACTAAAGTCAAGGACCAAATTAACTGTTGTATATAACATGAAAATGTTAAAACTTGCAGATTATCTCAACAGTTGCACCTCTAACCACGGCTGCTCCTATGAAGCTAAAAAGCAAATTTAACTTGTTGCAATGTTGCGAAACGTGAAGTTAGAAATACATTATATAAAACAGATTTGCATTTTTTAAATCTCTTACTAATCCAAATCCTAATCTTAACGCAAGAAAAGCCAAAAGGGCTGTTCTAAGCCAGCACAAGCAACGCAACTTTCTCCAGAAGCACCAGAATGAGTGGCACCTCTGTGGTTTGATGCTCCTCTGCTGCCTCTAATCCTCCATAATGCCCAGTATGAGCACCATGCAGCAGCTAGGCAAGATTAAGCACTTTAACTCTCTACTATGAAATGTCCAAATTTATGTGATTAAGACTGAAATAGCCTTCAGAAGGAATTGAATATATCTATACAGCGGTAGACTCTTGTGCCAATGCCGAGTGGCACGTTTTGGAGACATGTAATACATGTAGGAACTGTCAACACTGTAAAAAGTAATACGCTATATCTACTCCATAAAATTTTGTCAACAGATTACAAGCAATATTATTAATTAAATTCAACAAATAGAATTGAGTTAGAATTAATCAAATGAATTCCTTAAATGTCAACCATTTAAAACAAGTAAAATTTAAACAAAACTATCTGAATAACAGACAGACGTCAAAGATTAATTAAGAACTCTTTATTTTTTATTGCCAACATTGAAGACACCTGATGACAAGTAGAATCACTGAAGGAAAGACAAACACATGAATTAACAGAGGTTTAGATGTTGATGTTGATTTTATTGAAAATGTTTGGTTACCATTATGGTGATCAGTGTTTCATTTAGTTGGGCAGTTTGAGTCTTTGCTTTTTATGTCAGTTTGTGGTTTTTGTAATGGTGTTTCCTAATATTACACATTTTAAATGGTTGACTTTTAAGGAATTAATTTGATTAATTCTAACTCAATTCTTATATGTTGAATTTAATTAATAATATTGCTTGTAATCTGTTGCCACAATTTTATTGAGTAGATAGAGTGTATTACATTTTACAGTGAAAGTAAAATCTACTCACTATCTTCCAGTAGAGGGTAAAGGAGTTGGAACGCATAAATCAAATTCCTGTGAAAGTTTCCGAACCTTACAAATGTGTGATTAGTGAATAAATGTAAAATTGCTATTAGTACAGTAAAAAAAAAAAGTATTTTTCACAAAGAAAAGATGACAGCACATGCAATTAGACTTGCAGTTTTGAGGGGTGTGTGTCCAGTCTAAGGATATGGTTGTTATTTAAACACTTCCTTTGACATTTGCATGCATCCTCCAAAATTCACAATAATTTCTCTTTTTAGTCTCTGCCCCTTCCCCCTCTCAGAAAGACAGAGAAAAACACTTTCACACAAACATAGTTGTCTAAAAAATGTGTCTTATGACTAAGAAATCTCAAGACTAATCAGTGACATGTTGGTCTCATGTGATGATAGCTAACTGGATTTTCAAACCCACAGAGACAATGAATCTTTTTAGAGGCAGAGTAAGAGGGGAAAAGAACTGTTTTAAAAAGGTTAAGCATGTTAAACTTGCCCAGAAGCCCACAGACCTATTGTCTACAAACCTGGTATAACCTCTATATACAGTAATACTGCATTGGCAACCATCAGAACAACTTAAGGACACACACACACAAAAAAAAACCCCCACAGCTTTTCAGTTTAAGATCTTAAAATGACGTAAAAAGTTCTTTACAAGTAAGATCTCACTTTATTTATAAAGCACAATAAAACAATAGTAGTTGACCATTTTGCTGAATAATATCAATTCAAATGCTACAATACGTACAACAGTATGACAGTAAGACACAACATAATCACATAATTGAAGCTTAGACTAGCCCTATTTGCCTTCTCAAAGAGGTTTTTAGTTTTGCGTTTTTCTTACTCTCATTGAGATTTAAGAAATTTAGGGACATCCATGCTTTAATATCTGACAAACAAGAGGTTAAAGCACTCAAATCACAGTTTTTATTTTGCTGAAAAAGCACATAGATTTGATTGTCATCAGCATAACAATGAAATGATACTTTGTTTTTATTATTAAAAATTGAACCTAGAGGGAACATACGTATATATAGAAAACAAAATAAGGGCAAGGATAGAGCTTTGGGGAACACCACAGGTCAAGAGTGATTTGGAGGATGAACACCCATCCACACAGACTGAGAAAGTTCTAGTATTCAAATAGGATTTGAACCAATTTAGGGTACAACCTTTAATACCCACACAGTGTTCAAAGATATTTGTCTCTCTCTTACTAGATGTTCAATGTTCACAAATATACAGTAGGCCTATAGAACGGGAAGGATGGATGGATGGATAGATAGATAGATAGATAGATAGATAGATAGATAGATAGATAGATAGATAGATAGATAGATAGATAGATAGATAGATAGGTTGTGAGTTGAACTGTGAGCACAAATCAAATCCCACACTGCTCATTAGTTCTAAGGAATGGGTCATCAGACTGTTGCCCTCTCATGTGATCCTCAGTGTCTAGTTTTGAAGAAACTCAAACAATCCAAGAAGTGTGTTAACAGGCTATGCTATATCTAAATTTTAGAAAGTAAGTATTTATTTACCTTGTCTTTGTGGGTTTTGCCTTTACAATGTGAAAACGCAGACTTGTACACAAACTGTGGGAAAGCTTTGCATAAACGTTTAATCTGATTTCCCCTTTTCAGCTCTCACAAATCGCAGCGGCAATCCTATTTATGAAAAAATGCCTTTTTAGTTGAGCAACAATGTGCAAGATGTCTGACTATGTGGAAAGACTCAATAGTGTTGATTGTTGCCAGGTTTGCTATAGGCCTTGTTAATTTGAGCAAGAAAATCAGATTTTTTTCCTTCCAGAGAGCTTTTGTGCATTTTCCGAGGAAAACTCGAACAAAGCTGATGAGCGCTCAGCAGATTTGAGTTTTAATTGCTGTGGATAATGAGTTTAAACAAGCCGAAATAAGTGCGTCACACTGGCTGAACTACTGCGGTGGCAAAAGCCCTTTGTCTTCAAGAGCTTTAATTACCAGTAGTCCACGTGCATTTTGACGACAGTACCAAACTTCTGAAAGAGTGAGATGGTTGAGGAAAGAACCCATTGACAAGCACTTTAAACCAATGATCTCAGCACTTCTATTTGACCCATAAAGGGCTAAATGGACATCTTCATTTTGGATGTAATCTCCCCTTGTTTGCAATGGTTGACCAGGCAACCCTGCTGAATAATATATTTTAAATCAGCCCAGTGTCGTTAAATAATCTCCCTGCATGGCCAATTTGGTCAGACTGTTCTGTTTTGAGGGCATTTTTAAGCTGGTCATGCTAGTAGACCAGCTAAACACCAGCTTGACCAGGTTGGGAACCTAGCCAAAACCACCCTAGAATGATTTACTGATGTTCTTTTATCAGCTACTGATCACTTCATAAAACCAAACCTTAAATCAACTGATGAAGCATTGTCTACTGAGTAGAGTTCCTCACTCTGGATGATGGTTAAAGACTTCTCTTGTTTTGTATAAAAGATTAAAGTCAGTAGCGTCATCAATGCTTAGACGTGATTGTTAGTCCGTCAGAACAATTTTCGCCCCCACAATATGGTTGGTGAAAATAGAGATTAACAACAATTAGTGTTGGATGACCTTGCCCCCAACTGGAGTCCTGTCATGTCTTAACTAGGCCTCTTTTCAAAAGAATGCCTGCGCCCAATTCTCTCAATTATGCAAATTGGGCTTGAAATCAAAGTGGTCGGAGGAGGGTGACACTTTCAAATGAAAAGCTTTGGTGAGTTCCCATTCCTGTCTATTTCTAGACACAAACCAGACTCTCATCAACTTGTGAAGAGTGTTTGTGGTAGAAAAGCATTTTCTGAGCTTAAGGAGTGTGTTTCATGGGGGTTGTGAAGCTATCAAAGTAGATTTGTTGTGCTTTGCTCCAACGAGGGATGAAAATACCCTGTGGGCAAGGAGAGAGGGGTCATGGGACTCCCAAAAGGATTACCTTGAACTGGAGTCATGGGACGTGCCCTGAACAAAGAGCCTGCTCACATGCTCATCATATGAACAGCCCCTCATAAAGTGATGAAGTTTCATGTCTTGTGGGATTCATTGGGCACCGGAGCTCTGGGAGAGAGCACCCCTCGCTAGCAGAGCTCCAGGAGGGACACGGATGCAGAAAGTTTCCCTTTGGCACCTTCTTAACGTCAACTAGAGGCTCCACAGGTAGGACCCCTGCTAGCTAACGCTAGGTGACCAGAAGGAACCCATGGATCCATGGTCTACTGATGCTACTGTGAGGATGGGATAGGAATGATCAGGGCTGGGTTTACGAGATCGTAGTACTAAAATATAATACTTGAGAATAATTTACCAACCTTTTCTTGTGTTTTCTCCCTGCAACAGCAATTAGCAGTTTCCAAAAAAACATCTTTGTTAACCATGTATTATTTAAAATTATTAATGTATTATATTATATAATGTAAGTTTTCATGAATATTTTTTATTTGTAGAATTTTAAAATTGTTTGGCTTCCTGGCAACACATCAAAAAGAAACTCACATTTTATAAACTGAATTTATTGCTTTACAGTTATAATTGTGCAATTGAAAGTCATGGTTTGGTGGGTTTCTAACATGTTTAGAAGTCTTTCTCATCTTGGCTTCTGTCCTGTGACAGATTTTTCAAAGGAGATTTGCCTCAAAAGTTTTCGTCTTAATTAGGGCTGAACCAACAACAAAAGCCCAGACAGATATTGCTTTGAACCAAAGGTTATTTTCGTCCAGCGCTGGAGCACAATCACAAAGCTGGCACAGCAGAATCTGACATGGTCTTTTGCGAAAGCTAAAAATTTTGATGGGTTTCCTTGGCACTTTCTCAGAACAGAAAAAAAGAGATAAATAACTCTAGTCTGGAACAGAGTTTGAATTCTAATTTGCTATGCACTAATAATTTCAAGCAAAGGCCACAGCCTAGATATGGTCATTGACTCTCTGGATGCACTTTCATTCAAATGATGTATCTACACATCCTGACTACAAGCAACAGTTGATCTGCAGTGTTAGTAGATGGCTATGGTAACTGTAAAAGACTAGCATTATCTGCGTACTAGTATATTCCTAAAAGCACACTTATCTGTGGTAATGGTGAACAAATGCATTTCACAAGAAGTGCCCATAGTTATTCACTTTACGCATTTGCCATGTACATATGTTCTCTTCCATGTTTTCTGTATATCTATGGCTTGTGTGTACTGTACCACTCATACTTCAGTAAGGATTATCATTGCAAAGAGGATTTACTCTATTCACTCTAGGCAAACTCAAGGGACTAAAAGCAGTTCTTGCTGTAATTGATGTTACACATATATGAATATGAGGTCTGATGGTAAAAATGGATGGTACACTGACTACTGTATATGTGTAAAACTGTATATGTTGTGAAACTTTAAAACCTATATACAAAGACTCTTCCACTTTATTTACTGCCTTTTCTGCTTCCGAGGGTCAGAAAGGCGTTTTATTTCATTATTTTATTTTAATATTCTGAATTGTGAAACTTTTAACATACATTTTACACCTTATTTACTGCTTTTTCTTTTCTGTTTCTTAGGGCCAGAAAACTTGGATTGAGAAAACATTTTACAAAAGAGAATGTATCCATATATTTCCAGCCAAGGATCCAACCCGGTGAGCTTTTCTATTTTGAACACTTTCAAAAGAACACGCAATATACACTGCACTACAATAACACTACATATAATGACACCATTGTGCGAGACAAATTACCTCTATGACTCATTCTGTTTTGAGGCTTTGTAGACTCTTATGTAATGAGGGGTGATGTGTGACATCATAAGCCCTTTTACAGATCACTGTGTGGACATGCTTCAGGGCTGGATATGAAGAGGCTGGTGTAGTCCAGTCCACCACACTTCCTGTAGGTGGAGGGATGCCAGGATGTGCACTGATGTGTGCACCAATTGAATACTAACCACGGTTTAGACACAGCCCTGATCTAAATGCGTAGAAAGAAAAGACCTTACCCTCCAACGAAATTATTTCAATAATGAAATGTCAGCTAATTGAGTTACGTAAGCCACATCCTGTTGCATGCATTAAAATAAACCTCCAACATTACTTCTGCTGTGATTTTCCTCAGGTGTGCCTGTGGTTATCTAGTGACCCAGCACACTGCCATTCCTGCAGTCAACAAGCCATCAGAAGAAAACCATCTTGTGCAAGTGGACCCTCCTCAAGAAAAATGGTCGGTGGTCAGACATACCCAGATTGCCCCTACTGATGCTTATGGCACCATTGAATTTCAAGGAGGAGGATTTGTCAACAAAGCCATGGTATCTATTCTGAACATTATTGGGTGAATTCACTAACTAGTTGCGGTAATTTTGCACCTGGTATTTCGATAGAAAAACTTGAGTCTTATTTACTAACTACCTGTAAGCGCATGGTAATAAACAAATTAACTCTCAATAAATTCCACCTCGAGAGTTGAACTTTACATCAGATAAAGTGTAAATAATCAACCAAACCTTTTTTTGTGGTTACGTAATTGCAGGAAAAGATTCATAAACCTGCTAACATTTGCCTTTAATCTTAAAATGTAATCTTTCCTACAGTATATTCGGGTGTCGCATGATACTAAGCCGGACAGTTTGTTGCATCTTATGGTGAAGGAATGGCAGCTAGAGTTGCCCACGCTGCTTATATCAGTTCATGGTGGCCTTCAGAACTTTGACCTGCAGCCCAAACTTAAGCAAGTCTTTGGGAAAGGCCTGATCAAGGCTGCCGTGACTACCGGAGCATGGATCTTCACTGGTGGAGTCAGCACTGGTGGGTATTTATGGTCTACAACTGGGATGGGCAACTCTGATCCTGGAGGGCCACTATCCTGCAGAGTTTGTCTCTATCCCTATTTGAACACACCTACTTGTAATTGTTTAGTAATCCTGAAGATTTCTCATTTATGTTTGACCGAGGATGGGCAATTCCAGTCCTGGAGGGCCACTGTCCTGCAGAGGTTAGCTCCATCCCCAGTCAAACTAATCTAACCAAAATGTTCAGGATTACTAGAAAATTACAAGTAGGTGTGTTCAAATAGGGATAACAACAAATTCTGCAGGATAGTGGCCCTCCAGGATCAGAGTTGCCCACTCCTCTTCTACAAGTATGATTCCAATCCACACAGTTGAAATCACTTGGATCCAACATTTGGATCCATCTCCACTTTGGTTTTCTGAGGGATATGTGATTTGTTTGATATTGTTTAAGAGAGTTTCCTTAATCTGTTTTATGTTACTCTTACAATGTAGGAGTGATCCGGCATGTTGGAGATGCTTTAAAGGACCACTCTTCTAAATCCAGATGGAAGGTCTGCGCTATAGGCATCGCTCCATGGGGAATCCTGGAAAGCAAAGAGGATCTAATTGGAAAAGATGTAAGCACAAACTATCGGTATATAATACAAAGCATGATGGTGCTCATAAACTTATGAAAAAATAATATTCTGAGGCATTACACTATGTCAACTAATGGTAGAAGCTTCATGCTTGTCTATTGACATCCGCAATGTTTTGTTCCTCTTCAGGTTAACAAACCATACCAGGCCATCTCCAACCCTCTGAGCAAACTTGCCGTTCTCAACAATAGCCACTCACACTTCATACTATCCGATAATGGCACATGTGGGAAATATGGGGCGGAGGTCAAACTACGCAGGCAGTTGGAGAAACACATTTCACTCCAAAAGATTAACACGCGTAAGTGCAGTAGCATCAGCGAATCTTATCTGCTTTAGGTCTAATGTACCTCTGATCTCCTAAGAGGGCACATTTGAAAGCTCGCTAAGGGTTTGAATGACACAAGATATATCCTGATTATCAGTAATGGGGGTGATGGGGTCAGGGACCAATGGAGATATGCTCCATGCCATTACAGGTTTGATCAAGGCTTTGGCGTCTGTGACCTGTGGGTTTCCCTTTGTCATCCTATGCCTGGAACTTGTGATAAGGCAGGGACAGCAAAGGGAGGCTCAGCTGTCACCACTCACATCTTCACCGGCTGATCTGGGATCAGACCCGGGAGCGGCAAATTAAAATGATTGTACTCCCCACTTCACTTTTAAATACCGCTCCTTTTGTTAATCACAAAAGGGCTTTTTGATTTTTAATGTGCATGCATTTGGAGTAATTGAAAACAAGATTTAAAACACAAAACACCCAAAAGGCTCAAACATTCAGGCTAATGTTTTGTAATAGTATTATATTGATATGTGCACAATCCCTGTACTAAGCAATTCGAAACATTTAGGTAAGTGAATTGCTTTTTTTGTGTGTATGTGTGTTAGGATTGGGCCAGGGTGTACCGGTGGTGTGTCTGATTGTGGAAGGGGGTCCCAATGTCATTTCCATTGTCCTGGAAAGCCTGCGTGAGGAACCACCTGTGCCTGTAGTGGTTTGTGATGGCAGTGGTCGAGCCTCTGATATCATTTCCTTTGCCCACAAATACTCGGAGATTGAAGGGTGAGTATTAACTTTTATTAATTATTTACTTGATGCACAGATGTAATCAAGATCAGACCCCTTTTGCTTCACCCTGAAAGGGTCCTGATTGCCCTGTAGGGGTTTATGTTCCAGTAATCACCAGCATCATTAATAGGAACACTGAGAATCAGTTGCCCAATCTGTTCATTATCAAAACTGTATTTTCAGACTGGTAAATGAGGATGCAAAAGAGCAACTGCTGGTAACCATCCAGAAAACCTTTAACTACAACAAAATGCAGTCAGGGCAGATTCTGCTCATGGTCATTGAATGCATGAAGAAGAGGGAATTGGTAAGTATCTACAGTGACGTAAGGTCATGTAACAAATGTAGACCAACATCCATTAAGACAAACCCACTTTCATTTTCTTTCTTGATGGAAAAAAAAAGAAAAAAAAACTGTTTACACCAGTCTAAGATGGTCTTAGTTGGTCTGTAAGTCTGGTCAGGTTTTCTGGTTTTTGAACGCTTTTCAGCTTGGCTAAGAGGGATGACCAGTTTGGCCAGGCTAAGAGACCAGCTAGATCAGACTAAATATTGACTGAAATTTTTGTGCAAACTTTCATCAATAAACAATCCCATTCATTATTCATCTTGTCATGCGTCTTTATTCATGTGTCTATCTCATGCATTCATCTACATCTGCTCCTTAGTTGTATTAATCAGGTACATAACATCATATCACATCACATTACATTTACATGTATAGCATTTATCAGATGCTCTTATCAGGAGCGACTAGTGATTTTGCTTCACGTATGAGACCGTTTTGATTAACAGATGGGAAGCATGCAATTTAGCATTATCTGCTAGAAAAGAAGTGTGTTCTGACCCCATTAGTAAAAACAGACTACAATCACCAGATACCTATAGATTACATTTACCTACAGGGTGACCCAGTGCACTCTGGGAGCTCGGCTAATGGTAATATTTGTGCTGCTGCAGCTTTAACTGAGGGTAAGGGATGTGTTAAGTATTTAGTAATACTGCCTCAGGACAGGAGATAATCTGTAGCTCTATACATCTGGACTAGGATCAGTGTAGTGCCACCTGTTCTTGCTTACCAGCTACGCTTATTCACCCTGTTCCTGAATATAAGCAGATGGGGGGAGGGAGGGTGGATCCATTTCTCTCTAATCCAGACTGTACATCTCCTCCACTTATTACAGTGATATCACATCACGTTGTCTGGCATTAGATAGGCTAATGGCCTTCCACAACAGTGGTTTACATAAAATGAGATGCTAATGTATGTTAAGAGCTCAAATGTCCACATACATACATAAATGTATATTACATATGCATATAAATACATTTATATGGATATTAGGGACATAAATGTACATTCAACTTTCAAGCACACCATTAAAAGTGACTACTGATAGCTTAGCTGATGCTAGTATGAAAACAAGCATGCTAATGTTTCTCTAAGCCATTTGTGTAAAAATGGGCTGCTTAAACAGAGATGTTTATCATGAAATTAACTTTTCATTCTCACAATGTTAAGTGTTTAAGTTAAGGCATCGCAACCCCATCCCCCCACTCCCATTGTAGCCATGAGATACTAATCTTACTGCCCAGACTCCACCATAAGTCTCTCATTAGCAATGCATGCTAACACTCAGGAATGTCTTGGAATAGGGCCACTCATCCATGCCAATGTGATTACATTTAACATTACCGTACATGTGACTGCAGCTCAGAGGTAATTGCATTTGATACCAGACGTCTTAAACAAGGAAAGCAGTATTACTTAATTTGAGAGGGAAATTAACTATGTAGTTATGCAGGGTGTGAATAAGAGAGTTGCATTTGCTAGTTTCCTGCTAATGCTAATAAAATTAAGCCAAACATTCATCCATGAAAACAGCTTTTCCATTCATTTTCACCACAGTATTTCTGAATGAGCTCACATCCTTGCCCAAAATAAATGTATTTAAAAAGTGTCAAGTGTCAGTTTTGCTGCCCCATTTAACTTGTTATGTGTAGATAACAGTCTTTCGAATGGGCGCTGAGGGACAAGATGACATTGAAATGGCTATCCTCACTGCATTACTGAAAGGTATTGTGAGTATGCAGACGTTTTAAAATTTCACCACAGATTTGGTAATGTTTAAAAATGAACTCAAATGTGTTCACTGCAATTCAGGAACAAACGCATCAGCTCCAGATCAGCTGAGCTTGGCTCTGGCTTGGAACAGAGTTGACATAGCACGCAACCAAATCTTTGTGTATGGACATAACCTACCAGTGAGTGAAATATGTGCCTTTCCAAAATATACCAATGAATATATTTATCAATATTTATTTCCCAGAGACTTTTCTTAAGTTGTAAAATGTGTTTTCATAGCCTGCGAGTGCCCTTGCTAGCATCTCCACCAGCGCAGCACCATCTCAAGAAAAGCAGAAAGGAGCAACTCTACGTAACAAAGGAAAGGCCAGAGGAAAAAAGGGCAAAGGCAAAGCCAAACCAGAGCCACCAGTGGAAACTGACCCCAGAAAGTTAGAACTACTCAACTGGGTAAGACAGTATGGACCTTCTGCACCATCATTTTGTATATATAATATAATATAATATAACATAATGTATGAAGTCTTGCTGGTTTTCTTCATGAACATTAAGTACACAAAACTTACTTTGTCAGACTGATTCAATCCAGTAACTCCAGAGTTCTTGAGTATTTGTTACCAATTCATTAAAAGAACCTGATCATAAGAGTCATTTGATTGTGAATCACACCATTTGTGCTGTCTGTTTTTGATTCACTAAATAGAAGTGGCTCATAAGTTCATTAATTGAATACACCATTTAAGCAGCTTGCTTAACAAACAGAAAGACATTTGGAAAAGGGTTTATAGTCCACCATTTCCAAAATTCACAACTAGATAATCTTACATATATGACATACTTGGCTTTAAGTTTACTGCTTCAGTATGCTTAGCTTTTCAGTAGCTCCTCACTCTCTAGCTTTTCCCCACTGCAAATTCTTGCTCACTGTCGCCCTCTTCAGGTGAATTCCCTCGAGCAGGCCATGATGGACGCTTTGGTTCTGGACAGAGTGGATTTTGTCAAGCTCCTGATAGAAAATGGTGTAAACATTCACCATTTTCTAACCATCCCTCGATTAGAGGAGTTATACAACACTGTAAGCACCGTAACCATTATCATTTTGGAGCTTATCACAAGGAAAGCACAATAGAGGATGAGAGCAATTCATTAATCCACTGGAAAAAAAAAATACAGGCCCTTCTGTCATATTTTTTAATATTGCTCATAATATTATTACTCAATCATACGCAATCTCTTGGCTTGTGTTTGTGTGTATTTTGTTTTTATCAGAAACTTGGTCCTGCCAACACTCTACATATTGTAGTAAGAGATGTTAAAAAGGTAAAGTTATCTGACTTTACTTTTGTATTCCTGTTAATTCAACTCCACTGCTTATGTTTTCTGAAGAATATTTTGTGCATCATGTATTTCGTAAAACTTAACATGACGAACATCTCAAGAGAAATAACATTTGTTCTTTTGATTTCAAAGGGGAATCTCCCACCGGATTACCAAATCACATTGATTGACATTGGACTGGTGGTGGAGTACCTGATGGGCGGAGCCTATCGCTGTAACTACACAAGGAAAAACTTCAGAGCTCTTTACAACAATCTTTATGGACTGAAGAGGGTGAGACATAGAGATTAATCAATTAGTAAATGATTTAAGCATGTACAAATAGTCTAAATAATTTAATATCCCTTTATTTGTAGCCTAAAGCCTTGAAGCTGCTTGGAATGGAGGTACACTTCAAATATTTTACCTTCTTTTAATGATATTCTTTGACAGATCACACAATATCTCTATTAATACAAATATCCTGCTCACCTCATTAGGATGATGAACCCAGGACAAAGGGCAAGAAGAAGCAAAAGAAGAAGAAAGAAGAGGAAGAGGACATTGATGTGGATGACCCAGAGGTCTGTCGCTTCCACTACCCGTTTCATGAGCTGATGGTCTGGGCAGTGCTGATGAAACGGCAGAAGATGGCTCTGTTTCTGTGGCAGAGGGGCGAGGAGGCTATGGCTAAAGCTCTGGTGGCCTGTAAGCTCCTCAAAGCCATGGCTCACGAGTCGTCTCAGAGTGAGATGGTGGACGACATATCGCAAGACCTCGATAACAACTCCAAGTGAGTTAGGTCCCTTTCAAGTAAGGTTCACTACTATGTTTACAATAGGCATGCAAGTACAACTGCTAAATGCTATGCTAAGTTAAATGCTAAGTGTTCTTTTTCCTATATTGTTTTACAGTGTTACAGTCAATCAAAACAATTGTATTTGTTACTTAAATACTGCAAAAATGTATTTCTACACTGTAAAATTACTTTTCTGACAATTTTAGGGAGTTTGGAACCTTGGCCTATGAGTTGCTAGATCAGTCCTACAAACATGATGAACAGCTAGCCATGAAACTGTTGACTTACGAGTTAAAGAACTGGAGTAACTCCACCTGTCTGAAGCTGGCAGTGGCTGCCAAGCACAGAGACTTCATAGCCCACACCTGCAGTCAGATGCTCCTCACTGACATGTGGATGGGCAGCTTAAGGATGGGTAAAAATCCAGGACTGAAGGTGAGGCATTTTCTTTGAGACATTTCAAGATAGTGTGTTATGAAATGAGTTCTTTATTCTTCATAATATAATATAATATAATATAATATAATATAATATAATTATTACACGGCTCTGTGGAATACTTGATTCTGATTGGTCAATCGCGCCATCCAGCGGTATGTTATTCCCCAATAACAACCGCTAAAAACAGATAACACAGGCTCATCTGGGAAACTGAAGTCTGCAGTGCTATACGCTTGCTAGGAACGGTTTTTCCTCGTGGAAGTTTTGCGTTTGGTGAGCTAATAAAATATTAAAACTCAGTCAAATTAATATTTTGTGTACAGTAATTAAATTATGTCATCTGGTATCGCGGACTAACTCTCTCTTGTTTCATACAAACACAGCTGCTGCCATTTTGCGACTATTTTGTTTACTGTAATTGATTATTAGATAACAAACAGGTACGATTTTAAATCAGTTTAATCTCAGATCAATATCTCTTATCCCCATAATTATTTATGTGGCGAAATGCCGTGTAATATGTGGTATGACTGTACCGTATCTCTTAAATGTCCGTCTAGTTTGAACTTTCCGCTTTCTAGCAACTGCTCTCTCCGAGGATGCTTTGCGTTTAAAGAGCTAATAAAATATTTCGACTCGGATCAATATTTCATGTCAAATTATTTACTTATGTGGCAAGTAGCCGTGTAATAAGTAGGATAATGTACATCCAGCCAGTTGTTATCACAGAATAATCAGGCTGATGCAAGACCCCTCTACTTCGCATCGGGGTCCTGACCCGGTCGGGGTTTATTCTGCGATAACAACCGGCTGGATGTACATTATCCCTTACATATAATATAAAATAATAATACAATATAATATAATATAATATAGCATAATATACGTTTATAATTGGTAGTAAGTTATTTCTTGATTGTGATATGCCTTTTGCTTTTGTCTCTGAAAACTCTTCCAGGTGATACTCAACCTCGTTTTCCCACCTTTTATCCTGCTGTTGGATTTCCGTCTGGGTGATGACATGTCTCATCAAGTAACTGCAGATAATGAAGACAGGAAGACCAAGGATGATGATAAGTCCGGCCGGGTAAACTGCACCATTCCTTCTATTCAAACAAACCCCTCCCTGTATTAGATCAGTGTAGTCTACATTACTGAAAGCTCTTGACTTGACATAATATGAGCTTAAACCTTAAGTAAACACGCAGGTCTTGCGTGACACATCCACACATGGTGTAGATAGAAAGCGTAATAAAAGAAGTTATATAAAGTGTGCAGATACTTTAACAGTCTATCAGAAACTGAGTAATTATGGTTAGTCTTGTGGGGAAAAAACAGTCAGGTAACTCTAGCATCAAACGGCTTCTTAATCTTATGTTTGGTCTGGTTAAAGCAAATCCAGGATGATTTTTAGTGCTTTAGATTTTAATTAAGCTGCTTTTTCTATGAATTCTACATGTTTTAAAAATACCTCATGTATATCTAGGATGCCAATGCAGATGCAGCCTCTAAGAAAGGAGACGAGGAGGAAGGCAATAA
Organism: Mylopharyngodon piceus; assembly: GCA_039654765.1. NCBI lineage: Eukaryota > Metazoa > Chordata > Actinopteri > Cypriniformes > Xenocyprididae > Mylopharyngodon > Mylopharyngodon piceus. The sequence continues at coordinate 2,286,303 of CM077459.1, read as the reverse complement.
GAAAATGAGGCAGATTCCAATCGGGACAAAAATCTATGAGTTCTACAATGCCCCTTTCACCAAATTTTGGTTCAATACTGTGAGTAGAATATTCATCCATCCATTTTCCAAATTGCTTGTCCTATGTAGGGTTGCAAGGATGCCTATCCCAGCATCTTGGGCCGTAGGCAGGGAAACACCCTGAATGGATTGAGTAGTATATATTTTATAATATATTATTTTATTTTGTAAAATAATGGTTATATTTAATGCAACAAAATAATATACATTTTGTATATTTTTGATATGTTATTATTGAATTTTTTTTTTTCCTGAAATGCAAAATTGGCTTGCATTGGGCAGATTGCCTACCTTGGCTATCTCATGCTGTACAATTACGTAGTACTGGTGAAGATGGAGCGTTGGCCATGTTTACAAGAGTGGATCGTCATTTCATACATCATCACTTTGGGGCTAGAGAAAGTCAGACAGGTAAAGACAGCCACAGCTCTAGAAATCGATGCAAAAACAGCTAAATCAACTCAAACCCAATAGTAAAGAATCAGTTTGTAGCCTATTTCTGGTACTCTCTCTTCCAGATCTTGATGTCTGAACCAGGCAAGCTCAAGCAAAAGATAAACGTGTGGTTGGAGGAGTACTGGAACATCACAGATCTGGTGGCCATCTCCACTTTCTTGCTCGGGCTACTACTTAGGCTTCAAAGTGAACCCTACATGGGCTACGGTCGTGTGATCTACTGCGTGGGCATTATCTTTTGGTATATCCGCGTACTGGACATATTTGGAGTCAACAAGTACCTAGGACCCTATGTCATGATGATAGGGAAAATGGTAATGCAATTTATTGTACTAAAGTTATTATACTTTTAGACCTTGTACACTTGATTCTCAACTATATGGACTTTTTAACTTGAATGAGTGGCTGCCTGTCTTGCAGATGATTGACATGCTGTATTTTGTGGTGATCATGTTGGTGGTCCTGATGAGTTTCGGTGTGGCACGACAGGCCATCCTCCACCCAGACGAGGAGCCCACGTGGCGCTTGGCTCGCAACATCTTCTACATGCCTTATTGGATGATTTATGGAGAGGTGTTTGCAGATTCGATAGACCGTAAGACTAGAATTTATAGTAAGATTTTGTTTCCTGCCTCCAGGGTAGATAGATGGCCTTTAACAGTCTGATCCACCATTCTAACACCTCGTTAATATCTCCATTACCTCTGTGATCCTGTTGTTTGTTGCGGTTTCCCCTATAACTTCATGTTTAGTGGCTTTTTTGTTGAGTTAGAAATGTTTAGAGTATTCAGTCTTGTAAAAAGAAAAATTAGTTTCAGTATTTCAGGCTGTACTCTGCCATACACACTGCAGCAGTTTCTAGTTGATTATCCTGCCTGTCTCTTAATTGATATTGGGTTTGATTAATTCTTGTTGCACACTTTGTTGTTTCTGGTTTCCAATTGCACTAACTGACTTGTTCATCTCTATTTTGCCCTTCTGGAATGTGGTGAAGTTTACGCAATGGAAATAAATCGTAAGCACAATGATGAACATTTGACACAATGATAAACACTGTTTTCATGAAAAATAACCCTACTAATGGTATAATGGCATTGAAATTGTTGTGAATGCAGAACAAATTCATCGTCGGTACTATAATGTAACAAGAAAGCTTTTTCTAAACAGCCCCCTGTGGAGACAATTTATATGATGAGGATGGGAAAAAACTTCCACCCTGCATCCCTGGAGCGTGGCTGACTCCAGCCATCATGGCCTGTTATTTGTTAGTGGCCAACATCCTGCTTGTGAACTTGCTCATTGCTGTCTTCAAGTAAGAATGATACCATTATAATGTTTTGATGACTTATTTGCATGTAAAAACAAACAGCGTAGGATCGGTTGCAACATAATAAGTTGTGGCTATTGGTCTTTATCAAAATGTCTTCATTGGTGTATCTCTAGTAACAGTTCAGTGGTGTTGATTTGCTAGTTTTTATGTTTCCTCCCAATAAAGCAACACGTTCTTTGAGGTTAAGTCCATCTCCAACCAGGTGTGGAAGTTCCAGAGATATCAGCTCATCATGACCTTCCATGACAGGCCTGTGCTACCTCCACCACTCATTATCTTTAGCCACCTCTACATCATATTCCGCAAACTCTGCTGCCGCTGTAACAAGAAAAAGGAGGGAGAACTGGATGAGAAGGATAAAGGATTAAGTGAGTTTCATAAAATAATTAGACCAAATTATAAAGGATCAAGATGCATGTGGTCAAGCAAGTAATAAATTCAAACTGAACATGAGATAAATATTTGTTTGTATTCTCTGTTTTCCTTATAAAGAGCTTATTCTTACCCCGGAGGAGCTGAAGATGCTGTATGAGTTTGAGGAGCAATGTGTGGAGGAATATTTCAGGGAGAGAGAAGACGAGCAACTGTCTTCAAATGATGAGCGTATCAGGGTTACAAATGAAAGGTAATTTAAATGCCTAGTTCTGTCATGAAACTCTAGATGGCGCAGACTGATGGGTCTTTAACGCAAGCTGATGATATTTACCACGTTAACTACTTGGCATAAGCTGATTGGTTCATGTTGCATCTGCAGCCAATAAGCTTGCTGCTCAACATTTAAATGGCTGGTTATCATTCACTTTAGAAGTTGCAGTGCGCTTTCAGAGTTCGTCTAAAACCCTCCACCTTCCCCAGCTCCACCTGTATAGATCTGCTATGGGTAATTGAGATATGCAATTTGTGCAGCAGCAGTATGTCTTACATACTCACAGCAGAGTAACGGCGTATGTATTGGCAGTAGCAAGTTCCTGTACTTGCTCTGCAGCAGCAGCAGCAATAATCAACAGCAGCGTAGCAGATCTATTCCACCAAGACAAAATACATTAACATTGTCATATCCATTACCATGCTAAAATCTTCCAAGTGTTGTCATGATAAAAATACACTAATATGGGTAAATCTCTTAAATCCCAGTTTGCAAACTTTGTATTTATGTAATCATCCCATTTACATTCTCTTCTTTTTCCTGCTCAGGGTAGAGAACATGTCCATGCGCCTTGAGGAGGTGAATGAGAGGGAGAACACAATGAAGGCCTCCCTTCAGACAGTGGACCTTCGTTTGGCCCAGCTAGAAGACATTAATGGCCGAATGGTGAATGCCTTGGAAAGACTGGTGGGAATCGACCACTCTGAATTGACCCGCACACGCTCATCGGCCTCCTCTATTTGTGACCCATCTTCTCTCCAGCGTCACAGTAGCATCAACAGTGCTGATGGGTACAGCCTCTACCGCTATTATCTGGGTGTTGATGAGCGTCCACCCGAGGAAAAAGAAGCAGATCTGAGTAAAACAATAAACACTACAAACCTCAACCCAAAGGAATATGGCCAGAACCTAGAGGTAGATGTTCCAGGGGTAAAAAGACGCCTTGGCTCATGTGTGGACATCCGAATCTTCCCTTGTGAGAACGGTGTTGAGGCTGATGGGAAAAAGCCAGAATCACCAAAATCTTCAGTTCCTGACAACCAGACTTCTTCGGATAGTGCCACACAGAAAGAAGCCTTGATGACTGAGAGAGTGAAACTTCAGGCGACTACTTCCTACCCTCTAGAAAAGGTGAAAGCTTTCAAATATTATCCCACAGAAATACAAAGCACATCCCCGTCCAGTGTACGAAGGTATAGGAGCACAATCTCATTTGATCAAGCAAGTGGAAAGGAAGCAAATCAAGAAGGGGAAGGAATGGATGGGTCTCCAGCTACAAGACGTTGGAGTGCTAGTTATGAGTATAAGGTACATCCTAGTCTTTTTGGTCAGATGCCAAAGGTATCAATGGTAAGACCATTGGTAGACCAGATTGACAAGTTTAGCAACAGTTTCAAGGTAGAGCAACATTCTGACCAGCCTGAGCAACAGAGGCTGAGAGTTTCTACTAGACACAGTAAAGAGGAGATGGGAATGCAAGATGGAGAGAAGACACTAGACAGTTCAGATGAACCAATGACTCACGAAAGTGTTCAGCTGACAATAGACAATGGGATGACAAAGGGTGGAGAGCTTCACTCAGCAGGGGCGACTGGTAAAGAGGCATTGCTAGATGTAGATCAGGTAAACCGGGAAGAAAGGGGTGACGAAGTAGACCAGCACCTGGAAGATACTCAGCAGGAAATGGGAAAGGATCCAGATGATTCTGAAGGAAGTCTGGGAAAGGAAAAAAGTTCAGAGAAGCAAGATGGAGAGCAAACAGAGGAGATAACTACAGGTGCAGGTTACTGTGATTCTGAAGTCCAAGCTGATGGTAGCCACCTGCTTCTGCCAGAGGACACAATGTTCCTCCCTGGAAGATCAAAGAGCTGGTCCACAAAACCTTGCAAGTCCTTAGGAAACAGTTTGAAAAGAGCCCATGGATCGAGCAGTGAAAGAGACCTTGCTGGAGCCTATGGAGACTCTTCTGATGATCCAGAGAGATCAGCACAGAAGACAACAGATGATGTACCTTCAGATGAGCCGTAGCCACACATAAAGGGGACACTCTAGAACAGGCCTGGGCAAACTCGGTCCTGGAGGGCCACTGCCCTACAGAGACTGAATCCCAAATGGCACCCTAAATCCTCACGGTCTTCCTCTGAGTCTGCACTTTCATGACGTAATGCCGCTTTGACTGCCGGGTAAAGTCCTCTACATAGCTTGCAGATTTGTGGGCTCAGCTGAAGTGCGCATAGCGGCAGCAAAGGGGGCGCTCGCGAGCACCCTTCTGAAACCTAAAATGATGAATGGGACACCCTACGGTCTCGTGGACTTAACGGGCATGCGGCAGCCATTTTAAGTCCACAAGACCGAAAGTGCATAGAAGTGTGCCATTTGGGATTCAGCCAGAGTTTAGCGCCAACCCTAATCAAACACACCTGAACCAGCTAATCAATTCCTTCAGGATTACTAGAATGCTACAGGCAGGTGAGTTTTATCAGGGTTGGAACTAAACTCTGCAGGGCAGTACCAAGTTTGTCCATCCCTGCTCTAGAAGGAGTCCAATAAGAAGATACATTCCTCAGATAAGAATGATACACACAATAAATTCCTTATGCACCTGTAACACTAGATATTTACATTAGCAGTATGTGCTCAGGTGTCATGATCAAGTTAACTGAGTAGCAGATCTTTGAAACCATATCATCAACTGTTCATTAATTGTGTGCTTGCAATTTCCAGCTTTATATATATATATATATATATATATATATAAGGTATAAAATATGTGACAGTATGTAACCTTGCTTACTGCTCTGGTCTTCATCATGCCATTTATGTGTTATGGTTTAGATGTTATTGGATTGGTAAACAGTATACAGTATTAGTAACAGTATTATACAGTATAATGACAATTTATGGGCTAAAAAGTAAGGCTATGCAAACTGAACAAGTCAAAAGACAAAATGAGTCTACCTCACTGCAAAATGTTTGAAGTTAGCAGGTTGTATGAGAGGCGCATTCTGTTTATTGTTGTGATAAGACTGTCTAATAGCACCATCTACTGTTCTGGATGATGAATTGCTGACAAAAAGAAGATTAAACTACAGTCAAACCAAAATTTATCCAGACACCTTGAACATTTCATTCATTAATACAGTTTATTCACTATAGTTTAAAAAATGGTAATAAAATATGACAAGATATCAGTTAAACTGTGTCAGAAAAAATAAATCTTAATTATGTCAGATAACACTTAAGCAAAACATGGTCAGGTCAAAGTGTCTGAATAATTTTTGGTTCCAAATTTTTATCAATTTTACTGGTAGTCCACTGTATGAAGAATTTTTGGGTATAATATGTCACAGTTTACTTTATTTTGCTATCCTCACTTACATAAATTAACTATAGTGTCCTGCACCCACTAGTAAAAATATATCAAAAATGTCTAAATAATTTTTGGTTTGACTGTATGTGAAAAAATAAGCTGAGAAGTATGAAGATATGTTTATACAGTATTTACTTTGGTTATATGTAGTATAAAAATCTACAATTAATAAAACCACACTTCAAATTCTTGTTCACATTTTCTTTGTTAAGGTTTTAACATGTTTAAATGAGCATATTAGCTTTTCAGGTAACAGATTGCGTTATATGTCTCTTTAAAAAAAAAAAAAAAAAGTCGATCATACAGTCACAAATATGAAAGAAAATACATGCATAACAATGGTCCCATCTGAATATCAGTGGTCATGATATATGCTACATTTGTTGAAGTAAAATGATGATCATCAAAACATTCTTCGGCAGTATTTGTCCAAATCAGATTAATAAACACAGATCCAAAGCATTAAGGTCCCTAATATCAGCACAAATAGTCGGAAGAGAGAACTCCCAAATGGGGACATTTTATTGCTGTAATCTGTACTACTTCTTCTGACACAGCCTTTAGTGCAGTTTCAATAGGAGACCAAAATGTCTCACATATTTGAAAACAAAAGTGCTGATTTGACCAGTTGAATTCACCCTGGATCCTTTGACTAAAACAACTTACACAGTACAAGCATGAAAAGCACATAATACCACTTTTTGGCAACTGTATGTTTCTTTTAAGAGCCTATGGTGAAAAATAAAAATGTAAACAGTAAATAAAAGTTGCTTGTACAATAATAATATATATATCATTATGCACTGGACATTTTCAATCAAAAAATGAAAAAGAGCTAAAAAGGTGAGATATATCAAATTGAAATACAAAAAAGCTCAGTTTCCATTAATGGATTTACATAAACATGCATCAGTGACTTTCTTTTTTTATCATGTTACAAAACATAATACTGTAGCATTGACACAAGGACCCTAGTTTCTAAACTTGCTTTCACATGGCAAAGGCGCCTGTCTTTTTCAAATAAAACATTAATTTTAAATGCTAATTAAATAGTTAATGATCATATTCAAAAAAAAAAAAAAAAAAAAAAAGTCATAATTTTCACAAATCAGTGCTGGACTGAATTTGAATATAAGCCTAAGCTAAGGATCTACAACACAGGCACAATTTCTCTTATTCCCTTAATACTGATGGTTCTCGGATTTGGCTGGCTGTGTCAAACACACATTTACTATGGGTGACTGTGATTTTGCCAAGTAAGACGTGTTCCCTTTGATACCTGACCTGAAGATGTTCCTTTACCCATCATGCTCTAAAGCCATCATGTTCTATCTTTGCAACCTTCCAGTGGGTGGATTGATGTCCATCTGTGCTATACATGGACATGTGCCTGTGAGGAGAGCTCATTGAAAACACATGTAAAGTGCTTTTTTTAACCCACTAGTGTTCCAAAAATTGCATTTTTACAGATCTTCTCTATTAAAATTTTTGAACCAGTGCAAGAACACAGTGTATATGCTGTATACAAGACACTCAGAACATATTACAACAAAACAGACTCGCTGACTAATTCATAAATATTGTATGTGATACATCTAAGCTTTCAGCAGCAAATGTTTCAAGCAAATGTGTCCATACATAATATTACACAAAAACATATCAAAGCAAAACCATTCATATTTGATCCATTATCTTTTGACACAATCATCACGATTATCACCACACAACAAAGGAAACATTTCCTATTATGACTCTACCACAGAGTGAACCAAGTAAATCTCTCAAAACTGCATCATTCCTCTGTTCCATCTTGAATTTAAGGGCTTGGAAACACGAACCTTCATCTGTTCTTGAGCCTGATGGTCCAGCTCTTTTGCAGGGGCTCATGTGATATGTTTTACCAGCTGAGCATTTCTGGCTGCCGAAGAGACACAGCAAGTGAACGTATCCACACGCCGCAAATGAGTTACAGCAGAACACACTTAAAGATGCTGTGCTTTTTAGAGCGCTTCTCTGAAATCTTCACCGGCCCCCCACCATCTGCTTGACCACCATCATTCTAGTCAACCAAAAGACAGAAACATTTTAAATTTGCTTTGTTAAACCTATAAAAAAAGAAATTATTAAGTAATAATATTAGGATTGTAAAAAGTAAAAGTTCGTAATAGTAATCCTGTGACCTTTTGTACAGTCTTAATTGCTGAACTGATATTAAAACTAAACGCAGTTATAAAATAATGGGGCTGTTTTTTTTTACCCACAGTAGTGATTGTTTTAAAACGTGATTCATTTTAACAATGATTCATATTTACAATGACTTTAAATTTGGGGTGTAACGGTACACAAAAATGACAGTACATAACTTGGTATTGAAGTCACGGTTCGGTACGGATTCGGTACAGCAGGAGGGAGAAAACTAAACATAAAATTGTTTTTCCTTTTTTTTAAACCGTGGTTTACTGAACAAATTGTCTCTGTCTTTAAAATAAATTCAATTAAAATTAAAATTTTCTTAAATATAAAAAATCTATCTCTGCTAATGCTGTAAACTATATATAGGAGCACTTTCTTGCACATTACTATAATATTAAAGGTTACAATTAACAACAGAGCCCAAATTATTAAGTTGCTATTTATTTTTAGATATAATAATCAACACTCACATAAAAATTGTATGCAAACATGTAAATTGCATACCAGGCAGTTTTTGCATTAACTTAAAAATCGGTTTCTACTCCAATTCAATGTTAAAATATATTCATTTACACAGTGGCCATCATAACTTGTTTTCATGACAGATTTATTTACACATACATTAAACATATACAATAAATAATTAAGACAGGTTAAGTAAAATATAATGAATATATAGGCTAATATAATGCATATATGTAGCGAAAGAGTTAATTTCTCTAGCGAATTAACAAGCTGTGGACACTAAAACGATATGAATGACATATCGTTTAAAAGCTGTTTCATTGATGTCTTTCCACGGTTGAAACAGTGATTAAGTGATTACATGAGATACGTTTCAGTACGTTTCAGTTTCAACATATAACTTCAGATGTTCATTTAAGTTTATTCTGTAACTAGTAGGCCTATTAAAGAGGAAGAGATGATCGTGTTCACTTGCGCTCCGCGCTGCCGTTTGATCTGAGGCGCCTGTACAGTGATCTGTCACGCCACATCAAAGAACGTCAAAAAACGGCATTTATTGTTTGAATTTCGTATAAAATGGACAGAATTTGAGGGATGAGACATTGTTTCTCATTGAAAGTAACAAAACACAAAGGTTATTGCAATTATTGGAGGTTAATGCTGGTTAAAAGTGGGTAATGGGCTATACAACTCTTTATTCATCGGTATACATGTGTACCGAAAATTTTCGTTACGAATACGTGTACCATTACACCCCTACTTTATATATTTTTCTTAAAAATAACCGTAATACAATCATAAATGATATCCAGTATAATGCAGTTTTTTTTTTTTGTTTTTGTTTTGCCAGTTTTACAAAAAAAAAAAAAAACCACACACCATTTTTCTGTTGAGTCGAGCCATAATGTCTCTGGCAAGGGTGAAAAAGGCCTCTTCGACATTTACACTGGTTTTTGCACTTGTTTCCAAAAACTTTATCCCGTAATCAATTGCCAGCTGGAAAACAAAATGTAAAAAATGACAACACAGTTATTAACAAATTAAATTAAAAAATACATCCAGTATCGCTCAAAATACTATATATCTCATTCAAAATAATACAAAAATGATACAAAAATGACATTTTTAAATAAAATAGAATATTTATTTATATTATTCATTGTAAATTATTAATTTTATTATATCTATTTGTGTGGAATATTGTAAAAGCTTGTAGGATGTGAGAGATCTCACTTTCTCTCCTCTCTCTTTGGACACCTGTCTCCTGTCGTTCATGTCACATTTGTTTCCGAGGATCATCTTCTCTACATCAGATGATGCATGCTGAAATGAGTGATTGAGAAGTTCAGCAGTTCTTCAAGTTGCAGTCAAAAGAAATGTAATTCTTTAACAAATGTGTCAAATAAATTAAAAATTATATTTGATATACAATTACGGCCTGGGTAACAAGCCTATTGTACAATGGCCCACAATTGTTCCACCGCAGGAACTTACCCCAGGAACTAGGGACTTTGGGGTGGTACTCTGTGTTTCGACCGCAGGGACCAGGGTCTAAATAAAGTTCCGGGTAAAAATTCTCCCCTCAAAAAGTCCCTGCTCACAAGGTAGTACTTTTTCAAAGTTCAGGAACTTTTGGGGGTGGGACTAGGGCACTGAACATGCTGATTGGTTGAGTTCACGCTGCATTTTGATTGGTTGACTCCACTCCACTCAACCACCATTTTTAAAAGTCTGTTGTGGCACGTGCAGTAAGAGTTGTTTGCAATTCGAATCAACAACGACCGATAGACCGACGACAAGGTTCAGGCTTTATTAAGCTTATATGTGGAGGACGAAATCCAGCGGGAACTGGAAAGTCGCACGCATCCTACGTCACCGGACTTAATCTTCACGATACTTTAAACCGCTATGGAAACGCAATCAGCAACAGGTCTGGGGGAAAAAAAGTTCCTGGGACAAATTGTTCCGGGTAATTTCGGTGGAAACGAGAAAAAAAAAAAAAAAAAAAAATCGATATATATTTCGATTTTCAGTTACCTCCTCAATGTTGCGGATCCAGTTTTTAATGTTTTCAAATGACTTTTCGCTGGTGATGTCATATACCAACATAATTCCCTGTAAAAAAAAAAGCCAGCAGAAATATGAAACATCCATCTTCAGCAATCAACAACACTTATACATATATATGAGTACACAGCAAAAAAATAATTTTCTTCCTTAGCATCTTTGTCTTGTTTTCCAGCACAAATATCTAAACATTCTTAAATCAAGATACAGTTACTTGAATAGCAAAATGACTTTAGATATTAAGTGTGTGTTCACACTTGTAGTTCAGTTCTCTTGGTTCTTTTGGTCCAGACCAAAAAAGAAAATGATATAGTCCTGGTTCACATAGCGTTCACACTGTCATTTTTAACACCGAACCTAAAGATACAAAACAAACCCCCCCCCCCCGGCTTTTATGATGTATATTTTCAGAACTTCATCGAACATACAAAACAATACTGTGTGCTGGGCTATGTACATACATATGATGGTATATGATGGAGTTGAGAACTCGTGAAGAGCTTATTAAATGTGTAAAGGAGTCAAAACAGCAGCAGGAATCCCTCCGTCACAAACAAAAATCTGCTGCGAGGAGACGCGGTTCTGATGCCTGTACCGAACTGTAATGGGCAACATCGCGACTATGAGGAGAAACAGGTATGGTTCAGCATTCTGTCCTTTTTAGGGTCGCATCTTGTGATATCATGTCCTGTTTTTGGTTCTTTTAGATGTCTTTGGTCCATGTTGCGTTCATATTTCAGTTGAACCACACCAGAGTTCATTTGGAAGCGTTCCACTTGTTTGGTGCGCACCAGGGATCAGATGGTAGTTCACACTTACTCAAATTAACCGCACTAACAGAGCAATCGCACCAGAGTTTGTTTAAATCGAACCAAACCTGCCAAGTGTGAACACACTCTAAAACAAACTCTGGTGCAATTGCTCTGTTAGTGCGGTTCATTTGAATAAGTGTGAACGCTACTGTTAGCGATTGCACTCGCGATCAGAGGCATAATAAGACCATGGCGACAGGAAATCCCAGTTGAGGTGTATTTATTGTGCAGACGGTGTAAATCCCACAGCAAAAAAAAAAACAAACAAACAAAGAAAACTATAAAAATAAATGTTGGAAAAAAAATATTTACAAGTCTTTTGTTGGAGCATAGTCACAACAGCAGCTGTATAGTTTGAATAACAAACTTCCTTAAACAGAAGCTTCTATCGCTTTGTTTTACCTCGACTTCACTCTACCCACATGTGCTAACTCCGGCAGCCATTTTGTAGTCTAGGCCACACCCTGGAGTGTACCATTCTACAGGTAAGTTTTACTTTCTTACATATGCACTTCTTATCACCTTATGCATATAAAAACAGCATCTATCCATGATTAAATTACACTATAACAATACAACAAATGAATTAACAAAGATAAACCTCGTTTTACAGGAATATTGGAAAACCCCCTATGACATCATATGACATGGTTTCTCCCATTCAGAAGGCACGTCCACCATGTTTAAATACTCCACTTTTAAACCAGTACAGGTTTGATCACTGGTGTTTTACAAGCAGGTAAGTTATATTTGTTATACTGTGTAACCCCATCTTAAATAAAAACTTAAAATCAAATATGTGTATTGTGGTTATTTATACTAACAATGAATGAGCAATGTTAGTGCTAACACATTGTACATATCCACTACACATAACAAACAAATACACATTGTATCCCCTCATATCTTAAACACATAAAACACAATACATTCAGACATTCAGAACATTGCACAAGTCTGCATATTCATGATATCAGTGTCAATAAACAGACCGTGTTAATGCTGCAACAATATATGTGTGTGTTAGATATGGTGTATGTGCATACAGTCCAAACATGATCACGGGGTTGCTCCGTGACAGCTACCATCTGAACCCTGGTGCATACCAAACAAGTGGACCAAGACCCACATTTTCAGAGAGTCTGGGTCCGGTTCCATACAAACTCTGGTGCGGTTTGACTGAAATACAAATGCAGCACAGACCAAAGATATATAAACAAACCAAAAAACAGGACAGAATTCTGAAGCTACCTGTTTTTTTCTCATCATAGGAGCTACGCTGCCCATTACAGTTCGGTACAGGTGTCAGAACCGTGTCTCCTTGCAAATCTTTGTTTGTGTGCAACGGAAGAATTCCTGGTGCTGTTTTGACTCCTTTACAGATTTTATAAGCTCTTCACGAGTTCTCAGCTGGTAAAAATATACCATCATATCTGCACACATACAACAAGTGCAATTAGCCCAGCACACAGCATTGTTTTAGATGTTTAATAAGTTCCGTCGCAAAATATACATTATAAAAGCCTTTGTTTTGTATTTTTAAGTTCAGTGTTAAAAATAACAGTGTGGATGCTAAGCAAACCAGGACTAGATGTATCGTTTTCTTAGGGGGGGTTTCACACTGGGCATGTTTGCTGCGGTCTGAGTGCAATTGTTCCCAGTGCCGGGTACCCCCACAATGTTGGTCTGATTTCACACTCAACTTGATTCTATCGAACCCTGGTGCATTTGCGTTCAACTTACGTCATCACATCATGTCATTTTTTTTTTTACTAATTTGGTGCTATTACATGCAGCAGAGGGAGCGACACTTGGGTTTACTGTATGTACGTTGCATGAAGGCAGCTTTCTGCTGCTTGAAGAAAGACTCCTTTGAGGAGAAAGCGATTTGTGAGCCATTCATTTGCCTCTTTAATTCCACTCACTTTGCACAATGAAACTTGAATACTAAATAGTTGCTGTACGCTCAATCATCACCACTGTCATCTAAGCGGATTCTTAAACACCTCTGATTGGACATTGTGTTCACACACTCAACAGATATGTCTAACGCTCCCATGTGTATCTGTGTAAGCGCTCGGTGAAGAGCGTAAAAGATGTCTATTTACAACATGTTTTGAAGCGTTGATTATTGTAGCCAATCACAGACAAATCTGTTGAGCACATGAACAAAATGGCCGATCACAAGTGTTTAAGAATCTGCTCAACAGCGCTCAAAATGCTAGGGGGAAATGTTGGTATTGTCAAATTTTTTAAATTTCAGTACTGACTTGGTACTGAAGTCGGTACTTTTGACAACACTACTATCATCCCCTACATGTGTTTTGTTGAATTACTGTCATGGTCATCATCTAAAAAGCATGCACAGATTACTTTACTTCTTGAACAAGTGTGCACTTGAGTCCGAGTTGGTTTGACATTTATGCAAATTGCACCACAGTTCCAGTGCAACCGAACTCACCACCTCCTACAGGTAGTCTCGGGTTCGGTACCCCGGTGCATTCCCTGGTCCTTATGAGAGCTTTCACATTACTAATTTTTCATGCGAACCGTGCCTCGTTTCGAACTGCCAGTGTGAATGCACCCTTAGGCTACATTCACACTGGCAGTCCAAATCAGATTATTTGTCATTATCATTGTCATTTTCTGCTCGTCCAGCACTTTGCAACAACACAACCTTGTTTCTGCAGCGACTTTCAGCATGTTTTCTATAACAACGTCTGACATTTACTTTTTATGTGGTGCAACCATGCAAACTCCGATCAGAGCAGTCAGACTGAAACAGATTTCCAGAAAACCACATATCAATGTAGTTCGAAACGGATTTGTAAAAATCGCATTTCATGTGATTTTTTTGCAGTTTACACTTGCTAAATCTGATCGGATTTCAATCGGATATGCACAAAAATCAGATTTGGACTGACAGTCTGAGCGAGGCTTTAGTCCGAACCAAGAGAACCGGACTACAAGTGTGAACACACCATTGTATACTAAAACTAGATCAAAATTAAGTGAGTTTATATTTCTGACCCCATTGGCAGAAATTTTTCTCGTTTTAGGCATAAACTGCCTTAATTTTGATGATTTTAGATTTCAGAAAACAAGTAATTTTGCTTCTCAAATAAATCTATCTTATTTAGATATTTGTACTGGAAAACAAGACAAAAGCACGAGTAAGAAAATCATTTTTTTGCAGTGTAGTAGCCAGTAGAGTCTTACCATAGCGCCTCTGTAATATGCCGTGGTGATCGTCCTAAATCTTTCCTGCCCTGCCGTATCCCTGTAAAACAACCAGACAGTCACAAGCAAATACGCATCCTCACCTCGTTCCTTCCTTCCTTTGTCACCTCACTGAACCTCAACACTTCACATTCATTTACTGTGAATCCCACCCCATTCTTTCCCAAATTTTAATATAAACATCCTGTAGAATGTGCAGACAGAGAGAGAGGCACGGATGTTCATGACACTATTGTCTGCACGTCTCATGCTTCATTAGTCTGCTGGACAGGGTGTGTGAGCATTATAACTGTTAACAGGAAGAATAGCCACAGTGTGATGTCATTTCCTTCTTACTTCTCAAGGACAGTCAAGGACCATTATAAATATCAGCACTTAAGGATCCCAAAAACCTTCTTATAGTGCCTAGATATTAACTAGCATATTGCTAGCTCATGAACTCGTTTCTTTAACCGATTTCTATTCTGTTTTGACGTATTTCCAGTTGAAAAAAAAAAAGAAGTTTGAAGGGCTTACAGTATACATTTTTAGGGCAGAAAAAGTACAAATGTATGAAGCGTTAATGCAACCAAAAATAACAAACCATCATTAGCTACTTGCTATTTCTAATCATAGGCAAGTTAGTTAATAAAAAGAATGTACACTTCATTGTATTGAATGTGCACTTGTAGTGTACTGCAAATCTTAAAAGTATGTTTTTAAAAGATAATATGATATTAATGAAATAAGTTGCTTAACACACTTATTTACACTTTTCAAAAAGTGCACTTTGTAATAATGTTAAATTAAAAGTTACTTTAAAGTACATTTTAAATTATTTTGTTGTGATTTACAGAAGTAAACTTATTTTTAAATGTACTAAATTGCAGCTTCATCATTACAAATGTGTAATTACAAATATATTTCAATACATAACATAAAAGTTTCAATAGAAATTACATTAAAGTTTATTTTAGTACATTCAGCAGTACACTTTATTTCAAAAATGGGCATAATTATGAAATTACATATAAAGATGTTCTTATGTTCTTTTGACCTGTGGGTCAAAAAAGCAGTCTTAAGTTCAACTAATTGAATCTAATATAAACTATAATACATTTAATTTCATTTCAAATAACATGCAATTAAGTGTCTGAAATCATTACAGCTAGTTCGCACTTAAGTAGAATATTCTTTTAAAGTATATTATTTTGTAAAAAGTACTCATTTTTAAAGTATGCTAAAGTGTACTTCTTTTCCCACAAGTGTATTGTCATTCTAGAGAGCATTTTATTGAACAAAAATGTTAATGTGTGCAAGATGAATAAAATGGCCTTTTAGCATAATAGCCTCAAAGCTAACTGGTATAATGTTTAAAAGCAACAAAACTCTAAGTGCAGAAACTGTTCTCCATATTCAAAAGTCTGTTTAGGATGTGAATATATCTTTACACAGCTTTAAATATCTCTAAAGACGAAGTGTAAATGATGACATAACAGGATATATAAAACACAACTTAGCGCTGCATATTAATGACAAACAAACGGCTCACCATATCTGCAGCTTGATTTTCTTGCCGTTCAACTCGACAGTTCTGATTTTGAAATCAATTCCTGGCAACAGAGAAAAAGAGAAACATCGTCAGATCTTCAGTGACTGGCACCACATGGAATCAATGGTACAATCAATGTTGCACTGCAGTAATGAGCTATTTCCAGTTCCTGGGGTTAAACTGCTCCTCTTGCCATTTTTTGTCCTGCTGGTTAGAGGAAAATTACTTGTTGCTTGTATCGGGCTGCCTTGCTCACATAAATGTTGTGAACTGCGCAACAAACTTAACATTTTAGGTTGTTTATCTGACATCTTAAACCTATTGATATTGTAAGAGATAGTTTCCATTCAAGAAATAAATCAAGATGGAGGATTTCTAAGATTATGTATGACCAAAAATTCAGTAGAAATTCAATAAGAGGCCTTATACTCAATATAACTAGTCAAACGAGTGGCTTTGTGGTGTGGTTTTCCTGTGGAAAAATGACTAATGACTAACGAAATATTAGTTCAAGATCTGGGCGGGTAGCTAAGAGGTTTATACTAAAAAACGGTTCTTGTTTTATGCATAAACCTCATTAAATTTAGTTTGATTTATCTGACAATAAGACCTTTATCTTATGTTATTTTGGCATACAAATTATACAATTATCTTGTTTTTAAGGGGTGGTTGATTATGATTTCACTTTTTTAACTTTAGTTAGTGTGTAATGTTGTTGTTTGAGCATAAACAACATCTGCAAAGTTACGACGCTCAAAGTTCAATGCAAAAGGAGATATATTTTTTTTTAAAGAATTCTCTGTTTAAGGACTACAACAAGCTTCTTCCCGGGTTAGTGACATCAATAACCCTAAAATTTACATAAACCCCGCTCCCGGGAACACGCAACAAAGGGGGTGAGGCCATGTTGGGCTGCTTTAGAGAAAAGAAAGAGTTGTTGTAGTAAAGTGTTGTTGCCATGCCGTCATTTCACGCCGGACTGCTTCACAAATGAGGATCAATTCAACGCTGGATTTGCACAAAAGATTAACATGACGGCACATGCTAGTCGATGAGTTGAATCAACTCCACAGCAACTACATAAATTTATCCACTAACTGTTCAGAAACATCCAGTTTCATTCTAAAAGTTGTAACTTCTTCCTGAGTCTCTCCATCAGTGTCCGACTATGTAAGGCTAAACACTGTTACTGACAATCGTCATTTTGGCTGCGTGAGATTCTCCTGCTTTGTTGTTGTTTTGTTTTGTTTTGTTGTTTTGTTGTTGACCAGGAGCAGCAGCTCATTTGCATTTAAAGGGACACACATAAAAACGGCGTGTTTTTGCTCACACCCAAATAGGGGCAAATTTGACAAGCTATAATAAATGATCTGTGGGGTATTTTGAGCTGAAACTTCACAGACACATTCTGGGGACACCAGAGACTTATATTACATCTTGTAAAAGGGGCATTATAGGTCACCTTTAAAGAATTTTAGATACATATACTGGAAAACAAGACCAAAATACTGACTAAAGGCCCATTCACCTTAAAAAAACATCACTATAAAGTTAACTATAACAATAACTATATTCGCGTCCACACCAACACACAATAATGTTCTGTTTATTATAAGCATGTGCTGCAGTTTTGTCAAATGTCGCTTTAAATGCTCGAGCTCTTTAAATCAGGATGAATTCTGACTGGCTGTCAATGTTTTTATCATTCATCAGCTGGAAAAAAATCCTTGTGGAAGTGATTCCAATGATATCGTTCCTCTTTGGCGTTATTGTTATAGTTGTGGTGTGGAGTCTGCTATTATTTTAAATTTAGAATGATTTTAAAAACTATATCTTTATCGTTATCATTATAGTTATCATCCTTGGTGTGAACGGTTCACCCAAAAATGAAAATTATCCCATGATTAACCCACCCTGAAGCCATTCTAGGTGACTATCTTCTCCTGGCTCTTCCAGGCTTTATAATGGTAGTGAATGGGAGGTGTGATTTTGAAGCCCCCCAAAAATTTATCCATCTGTCATAAAACTAATCCATACGGCTTCAGGGGGTTTAATAAAGGCCTTCTGAAGCGAAGCAATGGTTTTTTTTTTTAAGAAAAATATCCTTTAAAACTTTATAAACTAAAATAACTAGCTTCCGGCAGATAACCACAGCTAAAATGAGGAACATGACAAGCAATTTATCAAGCAATTAAGCAATATCACAACCTTGAGAAAAACACACAGACTGAGTCACAGGAAGCGGAGGTGGACTGCTCAGAGAAGTGTGGGGAAGTATGCAGAGTGGCCACAACTGGGGTCATGGACGTCCTGGCACAAGAAAGCAGATGCCAGTCAAATGCTCCACTGCATTGGCGGAAGAATGCTGAGATGGGCTGAGTGAATATCACGAGAGCATGATGGGGATTCAAACAGTACAGCCCTCTGTTCACGGTCAAGTCTACTATGACCCCACACAAAGGAACCATACTTTCCCCAGCACTGCGTCCTGACGTTGTCATCAAAATATTGTTTATGCAGAGTGGTCGTGATGATTTCTAACATATAAAGAAGAAAATTTTTTCAGCAAAATTGCTGTTTTTACTCAGAGAATGAGCTGGTTTGCCAGATAAATGGGATGTAAATACAAATGAAGTCTGAAAGAAAGTCAAGGCTCAGAGACCCCATTGCAAGACAGCATCGCAAACAAAGGCAGAGGGGGCGGTGACGTTTTAATCAGATGGAAAAACTGACAAAGGAAATGACTAAACTCTCTGTGCAGGCAGACGAAAGACAACTGTGCAGCTTTCACACACACAATTCAAAATATTATTTTATTATTTTCTTAAGTATTTTGTCTAAAAAATCTTTAAAGCAGGATAAATTTGAATGAGAAGTTAAGTTGTATAAGATATTAACAACTGTTTTCATTTAAAAAACAAAATTTTGGCTTTTTTCTTGTTTTAGTCATATATGTAACAACATTTTATGAGGTTTATGCTGAAAAAAATGATAGAAAATCTATTTGAGAAAAGCTGATAAGGTTATTTAAGCACTTATTCGTCCTGTACGCACATGAATAGGCCTATTATTTTATAGCATCTTATGTTTTCTGCATCATGAGGAAGCAAGTTCCTTGTTTCTCACTGTCAAACAGCATATGGTCATGATTTTAAAGCTGAAAACTACAACAAAACATCTAACAGCAACTTACTGAGTGGCTTGAATCCATCAGCATGAACACAGAATTAGTAACTCAATAATACAGTTTATGGTTCTCTTGTGTAGACTCCTGTATGAACTTGTAAGGCCATTAGTGAGCAGGGTTTGACAGGTTAAAAGTAGATAGAGCTGTGGTCAGCAAAATATGACTCTCACACCTTCACCGGCAGCATTGTTTCCAGAGTATCTATATCTGTGTATCTGTATAGACAGATATGGATAGATTCTATCTATCCATCTATCCATCTAATACTTCCCTTTAATATTAATACTGATTTGGGTACAATTTTAAACAAATAAAAATATATAATACATTTAAATGATATAAAAACATTTTATACAACACAAATATATATTAAAGAAAGCATTTTAAGAAATTTAAAACATTTTAAAATATATATATTTTAATTTGTCTACATAAGCAAGCTACTCAAAGGCCTGTGCATTTCTAAATAAATCCAGATGTTTTAAACATAATCCCATAATTGACTGAAAAAACCACAGGTGCTTTTCAAACCTACTTTTATCAATGCAAATGAAACTAGAAACTTAATTATTACAGTTTTGCTGTATCTAAACACTATTGTCCTGTGTATAACGGGACACAGTCCAATACCTTCTACCCAGATCACCGGTGAACTGACCGATTGTGGAGATGAAGGTGGTGTTAAACGCGTCCTCGCTGAATCTGAACAGCAGACATGTCTTTCCCACTCCACTGTCTCCAATTAGCAAGAGTTTGAAAAGGTAATCGTAAGTCTTCGCCATTTACCAAGCCAGTATTTCCTTTATGAATGACAGTGCACAGTTTCCCTTGTTCATGGCATTGACACAAAAATCATACGGTCTCGAGTGAGGGCGGAGCCTCGTTGTGTGACGTCAGCGCGATGGCACCTGCGCGATTGGTCAATGTAGTTTCTAGGAGGACAGTCTCTATGGAGCCCCCCTAGATACATTACGGGTCGTTATCAAGAAAGCACTGCATATGCAACAGAAAATAATTATTCTAGTGTAGCCTGTTAAAACATTTTTAAAGTTTTAATACAGATATTGATACTAAGTGTAAGAAGGATATTTGTTTTGTCTTTGGAAAGTCTTTGGACATTAAGGTTCACCTTTCAAAAGAAATATATTCATTTATGGATTATATTTATATATATCCTAAAATGATGTTCCTGGTTGTATTGGTCTAGTAGTAAAAAAAAAAAAAAAAAAAAAAAAAAAAGTGTAATGAGTATAAAATAATAAAAGTCTAATGATGCCGTTGAACAACCACTAAGGGGCGTAGTCACATGACCAAACCTTACATTAAATAGATGTACGTCTACTCAAAGTTCGTAATTATGCTTCAATCAAAGAAGAATAAGAACAACAAGTAAAAAGAACAACAAGTAAACTAAATCGAACAATGAAATGTGTTTCGTAGAGGAGGAAGCTGCTAAGGAAAGGGAACTGCATCTCTCGAGGGGCTTTGAGAAATGTCAGGGTTGCCAGTACGGGAAATATTAACCCAGAGGGTTTGTGTGTTTTATTTTATTGCAATTTGTAATTATACATCTTTATTAGATAGATAGATAGATAGATAGATAGATAGATAGATACATGGATAGACGGATAGATAGATAGATAGATAGATAGATAGACGGACGGACGGACAGATAGATAGATAAAGACAGACAGACAGATAGATAGATAGATAGATAGATAGATAAAGACAGACAGACAAATAGATAGATAGCATCTCCAAGATGTCTTATAAAGAGCACTTCATCTGGAAAGCATCTGCTGTGTACAAACATCTGATAAACATCTTTAAAACGTCAGTTTTACATACATTCTAAATCATAAACATCTTAAAGACATTTTCTAAAAGTCTATTTAACATCTGACAGGAAATGTCTCATAGACCTGTTGCAGATGAGCAAAAACTCAAAAAAAAAAAAAAAAAAACAACAACAAAAAAAAACGTCTTCCAAATGAAAACACGCACATCAAATATACGTCTCTGCGATGTTTGTGTGCGATCTGGATAGATAGATAGATAGATAGATAGATAGATAGACTATACTTGATTAGAGGTGATGATAACAATTTTCATTTTTTGAGACATGAGGCACACAATCAGCAGCATATTTTCGTCTACACGTCATTACGTAATGTTGTCAGATTGATGCAATTTTCAGGAAATCCCTGTAATGTTGTCAGGTTTTATAGGGGTTAATGTATAAAGGAGTGTTTTATTGTGGAGCATGCCTGGGCATGTCTGATCAGATTTCGTTTATGAAGCTGCGCGTGGCAACCCAGCAGTTACCCGAGCGATTCAGGATCGAGGAAAGCAGCAGACACACACGAATGCGAAAATTAGCAGCTTCCGACCATGCCTGTAAGTGGATTTACTCAACTAGACAACGAATCTTGCATTTGACAGTTGTTAATATGAATTCTGTCGTCTGTCGTTTTAATATTAATCCAGTTGTTAATTATTTTAACCGTGCGGTAAACATGGGAAAGTTTGTGATTTCACATGGCGCTGCGTGGCTTTCAGATAAGGCCTAATGTTTCACTTTACACGAGTAATATGTAAACAGTTTCATTGCAGCGAGCAAAATGATAGTTTGAGTTAGATTGATGTTTTATGTGTGTTTTTAAAAGTAAGCTGTTATAGTTTTCAGACTGACAAAGAGGGAAGTTATCAATATGGCTGTTGAAAATTTTTGTTTTTGTGTACAGAAGAATGAAAGAAGCATGATTAACTAATGTTGCCTAGATTATAGATTTTGTAATTAAGAGATTAAAATGACTGTCATATTGTTGAAGAAAATTTATATAGTAACATGGTGTGTTATATAGTAAATTTATAAATTACTCAAGTAAAATGCTGTTTGTATTTATGAGTATATTGTTATTTTAACAGCTGGCCAAAGATCTACTCAACCCGTCCTTTGATTTTGAAAGAAGGCAGCATAAGAAGAAAAGGCTTGTGCAGAGTCCCAACTCATACTTCATGGATGTAAAATGTCCAGGTTTGAGATCTATAGAAGAATCTTTCTTTGCCTTATTCGTAATATTTCACTTGTAGAAAACGTAATCTTTTCTGCTTGTTTCCATGTAGGTTGTTATAAGATCACAACTGTGTTTAGTCATGCACAGACAGTTGTGTTGTGTGTTGGGTGTTCAACAGTGCTTTGCCAGCCAACAGGAGGAAAAGCAAGGCTGACTGAGGGTGTGTATTTATTTACTGTATGATTTGTAATACGTCCAGAGGTTATATTTAGTTACTTCTGATGCAAACTTACAATGTTATCTGATACAGTGTCTCATATTGCAATATGATATAAAGCATCATCTTTTCTTTTTCCAAATAGGTTGCTCTTTCAGAAGAAAGCAACACTGAGAAGGATGAAGAAGGAATGATGCTTTGAATACAAAGAAATTGTGCAACTTCTTAATGCCTTACTTTTTCATTGATTACAATGAATGAACTTTAAATGTGATTATGAATGGTACATGGCAGGTTCTTTCTACCATGTTATCGGTTCAGTGGTTCTGAATAAAGATTCTTCTGCATGATACAACTGCATCCTGCAATTTAATTCTGTGTGACGTTATAAGTTTAATTTCTCATGTAATGACATGTTATGTAATTTTTACCATCAAAGCTTTCAAAGTTGTTGAGGATATTATTATCCTTTCTGAATTTTTACACTTGCCATTGATAAAAGTTTCCATTCATTTGCTGTTATATATATTCTCAAGTAAACAAAAGAGAAAATGTAATGATGTTTTATTTGTGGAAAAAACAAAACACATTTAACTGAAGAAACTTGACACAAGTTAAATGTACAGTGTCACGTTCTTAGAAAACATACAAATACGATTTTTAACTGGCAAAAAAGTGCAGCACCCACTCGACCAAAACACTTCTAACAGATAAACATATAAAAATAAACATACTCACAGAATGAATAATTTACATGCAAAAATGAAGCTACTATTAAATCCTAAATGGATGACAATTTTATCCAAAATAATTCCTTTAAATGTCTGTTAATCATTTGTGGTGGTTCCAAAATATTTCCTGGTTCCTCCTCATCAGATACTTCAAGATAAAGAATTCCAGTGGTGACAAGAAAATGGTCCGTTTTGTAAGGCTTTGGTAGGGGGAAATCCTTGCTGTGTGTATTGCTCGGCAAGAACTAAATTTAACCGCCCTAATATTCAGTGTACACTTGCAGTCATATTTCAAGAAGTATTGCACAGATGTTCCTTATATGACACTTATTGAGTCTGGCATTGGACGCCACCGTGCCTGGGGCCTTCATCTTCATCGTAGGCTTCACCACTGTGGTTTCTCTTTTGCCTTTCATAGTCTACTTCACAGAGGTCAACCTCTTCCATATCATCTGACATCATGACGTGATCTCTGCCAGGAAGCAACCTCTCCAGGTCAGGCAGCATGTGCTCAGGTAGCCAGTGTTTATCTGGGAACTCAATCTGAGGAAACAGAAATGTTTCTGTGAGATGTGACAGGCCCAACACAAGATAATTTAATTGTTTTCTTTCATACTGAGCCCCACACATGGCATGTGGGTGGGAAAAAAAAAAAAAAAAAATATATATATATATATATATATATATAGGCCACAAATCAAGAATTAATTTTCTTGTTTTATTGATTCAGTCCCTCGTTTTAATTAAATAATACATAATACAGTGTTTTCGTTTTGACAACTTTGTTGCTGAATTAGTACACCATGGCCATGATTTACTAAAACGAGAAAATGAATTAACAAGTTGTCGAAATGAATTCTTAAAGGGATAGTTCACCCAAAAATAAAAATTCTGTCAGACTTTCGTTCATCTTCAGAACACAAATGAACAGCGTTGGGGGTAACGCATTATAAGTAACTTGAAATCAGAATACTATGTAAATCTTCAATAATTAAGTGTTAAACAAAATTTTTTTTATGTATTTAATCTCACCTTATTGACCAATGTACTTGCTGCTGACCTTCGATGATTCATAAGCAAAAATGACTTTAGTTTAAGTGTTAAACTTTTTTCTCCTGTGTCTGATTCTTCCGTTAACCAGAATGGCAGCACAATTGAAAGGTTTGTTTGAGCTTGTGCCCTATACTGTACACGTGTAAATTTGCATTTCCTTCAGCCTGAGGATTATTTCAATTTTGGTGTGAAATGATATTTACATTTGCCCAAAAATATAACTTTTTTGTTATAAAAAAAAAACAAAAAAACAAGCCCAACCCAGGTGAGAAAAAGTAACGCAAAAGTAATGTAATGCATTACTTTTCTTACAAAGTAACTAAGTAACGCTTTACAAACAATATTGTAATGCGTTACTTTTCAAAGTAACTTTCCCCAACACTGCAAATGAAAATCTTTTGAATGAATACTGTCTGTCCCTCCATTGACAGTCTACGCAACTACCACTTTGACACTTCAAAAAGTTCATAAAGAGATCGTAAAACTGAAGAGTTTTCTGAAGAGACACGATCGCTTTATATGATGAACAGATTTAATTTAGGTTTTTATTCACAAATAAACCATCAACGCACATCAGATATGGTAAATAGAAGCTCAAGCACGTTCGCTTGATGTGCAAGAACCAATGAGGTTCATTCTCATGCTACGCAGCACGTTTGAGCTTCCGCAAGAACCAACGAGGTTTCTTCTCAGATGTCAAGCAGTTTCTGTTGAGCTTCTGTTTATGTTTGGTGATCAATGTTTATATGTGAATAAAAACCTAAATTAAATCTGTTCATCATATAAAGCGATTGTGTCTCTTCAGAAAATTTGGACTAAACGCTCAATTCATATGGATTAGTATTACAATCTCTTTATGAACTTTTTTGATGCGCCAAAGTAGTAGTTCCATGTACTGTCAATGGAGGGATAGAAATCTCTCAGATTTAATTTGAAAAAAAAAAAAATCTGTTGTATTATGAAGATGAACGAATGTCTTACGTGTTTGGAGCAACATGAGGGTGAGTAATTAATGACTTTTTTTTTTTCATTTTTGGGTGAATTAACCCTTTTAATCTGTGACCAGATTTAACTAAAACGAGGGAACGAATTAGTAAATCATGACCACGATTTACTAAAATGAGAATTAATCCTTAATTTGTGGGAACTAATTCTTAATTTGTGGCCACAATATATATATTTTTGTCTGTGTGTCATGTGTGGGGCTCTGTACTTTCACACGTTGTGAAACACATTGTTTCACACACATTTTGTTTTCTCCATATTTTATTTTTTTTACAAAAAAAATCTGATTTTTGTTTTATTTCTCTCAACAAAAAAAAAAAATTATAACACAGGGTACCAACTTACCTCAAACTGTATGATGAGAAGACCTTTCTCATAAGGCTCTCTGTACAGAGGCATGCCCTCATTATAAATACATTTTAGATCATTAGGTTTTATAACTTGACCTAAAAAAAAAAAGACAATAAAAATTTAAGTAAATAATAAAAAATAAAATTAAAGTAATTAATTACAATCAAATATTTTATGTACTAAATATTAATTTAAATATTATTCACATGAATAGTATGAGGGGAAATATATTTAATTTTAATTCAAATGTTTTATTCACTAAATATTATTTGAAAAATCAAATATTATACACAAGTAAATGGTATATATGAAATACCTGGAGAAGAATGGATGAGCAGCGATCTGTTATCGAGAGTACGGATTGTCTTTTTAAATCCACAGAGTGCCTCTACCAGCTTGATCTTCATCTTCATGACGAGGTTGTCATCTTGCCTTTGGAAAACAGGGTGTTCTTTCAAGTCTAGTACGATTATAACATCACCAGGCTCCAGTCCAGGCTCTTGATCTCCTTCTCCATGGAATGTGATTTTCTGCCCATCCTTCATACCTGTAACAAAGACAATTATTATTATTATACTTCTGGAACGTTTGCTCCAAATAACTGAAACAGAAGCTAGAGCCTAAGTTTCTAAGAAAAGTTTGTGTTCTTCTACCTTTGTCAATGTGGACTTCAAGAATCTTCTTCTTGCGCTCTACTTTGTGTCCATTGCAGTTTTTGCAGCGGTCCTTGGAGTTGAACCTCTCTCCTTGTCCTTGGCAATCTGAGCACATGCTCTGAATCTGCTGGATCATTCCGGGTCCAATCTGTTGTACCTGGACCTGAACCCCTCTTCCTTTGCAAGTTGAGCATTTTTCAATTGCGCCTTTTTTGCCTCCATAACCTGCAACCATTCACATCTTAAATTTCACATCTTAAATCGATAAATCAACTTTGGGTCTTTAAAGGATTAGTTAACTTTAGAATTTAAATTTCCTGATAATTTACTCATCCCCATGTCACCCAAGATGTTTGTCTTTCTTTCTTTCTTCAGTCGAAAAGAAATTAAGGTTTTTGAGGAAAATATTCTAGGATTTTTCTCCATATAGTGGACTTCAACAGTTACCAACGGGTTGAAGGTCCAAATTGCAGTTTCAATGCAGCTTCAAAGGGCTCTACACGATCCCAGACACGGAATAAGGGTCTTATCAAGCGAAACGATTGGTCATTTTCCAAAAAAAAAATAAATAAAAATGTATAAACTTTTTAACCACAAATGCTCGTCTTGCACTAGCTCTGCGATGCGCCACGCATTATGTAATCACGATGGGAAGGTCACGCGTGTCGTAGGCGGAAGTACTGCGTTTTTTCCTCCAACATTGTCCGGCATCGTTGTTGTACTTTTTTTTTTTTTTTGTAAAGGCCGTTTGACTTAGTCTTTGCACGTTTACTTTGTAGACACTGGATCGGTACTTCCACCTACGTCACACGTGACCTTTCCAACGTGATTATGTAATTTGTGGCGCATCGCAGAGCTAGTGCAAGATGAGCATTTGTGGTTAAAAAGTATGTAATTTTTTTTTTTTTTTTTAGAAAATGACCGATTGTTTCACTAGATAAGACCCTTATTCCTCGGCTGGGATCGTGTAGAGCCCTTTGAAGCTGCATTTAAACTGCAGTTTGGACCTTCAACCCGTTGGTAACTGTTGAAGTCCACTAAATGGAGAAAAATCCTGGAATGTTTTCCTCAAAAACCTTAATTTCTTTTCGACTGAAGAAAGAAAGACATAAACATCTTGGATGACATGGGGGTGAGTAAATTATCAGGAAATTTTAATTCTGAAGTGAACTAATCCTTTAACTATAATATTACCAAATAATAAAGGTGCACAAAGGAACTAGTAACCATTCTTACCTTCACATTTCTCACAGATAACATTCTTCTGAAGACCAAGTTTCCTCGTTGAGCCATTGTACAATTCCTCCAGCGTGACCCCAAGCTGGTGAACCACATTCTTACCTGAATAAGACAAAATATTAACATAGAAGTTAACAACAATATAGATATGAAATACTAAACTTAAACTTTGAAGTGTGTAAACTATATTTAAGACCCCCCCCCCCAAACCTTATATTTAGACTTCCCATGGTGGTACATTTCACAGTTCCTAACTGCCACCTGGTGCAATAAATATATGTCTCACCTCTCCTTTCTCTCTGCATTCTGCCTCCGCCACCAAAGAACATGTTGAAAATGTCCATGGGAGATTCTCCTCCTGCCATGCCTCCCTCCTTGATGGCTTGTTCACCACCTTGGTCATACAAATCCCGCTTTTTGGGATCTGACAGGACCTCATAGGCTTGTGATATGAGTTTGAACTAGAGAATAGAAAAGATCATAATATTACTCATTTTAATAATGCACACACAAACACTTACTATCCTAGATCAGTTTCCATGTTGCATATAACAGATCAAATGAGTTCTGGAAACGGTAAATGCCTTAGTGCCTTTCTTAGTCTTTTTCCCTTCATCCTTCTGTACTGTCTTCTGTCCCTTAACCATTTTTTTACTGCATAATTTACTTTAATTTCCCCCCCAAAATTAAACATTTTGTGCCATTTTTATGGCATTTTTTATTTGCATTTTTGTTGTTGTTTTTGCCTTTTTTTTAAATTTATTTGGTTTTTTTTTTCCTCCATTATTTTTTATTTGTGACTTTTTATTTTTGGCAATTGGCAGTTTGGTCTATTCCCTTAAAAATTAAAAAAATAAATAAATCTATAACTAAAATAAAACAACATCATAAAATAAAATAAAGCACCTATAAATCCACTCGTGTTTTTTCCCCACCTTAGCACTGTTCAGGGACTTCTTCACCTTTTATTTCTTTATTCAAAACAAAAACAAAATACAAAGCATTAACTATATATCTATAAATGTGGATAGATCTCAAAGCAATGCACAGAATGTAATCCTTCGCCGGCTCGCATGAGTGTTCGGGACACTTCCAGAAAGTTCCTCTCATTATTGCTGTCGCTGTACATGGCAACGTGAAACACTATATCTATATGTGGCTCAGCACCTCCACTTACTTTCTCGCCTTCATTCGGGTTCTTATCCGGATGATATTTCAATGCCAGTTTCCGATATGCCTTTTTGATCTCGTCCAGCGAGGCTTTGGGACTCACGCCGAGCAGGTCGTAGTAACCGGTTTCTCGAACCATCTTTGATAGGAATCTACTACAGTATACTGAAAAATAACATCAACAGTCTTGCTCACTTCAAGAGAATGCATAAGACATTGTTAAGCTTTAAACCAAGTTTAATCATGCCACTAGACATATGTATGATAGCCTACATTAATAATAGTGCAGGTTTATTGAGGATATTGGTCGCACACTGTTAGTTCTTGAGAGAAGCTAACGTGACACAACATTACTCAAAATTGTTAAATTTGTGAATAAGTCTAGAGAACACTTCAGCTAAAGCCTCAAGATTGTATTTGTGCATGTTATAAGTTTGATAATACTCACTCAAATAAAAGGAGAGGAAAAGCCGGTTCGCTGTGTCGTCGGGTTTGTCACTCTCTCTCAGTGTTGTTCTGCTGGCTGAACGCAGCGCGCGCTGTCGCTCTTATATAAACGGTGGCGCTCCAGAACCTTCTCGAGCTCGAGCGCCGGAACCTTCGATGCGAAGAATAGATGGGATGTGTTGAAAGAAAGAGGGCAGAGAGACCGCTTCCCATGCGATCTGATACTAGACTAATATTTATGAATTTTAAGCTGCCAAGTATGAATGCTACCAAATAATGTATGTTAGCCTACAATGGATTTGCATGATGTTTTAGAGCAGAGGTTTTCAAACTGCGCTCAGGGGGCCACAGTGCTATAAATAAATAAATAAATATTAGATAAAAATATACAAATAAACAATACACAATACAGTACTATAGTGAGTAGAAAAAAAAAACAAACAAAGTAAACTAAATATTTTACAAAAATATTTCACCAACATTTACAATATTTATTTAATAAACATGTATAGCCTAGCTGCCTTTTAAATTTTTGGACAGGGGTCCCTCACATAAAATTGATTATATATGGGGGTCTGTGGCATCTAAAAGATTGAGAACCCCTGTTTTAGAGTAATATATAAAGCATATTTTTACATTTTCTGAAGAAATGTGAGATGCATGTCGAAATATTGTCACTAAAGAAGTATTTCTGTCGGTTGGCATTCAAAAAAAATAAAATAAACAAAATCAGATATTAATACGGAGTACTAAGTCACTAAGTAAGGCAAAGTAAATCTTTATGGGGTTTCTGAATTAAAGCGAGGAGATCTTCCCAAGTTGTTTCATTCCAACAACCCATTTAACTTTGGAGAAGTCGGAGAAATTAGGTCTGTTTTGGCAAATGCCCAGCAGAGGTCGCTATTTAACAAGCTAAAACTTTCAGTGGGCACTTTCTGTTGACTTCTATTGTTTTTATACTGGGTCACATGTTATTTTCCCTAACCATCATAGGCTTATAATAGGCTATTTGTGCATATTTAGTTAAGACTCTATTTAGTGTGTTTATTAAGCCATTTTCCCTTTAGGAACCGTTGACTGACCCCCGACTTGAACCATCTCTTAATAGACAGATATAGGTGTAAAGGATTTTTTTTTTTTTGTATGTATGTAGAAATGTGTATGTAGAAATGTATTTAAAGACTTTAACAGAATATTTTTATGCTAACCATATTATTTAAATATTTTGTGCTTGTTCTTTTTTCACAATGTTTTCATGAATTTGTAATAATGTAATTCACTCAACACGAAGAACAAACTTTAAATCAATGTGCATTTATCAGTCAAAAGTAATTATGCATAGTGTGCGACCAAATATAGGAATGTTGGATTGTGTTAAATACAACCCATGCAAATCAGTTAGATTTTACTTAAGTATAAGTTAGCAAGTAAAATATATTAAAAATCGTTACATTCTACCTACACTACCCATTTGTTAACAGTAATATCTGCAACATTAAAAAAAAAAAAAAGTTAAACATACCCCAAAATATTAATTCTGTCATCGCAAATTGCGCATGCGTCAACTTCCAGGCGGGAATCATCGTCTTCCAGCGGGACCGCGAAGAGTTGAGCTACAAGCAAGTTTTTTCGTTTATCGTGTCATTCTTAATGCAAATATTAACTTATTTAATTGTAAGATTTACCAAAAGATTTGTAATTTGCTCGCTTCTGTTATCTTGTCGGCGCCACAGCATTGAAGGCTGACAGGTTAGAGTTTGAGGTTGGTCGATTTAGCTTTAATATGCCAATGCCAATACTGTCACCTGCAAATGCGAGTAAAAATGTACAATGATAATTAAAATATTAGCTGACATTATGTTATGCACATGGCTGAAATTAGTGAAAAGCTTAGCGAATAGCGAAGCTGCAGCCCACTGTATGGTTGACGAGCGAGGGAGAGAGACGGTTGATGTGCTTCATTCGTTATAAATATCCTCCTTTACAATTATTTAACCTGCAAAAAATTGTTTACAACGAGTTCAAAACATGACTGATCTTTTTATTTAACTGTGTAATGCCTAACTTGGTAATACACCTAAGTAAGCCCTCGAGCACATGGTTAGCATGAATGTACAGCGATTAGCGTGTGCTGTGGTGACACTGACAAAAACCAAAAAAAGAAAGAACATATGTAATACATTTTATGGTCCTTTTGTGATCATTAACATATCAGTTCTATGATTGAGTCTATTTTAAGCCAATTCATTTTAATGGAGCAATGTGTTTTAATGAACTTGGGTTTGCAGATTGCACAATTGTAGTTAGTAGTGTAATTATTTTCCAAAATATATGTGTTAAACTTGAAGGAAATTCTAAACTTATATCATTTGCATTCTTGTAAATGTAACACTTATAAATATAAATTATGTACAATATTGAAATTAGGATATAGTACATTATTCAATAGACAGTGTAAACATATTGTTATACTGGAATACATTATATTAAAAAGTGTTTCTAATATTCTGCCAATATTCATGTATAGTCAACTCCAGAATTATTGGCACCCTTTGTAAATATGAGCAAAGCTGGCTGTGAAAATAAATCTGCATTGTTTATCCTTTTGATCTTTCATTCAAAAAATTAACAAAAGAATTCTAACCTTTCATTGAAGTTAAACAATTGAAAGTGGGGGAAAACACACATTATGAAATAAATGTTTTTCTCCAATACATGTTGGCCACAATTATTGGCACACCTAGAAATTCCTATGAGTAAAATATCTCTGAAGTATATTCTCATTCATATTACGTTTTTTTTTTAGCTCACCAGGGTGACTAGGAGAATGAAATTCTCCAGTCATGACTTCTTATTTCACAGGAATATAAATATGAGGAAACACAAATTCCCGTAATCATTCATCACAATGAGTAAAACCAAAGAATATAGTTCTCACTCAGTTTTAAAGTTACCATCGTGACCAGCTAGGGATGCCATGGATTATCTGCTATTATGTTTTAAAAGTAACGGCGCATATATATGTTTAACATGTCAGATGAATGTGCAAATGAATGTGCTAATACACTGCAGAATGACAAGCAGGTAGAACAGATCATCATCACTCTGCCTATCACTTTTGCAACATAAACCGCTCAAAGCTGAAAGAAATTATGTCCAAATAGAGCTAGATAGAACCTACATTTGAAAAAAGATGTAGAGATTGCATTTTTAATGAAATAACTGGTGCACCGATACTTTTAAAATATAATAGCAGATAATACGTGGCATTCCTAGCTGGTTGCGATGGTAACTTTAGAACCAAAGACTATAGGGGTTATGCGCAATCTAACTTCCGTATTCTGTAAAACAGATCATATCGCTTCTGGTTTAGGTCTTTTGTATGTGCTTCATGAAAAAATTAGCTGTTTTATTCAAGATAACTTAAAAGAAGCGAGCAAAGATGAGCATAACTGATGTCCCCCACACATGCAGATTGATATTTAAAAGCTTTTTTCATTTTTTTTTTTCTTCACACTAACACCATTAGATATTTAATAGAATAAAACACCTATAACAGTGTGAACTAGGTAGTTTCGCTGATTACCTTAAAAGTCCATAGATATGCCGTCAGTTCATACTGCTGTTAACACTTTCTCTGACAAGCGGATGCAATGAGAGCAGTTTTCCGGTTTGGTCATTTGACATTCGACATGTACCCTAGAATAACACAAGATGCGTAACTCATACTGTTTTAAATGGGAGAAAGTGCAATGCACAATATGGCGGAATAAGTCCCACCTTCTAAATAGAGCCAATCGGCGATTGGTAAAGTCATCGCGTCACTGCAGCGGCCGTTAGAAGCTCTGGTTCCTATAGAAACAGTCAGACGCGCGCCTCCGAAATGAGACACAAGATACGCGCATTTAGGACTGCACATACGCATTAGCTTGATCCAGCCTGAAAAATACTGTTTTTTTTTTTTTTTTTTTTGGGTCATGATTCGAGCCTTTAGAAACAAAATTTATGAGACCGTTGTTGTCAGATTTCATTGGTGATTTCAAATATGAAATTTAATCGAAAGCTTGGCAGCTTTGGATAATTTGATGTTTCCCCATTCAAAGAGATAGGAGCTGCACTTGCATGCCCGAGAGGCATTTCAAAGATGGCCGCCGAGTGAAATGACTTGTCTTAAAGGGACTTTGTTTAGAACCCACTGAGTACGAACCGTATTTAAAATTATTCGATAGTTTATCATTGAAATCGCTGTTTTATTGATTGTTTATCGCCCATTCATCCTGTGATTACTAAAGTGTTCCTACAAACACCAGTTACAATATAAGAAAAATGGCATGGACTAACAACTTTGTAACACTGCAAACTGCACACTTCATTAACTAAAACAACATTTAATCATAAGAAAATGCCATCAGATAAAAAAATGACTTTACTTTTCATCCTCCATGCTGAAATCTCTCCGCTCCAAACTTTTATATATAAAAAAACATACTTTCAATAAACTTTAATTTTGTAAGTTACCTGTATTTCTTTTAGTTATTACTTAATCAAAACAACCCAAATGCAGTTTGATTGATATTACTTAGAATGCACAATAAAAAAAACATGATTTATGAGAATTAATAAAAACAGAGTTATCTGTTTTTGCAAATAAACTCTTCACTTGTGCATTCAAGTCATTTGGTCCAGATATAAGTCATAATATTAAGTTTATGTAGTATAAATATATGATTAATCTCATATACATTTCAACTTGAATAATACGTTAGCAGCGCTTCGTTGTATCGGTGATCATCTTTAGCTTCAGCGCACGCACACTCAAGCAGCAATGCAAAACATTAATAACTATGATTGGGACTGTCATATACATAACATTATAATTGTATACACTATTGTAATAAAAAGTTGTAGATTCTTTGGGTTTAGTTGCCGTGTTTCAGCGTGTTTTTTGCGAGGAGAGTGCATCTGCAGAGTTACACATTCTGACTACGTAATTCAAGTTCATCTGCGTGTAATTTTGTAATGTTATGTTTATTTTGTATAAATATCTGAATATCTTATATAGGATGCGTTCCGTTGAGTTAATTAACTTAGCAAAGCGCTTCAGTTTACAGGTGTTCATTCTCTTCAGCTTCAGCGCGTGCAGCTCAAACGGCGATGATGTTATTTGAAACAAATGTTTACTATTATTGTAATATTAAAAATGTTTAATATTTTTTTAAAAAAACATTGTGTTATTAATAACTAGCACTTTATTCTCATATTATTTTCATCAACAATATGGTTTGATTAAAATCATTTCCTTATTGTCCGTGCAGAGGCTATTTATCCATGGCACGTGCATTTTGAGCACTTTTTGTGTGAAATCATATTTATTTTCTCCATCAAAAATGTGCTTTCACTTTAATTGAGCATGAGCAGCGCAGCAAAAATAGACTCTGCGCCGATTCTCACTTGTTGTTATTGCATTTAATGTATATTCTGACTTCCCATTATTTTTAAATGGGAAGTGTTGACGTTGTAACATGAGTGATATGAATGTAAGAGGATTCTTTTGTAGTTCTTTCATTCGTTTAAATAAATAAATAAATAAATGTTTATTTGTAGAGATGCACCGATTGCAATTTTCTTGGCCGATTCCGTTTTGTTTTATTTTTTTTGTTAATTTGACCTGCTGATACCTATTTTTGCAGATTCCAATTATCTTTTTAAGAACTATAATTGACAGCATATACAAACAAAAATCTACTTTTCTTCAATTTTCATAAAAAAACACAAGTAAAAAGGCAGTAATAAAATAACAAATAAACAAATTGCAAACAACAGCACAAATAAATGCAATAGAATAAAGAGAGCTACAAAACTTTTTTTTTCAGGTTAAGTAGGTTTTTATTCAGGTAAGAAATACTACAGAAATTAAAGTAATCAAATGTAATATAACACTGGGTAGTAGGGGTGTAACGGTACACGTATTCGTACCGAACCGTTTTGGTACAGGTGCACGTGTGTACTGAATAGGCATGTGACGGTATCAAATTTTCATGTTGCGATAATTGCTGAAGCTTTTATCAAGGTATACGGTATTATCACGATATTGAAATAAGTTGCAAAAAAAGTGTCCTAGTATAACAGGTTTAAGAACTCTTTTTCTTATAACAAAAAGAACTCTGAACATTTAAATACAATAATGCAATACACAAAAAAATATAAAGTAAAATTTTCCAAACAGATTAAAGTGCAAAGAATTATAAAGATCAACAGGTAACACTTTACAATAAGGTCTCATTATTTAACGTTAGTTAATGCATTAACTAAGATTGAGCAATAGCTACATTTGTTACAGAACTAAAACCCTGTATGAAAATTGGAAGACTGCGCAAGTAGCAACAGAGATGAAATGATACAACCTTAAGATACTAGGACTCTGTGAGACAAGATGGAATGGAAATGGACAGACAAAACTGGCAAGCGGAGAGACCATAATATATTCAGGCCCAGAAGAAGCACATGCACATGGAGTTGAGCTACTCATGACACCAGACACAGCCAAGGCACTCCTGGAATGGAAACCTGTCTCAGCAAGAATCCTCACAGCAAGATTCAACTACAAGGGAAGAAACATCAGCATCATCTAGTGTTAAGCACCCACCAATGCCACAGAGAAAACGAGAAAGAAGACTTCTACAGGGCACTGCAGGCTACCATCGACAAGCTACACAGAAGAAACTTAAAGATTCTAATGGAAGACCTGAATGCCAAAGTAGGAAACGACAACCGCAACAAAGAGCTTATTGTGGGCAAGCATGGCTTTGGAGACAAGAACGAAAATGGAGAACTTTTCTCAGACTTCTGTGCATTCAATGACCTTGTCATAGGAAAACGGTCGAAAATGGCGCAGAAGTGTTCTAGATGTAAGAGTGAAGAGAGGAGCGGATGCTGCATCGGACCACCACCTAGTGCAGGCAACGCTGAAACAGAAGCTGAAAGCACACAGAGACAAATACAACATCCAAAGCCTGAAAGATACCAGGAAAAACATGGAGTACCAGTACAGCCTGAAAAACCGTTTCGAGGCACTGGGAAGTTTGGCAGAGAAGATGGTAGAAGATCATTGGCAAGAGCTAAAGAAGACCTGGAACACCTGGGGCCTCATCACGGAAAGGAACTAAATCATATATAAACTAATAATAAACTAAAATAGCAGATGAACCATTGCCAAGACCAGCAAGAGAAAACAGACCTGCAAGCAATCGGAGAGTGAAGAAGAGCGCCAGGGCTGATAAGAGGAAATTCATTCACAACCTGACAGGAGGCAGAAATAGCAGCAGGGAAAAGGGACATGAAAAGGCTATATGAGATCACCAGAACTCTCGCAGACAGAAACACCCAGTCAACGTGCTCAGTTAAGGATAAAGAAGGCAGAATCATCACGAACAAAAGCCAAGAAAGAGCAAGATGGGCTGAACATTTTAAAGAAACTCTTATAAGACCTCCTCTAGAGCAACCCCCACCTATATTTCCACCAGACAGCCTACTGGATGTCAACACCAACCCACCCACCAAAGCTGAGATTACCAAGGCAGTGAAAGCAATTAAAGCAGGCAAAGCAGCATGTCCGGATGGTATACCACCAGAGACCTTGAAAGCAGACGTTACAACAACAACCAATATGCTTTTCCCTCTGCTACAAAAAGTCTGGATGCAAGAACACGTACCCAAAGAATGGAGGCAAGGACATCTAATAAAACTCCCAAAGAAAGGTTATCTGTCCAGCTGCAACAACTGGCGAGGCATCATGCTTTTATCTGTCCCCAGCAAGATCCTGACACACATCATGCTTGAAAGATTGAAGGAGGCTCTAGACAAGTGACTGAGAGATGAACAGGC
Organism: Mylopharyngodon piceus; assembly: GCA_039654765.1. Lineage (NCBI taxonomy): Eukaryota > Metazoa > Chordata > Actinopteri > Cypriniformes > Xenocyprididae > Mylopharyngodon > Mylopharyngodon piceus. The sequence continues at coordinate 2,249,176 of CM077459.1, read as the reverse complement.
GGGTTTCAGACAAGTCAAGTCTTGCATAGACAACATTGCCACCCTGCGCGTCATCATCGAGCAGTCCTTGGAATGGCAGTCTCCACTCTATAGTCTTTGTGGATTTTGAGAAGGCTTTTGACAGTGTGAACTAGGGGTGGGCGCTATACTGGTATGAAAGTGACTACTGGTATTTTGTGCCATGTTATAGATTTTGCTATACCGTGGATACCGTTAAATATTCATGAATTCTAATTTTGCATTTACATTGTTTTGTTTAATTTTGTACTCTTTACAACTAATGTCGATACAGATTCTGCGCTGAACGTTTAACTTTTTGTCCGCTACCGTATCCAGCGCCTTACTACACAAGCATTAGTAATCAAACACAGAGAGCATTGTAATAGTTCAAATTAATAGAGCACAAACCGCCTACTCAAAAACACAACAGCAACAAACAAGTGTGCCTATAGACAATAGGGGTGGGAGAAAAAACTCTATAGATAGATGCAATGATTCTGGATCGATTCTGAGCTTAGTTTTTAACTGCAGATGCGCGATGACGCTGCGTGTGCATGGTGCGTGTCCACTGGCATGAGCGTGAAGCTCGGAAAGTTCGGAAAAGCTGAAGCACATTACATTCGCGGGATTCATTGCACAGAGTATGAGAGAACTGTGAGAAACGCGTGCTTTGCTTGATGTTACGCTTGCAGTTTGTGGTCTCGCCTGCCGGTAGGCCTATTTTCCTTACTAATGCTCTACGAAGGCATCATTTATGTTGTTTGGAATGCTGTGGGCTTATATATTAAAATATGAAATTCACTGACAGAAGGCTGCTTTCGATTTCAAATTCTCACGTTCGCTTTGTGAAGCGTGCGGCTGTGTGCAACTAGTGCTTAAATGTATTTCTTCTCAAAATGCTTTTATGACGCGAAATTGATATAAACACAGTCATTTATGTCTGAAAGTATTAAACAGACAGGACAGAAACTTCTTATATTTCAAAAGAGATCTGTGCATTAGTCTGGATGCAGCTTATTAGATCTCCCGCTATATCATCATAATAATCAAACAACCGTAAAGCTGAGAAAGTGAAAAATCACTCGCAGCTCTCGAATGGAAAATGTTCTGAAAGCACTTTTTTTTTTTTTTATTTTTTTTTTTTTTATTGCTTGTAATGTTTCATTGTTCATCTTTATTATTTACTAGGTGACTCACTTGCTTGCTTTGAAACTTTAAATAGGGTATGTCCCTATATAAAATTCTTAACATACAGTTGTATTAATGTATTTTTTAACTTGTAATTATTTAAAAAGTAGACTACTTATAATTCCATATGTAATTAAAAAAATAATTAATAAACGAATTAATAAGAAAAAAAAAAGAATCAAGAATCCTTTTGGAATCGGATCGTGACCCCTAGAATCGGAATCGGATTGTGAGGTGCCTAAAGATACCATTTCCCACCCCTAGATAAGATACTTATATTGTAATTTAATATTTGGCCAATTCTTTACAATGTGTAACGGTCTGAGTTGTTTTGTTCTGTTTAGTTCATGTTTAGAGTTTGTTTTTCTTTGGTCACATATTCTTTGTTCTTAGTTTCCCACCACTTGTTTGTATCCATGGTTTCTGATTAGTGTTTGAGTTCAGCTGTGTCCTGTTAATTAGTCTCATTAGTCCTTCTGTTCACTGTGTATTTAAACCCTGTGTTTCCTTCTGTTCCTTGTCAGTTCTCTGTTGCATTTACCTGGTTGCAGGGACGTGCACAGACATTTTGGAGGGCAGGGGCTCAAGTGGAAAAAAGGGCACTTCTCATAATTATTTAAAAAAAAAAATAAATAAACAAAATGTTAAATTTATTTATTTATTTATTTATTTATTTTAATTCCCTCACACTCAAGCAATTGTTTCATACTCCACAGATTTCTACAGAATAATCAGTTCACACAGAGACCATGGTCTTCTTTAGTGTTCACTAGGTTTATCACAAGAGCAGGCAACAGCAAAGGAAACTATGCCACAGTGTGTGTTTTCTACAATACTATTTTCAAGTAGCTATATATATTTAGAATAATAACTGCATAAGGAGGACGTAGTTTCACTAATAATTTGTTTATTTTGCACAAATCAATAAATCGTCTTAATTCTTTTGGTTTTATTGGAATACTTCTTTCATGTTGTGGACAATTTTAAGATTTTGATCTATTTTTGCTTCCAAGTCTTCTTTTACTCTAATGGAAAGAAAACTTCCAAAATACACATTTAGATGGAGGGTAGTAGGTTTAAAACAAACACCATCTGTTTGCATCTGTAGATTTCTTCTAAATTAACCAAAACAAGCTAATCTGTATATTTAAACACATTGACCCCCGGTTTCACAGACAAGGCTTAAGCTAGTCCTAGATTAAAATGCATGTTTGAGCTGTTTTAACTGAAAGTAACTTGCACTGACAGATCTTAAAATACAGGTGCTGGTCATATAATTAGAATATCATCAAAAAGTTGATTTATTTCACTAATTCCATTCAAAAAGTGAAACTTGTATATTATATTCATTCATTACACACAGACTGATATATTTCAAATGTTTATTTCTTTTAATTTTGATGATTATAACTGACAACTAAGGAAAATCCCAAGTTCAGTATCTCAGAAAATTAGAATATTGTGAAAAGGTTCAATATTGAAGACACCTGGTGCCACACTCTAATCAGCTAATTAACTCAAAACACCTGCAAAGGCCTTTAAATGGTCTCTCAGTCTAGTTCTGTAGGCTACACAATCATGGGGAAGACTGCTGACTTGACAGTTGTCCAAAAGACGACCATTGACACCTTGCACAAGGAGGGCAAGACACAAAAGGTCATTGCAAAAGAGGCTGGCTGTTCACAGAGCTCTGTGTCCAAGCACATTAATAGAGAGGCGAAGGGAAGGAAAAGATGTGGTAGAAAAAAAGTGTACAAGCAATAGGGATAACCGCACCCTGGAGAGGATTGTGAAACAAAACCCATTCAAAAATGTGGGGGAGATTCACAAAGAGTGGACTGCAGCTGGAGTCAGTGCTTCAAGAACCACTACGCACAGACGTATGCAAGACATGGGTTTCAGCTGTCGCATTCCTTGTGTCAAGCCACTCTTGAACAACAGACAGTGTCAGAAGCGTCTCGCCTGGGCTAAAGACAAAAAGGACTGGACTGCTGCTGAGTGGTCCAAAGTTATGTTCTCTGATGAAAGTAAATTTTGCATTTCCTTTGGAAATCAGGGTCCCAGAGTCTGGAGGAAGAGAGGAGAGGCACACAATCCACGTTGCTTGAGGTCCAGTGTAAAGTTTCCACAGTCAGTGATGGTTTGGGGTGCCATGTCATCTGCTGGTGTTGGTCCACTGTGTTTTCTGAGGTCCAAGGTCAACGCAGCCGTATACCAGGAAGTTTTAGAGCACTTCATGCTTCCTGCTGCTGACCAACTTTATGGAGATGCAGATTTCATTTTCCAACAGGACTTGGCACCTGCACACAGTGCCAAAGCTACCAGTACCTGGTTTAAGGACCATGGTATCCCTGTTCTTAATTGGCCAGCAAACTCGCCTGACCTTAACCCCATAGAAAATCTATGGGGTATTGTGAAGAGGAAGATGCGATATGCCAGACCCAACAATGCAGAAGAGCTGAAGGCCACTATCAGAGCAACCTGGGCTCTTATAATAACTGAGCAGTGCCACAGACTGATCGACTCCATGCCACGCCGCATTGCTGCAGTAATTCAGGCAAAAGGAGCCCCAACTAAGTATTGAGTGCTGTACATGCTCATACTTTTCATGTTCATACTTTTCAGTTGGCCAAGATTTCTAAAAATCCTTTCTTTGTATTGGTCTTAAGTAATATTCTAATTTTCTGAGATACTGAATTTGGGATTTTCCTTAGCTGTCAGTTATAATCATCAAAATTAAAAGAAATAAACATTTGAAATATATCAATCTGTGTGTAATGAATGAATATAATATACAAGTTTCACTTTTTGAATGGAATTAGTGAAATAAATCAACTTTTTGATGATATTCTAATTATATGACCAGCACCTGTATGTCAGAGCCATTGTTTTGTCTCAAGATGCACACCAGTAATGTTTTTTTCTAGTGTATGTTTATAAAAGCTACTTAAATATCCTAATTGAACTAAGGCCTAATCCTGGCTTAGGCTAAGCCCTGTCTGTGAAACTGGGCCCAAGAGTTTTTTCCCCCCTGAAATGTTATAAGTACATAATATGTATTATAACAAATGCTTGCAGAGGGCGCCAAAAGCCTGGTGATTGTTGTTACACAGCACGATCAAATCCTTGTTTTTGGCCAACCAGCATAATTAAAAATATAACATTAGTTAAATAATAATAATAATATTTGGCCACTTTATTATACAAATGCTACAGCCACTGTAATTTCTTCAACAAGAATATGTGGACATCAAACATGCACACTCAGAGCGAGGGTTTAAACTTTTATTGATGTAACGTATTCTCCTGTGTAACTAAGCGTAGATTTAGGAATGATAGCATTATGCAATGTTGTATTATGATTTTTAAATGGTTTTAATAAATCGTGCATGCTTAGAAAACTGTCTAATAATGCAGTTCGTGCATTCGCGTCCATGGAATGCTCCTCTTCCGGTATTGACAGTCCTACAGATATCTTTACCATGGTTCAAAACGCAATGCATAGCACATTAATTTAACTAAAATTATAATATGACAAATTGCATTAGTATCAAATCAGGCAGATGCGTTGCTGGTGGTCAAATTATTAACGCGGCGTTAAACGTATAAATAATCTCACCCTTAAATAGCCAAAAAATTCACATGTTTGTGAACATACATAGGCTACCTGAAAGAGATGCATGGGATTCTAGGGCTTTTTTCTTATTCGCTTCTCATCGCCAGACAGCTGTTGTCTTTTCCCGAGCATAGTTGTCACAAGTTATCAGCCAGCAGCAAACACGAGGTGGGGCGGGGCGCGCGTGCATGCGGGAATGAATGACGTGTCACGGAGGAAGGGCATCTGAAGTCGAACTGATATATAGCCGAACTGATATATAATATATTTGTTTGACAGGGAAGCTGTGCGCAAACAGGAATATATATTCATTTATTTAAAAAAAAAAAAGCACCCTAGAAAAAAGGGCACTTTCTCTCAAGGAAGAAAAAGGGCAGGTGCTCAAGCCCCCTTTTATGTATATGTGTGCATGTGCCTGCCTGGTTGTTCTGTTTGTTTTTCCCTAGTCAAGAGTGTTTTGTTTCTAGGTGTTTTTGTTAAATAAACTCTATACTGCTGCACTTAGATCCTGCATCTTTCCTTCGTTTTCAACCAGCGGTTACACAATGCTACAGCCACTGTAATTTCTTGAACAAGTATATGTGAACCCCAGTGAAAAGTGGTATAGATAAAATTTAAATTTATCGATTTGTCTTCTGTTTTACAGATCCATACAAAGGATTTTTTTTTTTTTTTTTTTTTGAAAATATTTTATTGGTGCAATATAAATACAAACATTACAAAACAAAATATTACTTGACAATTAACAGTTATTTCATTTGCATGCATGCATGCCACCCTTTGTATGTTTTTGCTTATTTGTTAGATAGTGTACTTTAGTTAGGGCGTTTTTACGCTGAAGATCTTTTTTTTTTTTTTTTTTTTCTACATTTTTCTTTTGGAAGGCACACTATATTGCCAAAAGTTTTGGGACGCCTGCCTTTACGTGCACATGACCTTACACTGTGTTCCAAATTATTATGCAAGTGACACATCAGTAGGTTTTCAGTACAATAAACATTCAGATTTTAGTTTTTCTAAGAAAGTGTTTGTTTGTTTATTTATCCATTTCTTTTTAGATAACTGGTATCAATCTCAGACAAAATAATTTGCCAGGTCTACTTAGGTAAATGGAAACCCTACTTAAAGATATTGTTCCACATTATTAAGCAAGTCACAGTTCTCATGCAATATGGGGAGGAAGAAAGATCTTTCTGAAGATGAAAAGCATGAAATGGTGCAATGTTGTGCAAAAGGCATGAAAACAACTAATATTATGTGAAAACTGAATGGAGATTATCGAATTATCATAAGATTTGTGAGTGATTTAGAGCACAGCAGAACTCGGTCAGATAAAGGCTTATTAAGGAAAGTTTCTGTCAAACAAGTTAATTGTATTAAAAGGGCAGCTATAAAAAAAGCCAATGTTGAGCATCAAACGGGTATTTGAAGCTCCTGGTGTCTCTGGAATCTTGAGAACCTCTCCATGCAGGCTGGCAGTTGTGCGTAAAGATGCATTTCAGCCACCACTAACCAAACCTCACAAAGAGAAACATTTACAGTGGGTTTAGAAATACATAAAGACTCATTTTTAAATAGTTTTATTCACTGACGAATGCCGTACTACAATGGATGGTCTAAATGGATGGATTTCTGGATGGTTGGTGAATGGCCACCACATTCCAACAAGATTGCGACGTCAGCAGGGAGCTGGCGGGTGATGATTTGGGCTGGAATATTGGGAAGTGAGATGGAAGGTCCCTTTAGGGTCTCTGAGGGTGTCAAAATGACTTCATCAAGATATGTGGAGTTCATAACTGGCCATTTTCAGCTATGGTATAAAAAGAAGGATAGTGCCTTCTGAAATACAATGCACTATGCACTATCCCATGCTGCAAAAAAACACCACAGCAATAAAACTGTTTGAAAATGTATTTCTACACCCACTGTAAATGTTTCTCTTTGTGAGGTTTGGTTAGTGGTGGCTAAAATGCAATTTTACACATTACTGCCAGCCAGCATGGAGAGGTTCTCAAGACTCCAGAGACACCAGGAGCTTCAAATACCTGTTTGCTGCTCAACACAAACTTTCCTTAATAAGCCTTTATCTGACCAAGTTCTGCTGTGCTCTAAATCACTCACAAATCTTATGATACTTCAATAATCTGCATTCAGTTTTCACACAATATTAGTTGTTTTCATGCCTTTTGCACAACATTGCACCATTTCATGCTTTTCATCTTCAGAAAGATCTTTCTTCCTCCCCATATTGCATGAGAACTGTGACTTGCTTAATAATGTGGAACAACCTCTAAGGGTTTCCATTTACCTAAGTAGACCAAGCAAATTATTTTGTCTGAGATTGATACCAGTTATCTAAAAAGACATGGATAAATAAACAAACAAACACTTTCTTAGAAAACTAAAATCTGAATGTTTATTGTACTGAAATCCTACTGATATGTCACTTGCATAATAATTTGGAACACAGTGTAATGACATCCCATTCTGAATCCGTAGGGTTTCATATGGAGTTGGCCCAACCTTTGCAGCTAAAACAGCTTCAACTCTTCTGGAAAGGCTTTCCACAAGGTTTAGGAGTGTGTTTATGGGAATTTTTGACCATTCTTCTAGAAGCGCATTTGTGAGGTCAGGCAGTGATGTTGGCGAGAAGGCCTGGCTTGCAGTCTCCGCTCTAATTCATCCCAAAGGTGTTCTATGGGGTTGAGGTCAGGACTCTGTGCAGGCCAGTCAAGTTCCTCCACACCAAACTCACTCATCCATGTCTTTATGGACCTTGCTTTGTGCACTGCTGCGTAGTCATGTTGGAACAGGAATGGGCCATCCCCAAACTGTTCCCACAAAGTTGGGAGCATGAAATTGTCCAAAATGTCTTGGTATGCTGAAGCATTAAGAGTTCCTTTCACTGGAACTAAGGGGCCAAGCCCAACCCCTGAAAAACAACCCCACACCATAATCCCCCCTCCACAAAACTTTACACTTGGCACAATGCAGTCAGGCAAGTACCGTTCTCCTGGCAACCGCCAAACCCAGACTCGTCCATCGGATTGCCAGACAGAGAAGCGTGATTCGTCACTCCAGAGAACACGTTTCCACTGCTCTAGAGTCCAGTGGCGGCGTGCTTTACACCATGCATCCGACACTTTGCATTGCACTTGGTGATGTAAGGCTTGGATGGAGCTGCTCGGCCGTGGAAACCCATTCCCTGAAGCTCTCTACGCACTGTTCTTGAGCTAATCTGAAGGCCACACGAAGTTTCGAGGTCTGTAGCTATTGACTCTGCAGAAAGTTGGCAACTTCTGCGCACTGTGCGCCTCAGCATGCGCTGACCCCGCTCTGTGATTTTACGTGGTCTACCACTTCATGGCAACCTATCACTGTACCACGCTTGAATTCACTGAGATCCTGAGAGCGACCCATTCTTTCACAAATGTTTGTAGAAGCAGTCTGCATGCCTAGGTGCTTGATTTTATACACCTGTGGCAATGGAAGTGATTGTAACACCTGAATTCAATGATTTGGAGGGGTGTCCCAATACTTTTGGCAATATAGTGTAGTTTAGAGAATAAAACTTAGGTAGCTGTGTTTTGTTTTATTTCTTTTATTTGGCACCTCTCGTGCTCCCCTTCCCAGCTTGTCTTTGTTATTTGTTCTTTTTGTTGTAAATATTGTACAAATTGTTTTCTTTTCATTTGAGCACTTTGCACTTTTTTTGAACAATAAACACTGAGTGAATTTCGCACAACCTTGCCATCATTCTTGTATATACACACGCACACCTTTTAAATGTTATTTTTCCCAATCTCACCTAGCCCAAATAATAATAATAAAAACTTAATACAAATAATTAATTTCTAGATCTGGGCACATATTTACATAAATACAAAGTTAATTTCTAGAATTAGGGAATAAAAACACAAGAAGAAAAAAAGTTCATACTCGCCACAGTTTTTTTTTTTTCTATCTAAAGTTAAAAAGATGTATAAAGTAAGAAAAATGAAAATAAATTAATGAGAAATTCACAAATTTAAATATTTTATTAAAGCACATATGCATTTAACAGAGTTACAAATAAAAGTAATAAAATGTGATGATTGTAGGTCAAAAAAGTCAAGCACAGGCTCAGGCAGTTTAAAGGTTTCAGAGTCCAGTGTCGCCTTGTCCTTGGATAACAGTCACGGTAGTGTGTCAGCCCGAAGATGTAGAAAGCTTCTCTGGTAAAGTAGTGTGTCAGCCCAAAGATGTAGAAAGCTTCTCCGGTAAAGTAGTGTGTCAGCCCGAAGATGTAGGAAGCGTCTCGGGTAAAGTAGTGTGTCAGCTCAAAGATGTAGGAAACTTTCGGGTAAACAGTCAGGACTTGAGTATTTTTGGGAACGTGTGCAGGCATGTCCAGTCCAGAAACCAGCCTTTCATGCAGTGCAGTGTCAAGTAGTCATTAGAGAATACAGCCGTCAACTCGACAGTGTTTCATAGATGGATGTGCTTCTTGGTGATTGAGTTCTCAAGCTCTTCTCTGTCCAAAATTATATTATGTGATTCAGTAGCCATTGGTAAACATTCTGAAGCACATTCCTAAAGAATGCGTTTATGCTCCTCTCATTTGTGGCAGGCAAGTCATCTTCCCTCCCGCGATGACATGTTGAAATGTTAATAACACAGTTTTGATTATGATCCACATTAATTTGGTACTTGATCGCTGGTGTAGTTTCAACAGGCATCTCCACTCCAGGTAAACAGATTTGTTTTAGGTTTTTCATATCAAACAACTGACTTCACAAGCTGTAATAGGTCAGAGTCCAGTGTCGTCTAGTCCTTAGATAACAATCACGGTAGTGTGTCAGCCCAAAGATGTAAGAAACTTCTCAGGTAAAGTTGTGTGTCAGCCCGAAGATGTAGGAAACTTTCTCGGGTAAAGTTGTGTGTCAGCCCGAAGATGTAGGAAACTTTCTCGGGTAAAGTTGTGTGTCAGGCTGAAGATGTAGGAAATTTTCTCTGCTAATTTTTCGGGATCACCAAACTTCTCGGCTGAATTTTCGGGATTGGTGATCCTGAAAAATTAGCAGAGAAAATTTCCTACATCTTCGGGCTGACACACAACTTTACCCGAGAAGATTCCTACATCTTCGGGCTGACACACTACTTTACTTCAGTGAATAGACAACTGAACAAAAAAATTGTATTTTATAACATGAACTCAGTTATACAAAAATATTAATAAACTTACTGTAATCAGTTTAATTCCTAATGTTCCCACCTGCAGTAAGTGAGCATAGGCTATGTATTTTACACCAAGGAAAGCACAATGAAGCACACTGCATGTGCAAGTATGAGATTTATTCTTGGTTACAATTGTAACTGGTAGGAAACTACAATGAAAATCTGTTCAGTTTGCTCATTAATACTCATAAAATTGCAAACAGTAACAAATTAAACATTTAGGTAGGTACATTATAAACCAAGAAAAAAATGCATAGCCTACTTTTAAATTTACCTTATTTTTCACAAAACAACACTAAATTATGCATTTTTTTAAAAAATGTGACTCAGTCATTTACCTTTTTAAAACAAGTCTCTTTTTTCTTCCTTCATTTACAGTTGCTGATGTTGAAGCTTTCTGTTAAATTACACAAATCACAGGTTTGTCCATAGTCAAGAATGTGCATTATTAGTTCTCAAGTGTTTTTTGGAAACGCGATCCTCGAGAATTTCCAGTAGCAGCTAAAGAAAAGGCATCTTTGCGTTGGACAACATGAGATCGGTAAGTGGTTGTTGATATTCTCCATCAACACGTCTGAAGTGTGTTTAGTGTCCGTCAAGTTCATAATTGATTCAGTGTCTATTCCCTTCATGTTCACAGTCAGAAGACTATGCCTCGTGAGCGGTTACCCCCGGAAAGCGATTGAGGGGACCCCTCCAAGGAACAGTGGTGTCTTTCTTTCTCTTCCTCATATGAATCTTTGAGCTCCAGCAGGAACATGTTGAAACATTTGCCAGAAGCTTGTGTTGTGCTCAGTTGTAGGAGGTGAGTCAGTGCCCCGCCTAAAATCAGGTGTGTACAACAGTTCAGTTGCGAAGCTCGCTTCGTATTCACAGCGGGGTCAGCGTAACTATTTTGGGGTTACCCTAGGAGTTCATCCAGAGTCCCTGAAATCCCCTAATGTAGACCGCTGCTCTGCTTTTCTGGACCAACAACAGACCTATTTGTGCTGAAAAGCTTTATAAGACTGCATGTTATATTTTGTCACTCTTCAAAGTAAGAACTTTAAAACCTAAAATAAATCTCTGAGAAATTCACAAGATTTTAAAAATCTTTTATTATGGTGTTCTTACAGGAGACTGACTGAAAACTCAATCATCGATAAGTGATGGAGAGTCACAAAACTCCAGGATATGTGATAAATGTTGGTCCATAAGGCAAAGCACAGACTCGGTCAATCTCAACTTGTGTCAGAGCGGCTATGTCACTGTTCAAAGAGTCCTTGTGCGAACACAGCACACATAGGGGACGAGGCACAAAAAGCAGCAGGTACGGCTAATCCAGTGTGCTGATTTAAGGCCCCTCCTCTTGGCAGCGTGAGTGCTGTGACGGTCTGTACCGCCACTCCCTATACACAAATCAAGCACTCTGCGGAAGGCACCAACTACCAATGTGGGCACCATCGGCGCAACAACCAAACCCCCTGAAAGTGATTGTGAATTTGAATGCAACGTCAACGAGGGGGACACTGCCTGGCCAGAAAGCAGTTCTGTGTAGGGCAGATATTTGACCAGTTGCAGCCCTGCACAGTTCGTTGTGGCGCCTGAGAACAGGTTCTTCGAGTTGTAACAACTGAGCTTGTTAAGCACTTGCGGGCATTTATTCATGTCACATCTGTTCCCGTCTGTGGGCTGAGCTGTACTGGCAGGTTGAGCTGTCTAAAGGAATAAAATGTCACTTTAACAGAATCTTTTTATGCTAACCTAATTAATTAAATCATTTGTACTTGTTCTCTTTTTCCACAATGTTTTTGTGAACAGTTTTTTTTTTTTCTGTATCTAAAGTAAAAAGATGTATAAAGTAAGAAAACTGAAAATAAATTCATGAGAAGTTCACAAATGTAAATATTTTATTAAAGCACATATCCATTTAACAGAATTACAAATAAAAGTAATAATAAAATGTGATGAATGTAGGTCACAAAAGTAAAGCACAGGTTTAGGCACTGTAAAGGTTTCAGAGTCCAGTGTTGCCTAGTTCTTAGATAACAGTCAAAGTAGTGTGTCAGCCCGAAGTTGTAGGAAGCTTCTTGGGTAAAGTAGTGTGTCAGCCCGAAGATGTAGGAAACTTCTCGGGTAAAGTAGTGTGTCAGCCTGAAGATGTAGGGAGCCTCTCTGGTAAAGTAGCGTGTCAGCTCGAAGATGTAGGAAACTTTCGGGTAAACAGTCAGGACTTGAGCATTTTTGGGATCATGTGCAGGCATGTCCAGTCCAGAAACCATCCTTTTCATGCAGTGCAGTGTCAAGTAGTCATTAGAGAATACAGCCGTCAACTCGATAGTGTTTCATAGATGGATGTGCTTCTTGGTGATTGAGTTCTCAAGCTCTTCTCTGTCCAAAATTATATTATGTGATTCAGTAGCCATTGGTAAACATTCTGAAGCACATTCCTAAAGAATGCGCTTATGCTCCTCTCATTTGTGGCAGGCAAGTCAGCTTCCCTCCCGCGATGACATGTTGAAATGCTAATAACACAGTTTTGATTATGATCCACATTAATTTGGTACTTGATCGCTGGTGTAGTTTCAACAGGCATCTCCACTCCAGGTAAACAGATTTGTTTTAGGTTTTTCATATCAAACAGCTGACTTCACAAGCTGTAATAGGTCAGAGTCCAGTGTCGTCTAGTCCTTAGATAACAATCACGGTAGTGTGTCAGCCCAAAGATGTAAGAAACTTCTCAGGTAAAGTAGTGTGTCAGCTCGAAGATGTAGGAAACTTTCTCGGGTAAAGTTGTGCGTCAGCCAGAAGATGTAGGAAACTTTCTCGGGTAAAGTTGTGTGTCAGGCTGAAGATGTAGGAAATTTTCTCTGCTAATTTTTCAGGATCACCAAACTTCTCGGCTGAATTTTCGGGATTGGTGATCCCGAAAAATTAGCAGAGAAAATTTCCTACATCTTCGGGCTGACACACAACTTTACTTCAGTGAATAGACAACTGAACAAAAAAATTTTATTTTATAACATGAACTCAGTTATACAAAAATATTAATAAACTTACTGTAATCAGTTTAATTCCTAATGTTCCCACCTACAGTAAGTGAGCATAGGCTATGTATTTTACACCAAGGAAAGCACAATGAAGCACACTGCGTGCACAAGTATGAGATTTATTCTTGGTTACAATTGTAACTGGTAGGAAACTACAATGAAAATCTGTTCAGTTTGCTCATTAATACTCATAAAATTGCAAACAGTAACAAATTAAACATTTAGGTAGGTACATTATAAACCAAGAAAAAAATGCATAGCCTACTTTTAAATTTACCTTATTTTTCACAAAACAACACTAAATTATGCATTTTTTAAAAAAAAAAAAATGTGACTCAGTCATTTACCTTTTTAAAACAAGTCTCTTTTTTCTTCCTTCATTTACAGTTGCTGATGTTGAAGCTTTCTGTTAAATTACACAAATCACAGGTTTGTCCATAGTCAAGAATGTGCATTATTAGTTCTCAAGTGTTTTTTGGAAACACGATCCTCGAGAATTTCCAGTAGCAGCTAAAGAAAAGGCATCTTTGCGTTGGGCAACATGAGATCGGTAAGTGGTTGTTGATATTCTCCATCAACACGTCTGAAGTGTGTTTAGTGTCCGTCAAGTTCATAATTGATTCAGTGTCTACTCCCTTCATGTTCACAGTCAGAAGACTATGCCTCGTGAGCGGTTACCCCCGGAAAGCGATTGAGGGGACCCCTCCAAGGAACGGTGGTGTCTTTCTTTCTCTTCCTCATATGAATCTTTGAGCTCCAGCAGGAACATGTTGAAACATTTGCCAGAAGCTTGTGTTGTGCTCAGTTGTAGGAGGTGAGTCAGTGCCCCGCCTAAAATCAGGTGTGTACAACCGTTCAGTTGCGAAGCTCACTTCATGTTCACAGCGGGGTCAGCGTAACTATTTTGGGGTTAGCCTGGGAGTTCATCCAGAGTCCCCGAAACAAGATGAATGTGTCAAATGAATGTGTCAGTTAAGAGACATCAAAAATATGCAGTGTTGGGGGTTCTCCAGGACCATGATTGGGAAACACTGTCTTAACTCATCAAAACAAGCAAGTGTTTTTTTTGTTTTGTTATAGAAGATTCATCTAATTTTTTAGGTCACTTTAGTTCACGTTGAAATGACCAAAAAATGAAAATTCTGTCATTAATTACTCACCCTCGCATCATTCCAAACCCGTAAGACTTTTCGTTCATCTTCGGAACACAAATGAATTTCTGAAGAGACACAATTGCTTTACGATTGAGTATCTTCAGAAATTTTGGACTAAACCACGATTTACAAGTATTTAATTTGCATGCATTTTTGGACTAAACCACGATTTACAAGTATTTAATTTGCATGCATTTTTTCTTTATCGCACTAAGCCTAATATTGTCTCACACAATATAAATGTGTGTTATAATAGGCTATATGAAAATATACAACTTCTCAAGAAGTCAGTCATTTTTGGGTATGCTTGGCATAAAAAGTTTAAAAAGATGCATTGGGGCACCATTTCATAGGAGGGCTGAGCCTGGCATTTTCTCTCACAATATGTTAGCAATCATGTTGTGCGTCCTGTATTTTATGTCGTTTGCGTCGGTGCTAGAGGGTTCTAAGCACCCTCAAACAAAAGCAAGAGCACCCTCAGTTGATACTGTAATAACTGCATATTGGCAAAACAGTTTTGGCAAACGCTCCAGTGTGTATTTGTGATTTGTGACTGACTTTGCAGCGTTGAGTAATGTAGCCAATCACAGTCATGTCAGTTGATCTCTTGAATGCAATGGCCAATCAGAGGTGTTTAAGGTAGTCAGATCCACTCACTGCTCAAAAGTTTTGTTTTTCATGCTGCTAATGGCCACGTACACACTCCAAATTTTCAGAGGTGACATCTACATATAAATGCTGGGTTCACTCTTGAAATTACAATGATTGACCTAATAATACAGGCCTAACCATAGACAGGACAAAAATGTCAAAATAGATTTTACATGCATTAAAGGGGTAGTTCACCCAAAAATGAAAATTCTGTCATTTACTCACCCTCATGTTGTTCCAAACTTGTATAAATTTTTTTATGTTGAACACAAAGGAAAATGTTTTAAAGAATGTGGGAAACTGAACAGTTCTGGGGCACCATTGACTTTTCTTTTTCCTACTATGGAAGTCAGTGGTGCCCCAAAGCGGCCTGGTTACAAACTTTCTTCAAAATATATTCCTTTGTGTTCAACAGAACAAAGAAATTTTTAGAGGTTTGGAACAACTAGAGGGTGAGTAAATGATGACAATTTTCATTTTTGGGTGAACTATCCCTTTAAAATTTGACTGCATAAAGCAATGTAAATGCAGAATAGTAGATTAACAGAAAAAAATTTGGCTTGTCGCATCATTTTTTTATAATGCTGTTGCAATTAGCCTATTGCATTTGCACTTTCCTAGAGCACCCTCACTTATTTCAGAAGAACCCTCATTGATTTAAATCTGAAACCGCCTGATTAAAAATAGTGGTGCCGATTTGTAAATGAATTACCCTAGAGGCGGTTCTTTGGCATGAATTATTCAAAGGGGTTCGGCATTCAGTCTGAATCATTTGGACAGGTTTCATTTGTAGGTGACTGGAACACAGAACAAACCAGAGAGCTGTATGAAGTGGATGTTTACCTACAATCAAGTAAAGCCTGTAAAAGAGTCCTATCATTTGCCAGCGGCGAAAAACACCTGCACATGCACCTTGTGAACAACTTACAGGTAAACACGTTTTATGACCTAAAGAGAATCAAACCACTAACTACATAAACTATTTACTTTTTACTGGTTATGCATGTTTATGAATCCTATAGCATGCACTTTGCATAACTGTTGTTTATGTAGATTTGATTCTTTAGTTTAAAAAAAAAATAACTTTTTTTTTGTAATAACTTGAAAAAATCAGTGGGTTTAGGCAAAATGTAGACCTTTGGTCGGTTAACATGGCCTCATAGCTGGGTCATCAAGTTTGTAACTTGTAGGTCAATGACACGATGCTCATTTTTTGTCAGGATCTATTCATTTCTTAATAAATTAAAAATAAAATTAAACTGATATTGTTTGGAGTAAAGTAAAAAAAAAAAAAAAAAAAAGTCAGGGTGGCTTCATTTGATATCATAAAGGGAAAAGGCCTTTTTAAAAGGATGAATATGGCTTCTACTTGGGCATAATCTTTTCTTATTATTTCTCAAGAAAAAAAATATTTCAAACAAAGCAAAACTTTGATCTGCAAAATCAAAATAATACTTTGTGCTTGATGGTTACACCACATGATATGCAGTAAAGTCAGTAACTTTCAACTTTTGTTGAAAATGGTATAAAAGGCCTATTTTTAAAACCATATGAAACCAATATGAATACAAAACAGTATATTTCTTAGAAGAAAAAGTACAGTTTATAGAACCCAAAGCATTCTGTCAAGCATTTCATTTATTGAACCTTTTAAGGGTTCCCATAATTTTATGTATTTAGTTTTAATTTGTTTTAAATCATTATTAATTTTAACTGAATGAATTAAACAGCTCATAAACATACTTCATCACTAGGAAAAATAAATAAATAAATAAACATGAAAAATCATTAAACGTGAAAGTATTATGCAATCATTTAAGACATTTCTTCTTATATAGAGATTTTTGGCATAAAGGGTACTTTAAAACGGAGCCTAGAACCCGAACCCCACTGAACCTTTAGATGTATATAAGAACTTGGCACATGCTTAGTCTAGATTTTTAAAAAATTATTTACTTTATCTTGGACACTCTGGTCACTGACATATAGGACTGCTGGCTATTACAAAAAAGTATGAATAAAATGCATGCCAGTTTAATTGATAATATAGTAGTTCTACTATCATCCTTCATGGAAAATGTACAGTATGTCCTTTGCCAAACAGGAAGAAAGCATTATGTGGCAGTTCTCTAAAAAGCAGCAGGGGAGAAGAAAGAGACATGAGTCACATGACGGAAAACAAATTACTTATTAGGTTAATATGCAACGCTGTTTGCATTAGTGTTAACTTGACTTTGTAGTTCTCTCTGCTGGGCTCAATCTCAGGGATCGAATCTACTGTGCTGATCAGTCATCAGTAGGGGTCGTCATATCCCTTCTTTTCCCCAAGTTATTACAGAACTAATGCCTCCCAATGCTTTCTTTCTCATTCTCAATAAAGTGTTGGTCGGGGTAGGTTTGGGGATTCTCGCAGTATTAGCAATTTATATTTGCGATGTGGCCTATAATCATGGTAGAAATACATGAAATGCACAAAATTTTTCAAGGACTTTGCACCCCACTTTGGGCTTGTTTTGAAAAACCTTGCTATGGCTCAGCTAACATTGTAGAGCTGGAGCCAACCTTGAGACATCAGAATGGTTTTAATTGTTGTTCTGTTTATAAAATACTTTGTTCTTGATTGGTAATTTATTTTATTTTATAAAATATTATAGTTGTATCCTGTCATTGCTGAAGACTAACAAAAGAAAAAGCAAGTGACCTGTGGAAAAAGACATAGTTTATGAGTGTTCAAATCAATTGAATTATTTTAGATTTTGACAGTAGCCGCAAAATCAGTGAAAGACCCAGCCAGTCTGTGTGAGAGAGAGAGAGAGAGGCAATCTGTATGAGCTGTTGGCAACTGCATTGAGGATTTTCTAATGATTAATTCAATGTCTATGATGCTTCATCTTCTTTTTTCATTTACCTTTTTTTAACTGTTTGGACAATTAATTTAGTATAAAGATGCCAAACACCAACAACAATAGCAACAAAGTACAAGTATTTTATTGCATGAATTCACAGAGTTTTTGTAAAAAGAATTACAACATAAAGTTGTGTTTAAGCATAAAAACACACATTTTTGTATTAATGTACAGTGCATCAGGAAAGTATTAACAGCGCTTCACTTTTTCCATATTTTATGTTACAGCCTTATTCCAAAAGGGATTAAATTCATTATTTTCCTCAAAATTCTACAAACAATACCCCATAATGACAACGTGAAAGAAGTTAGTTTGAAATCTTTGCAAATTTATTAAAAATAAAAAAACGAAAAAAATCACATGTACATAAGTATTCATAGCCTTTGCTCAATACTTTGTTGAAGCACCTTTGGCTCCAATTACAGCCTCAAGTCTTATTAAATATGATGCTACAAGCTTGGCACACCTATTTTTGGGCAGTTTCTCCCATTCTTCTTTGCAGAACCTCTCAAGCTCCATTAGGTTGGATGGGGAGCGTTGGTGCACAGCCATTTTCAGATCTCTCCAGAGATGTTCAGTCAGGTTCAAGTCTGGGCTCTGGCTGGGCCACTGAAGGACATTCAGAGAGTTGTCCCGTAGCCACTCCTTTGTTATGTTGTCCTGTTGGAAGATGAACCTTCGCCCCAGTCTGAGGTCCAGAGCGCTCTGGAGCAGGTTTTCATCAAGGATGTCTCTGTACATTGCTGCATTCATCTTTCCCTCGATCCTGACTAGTCTCCCAGTTCCTGCCGCTGAAAAACATCCCCACAGCATGATGCTGCCACCACCATGCTTCACTGTAGGGATGGTATTGGCCAGGTGATGAGCGGTGCCTGGTTTCCTCCAGACATGACACTTGCTATTCAGGCCAAAGACTTCAATCTTTGTTTCATCAGACCAGAGAATTTTATTTCTCATGGTCTGAGAGTTCTTCAGGTGCCTTTTGGCAAACTCCAGGCGGGCTGTCATGTGCCTCTTACTGAGGAGTGGCTTCCATCTGGCCACTCTACCATACAGGCCTGATTGGTGAAGTGCTGTAGAGATGGTTGTTCTTCTGGAAGGTTCTCCTCTCTCCACAGAGAAACACTGGAGCTCCGTCAGAGTGACCATCGGGTTCTTGGTCACCTCCCTGACTAAGGCCCTTCTCCCCTGATCACTCAGTTTGGCCGGGCGGCTCGCTCTAGGAAGAGTCCTGGTGGTTCCAAACTTCTTCCATTTACGGATGATGGAGGCCACTGTGCTCATTGGGACCTTCAATGCTGCAGAAATTTATCTGTACCCTTCCCCAGATCTGTGCCTCGATACAATCCTGTCTCGGAGGTCTACAGACAATTCCTTGGAATTCATGGCTTGGTTTGTGCTCTGACATGCACTGTTAACTGTGGGACCTTATATAAACCGGTGTGTGCCTTTCCAAATCATGTCCAATCAACTGAATTTACCACAGATGGACTCCATAAATTTGCAAAGATTTCAAACAAACTTCTTTCACATTGTCATTATGGGGCATTGTTTGTAGAATTTTGAGGAAAATAATGAATTAATTTAATCCCTTTTGGAATAAGGCTGTAACATAACAAAATGTGGAAAAAGTGAAGCGCTGTGAATACTTTCTGGATGCACTGTATGTTTATAAGCATGAGCAAGAAACACATATTCAACATTTTCCCCTTGTGTCAATTCAAATCATTTCACATTTTCTGTTCTTTGAACCTGGTGTCTACATAGGAGAGACCAAGTTGACCAAAATTCTAGGGTTATACAACTTTCGTGAATATATAAAAGTTCATAGTTACCATAATATTATATTCTGTCACCATCCAAAGACATAAGAACTTTGAAGTTTAAAGTAAATCTCTGAGACATTCACAAAGGGGGACTGGGTTGTTGGTACAACCGTACCCCCCTTGGTTTAAATCGCGTTCCGGGGGGCACCACAATACGACCGAAAGGGCACTTTACTATTAGCGATTAAAGGGGCAAGAGCTCAAGTTCCATTTACCTTGGAAGAGGGATGTCGTAGCTGGGAATGACATCACACCCAAATTGACCGCGTTCCAGTACACAAGTCTGTTGTGCTTGCTCTTTCGGAATACAAATGGTATTTTTCACATTTTTCATCTTATTTAGACTAACAGAAGTGCTAATTAACAATATATTACTACTGTTTCAACTTTGTTGATGCGTCAAGCAGCCATTTTGGATTTTGAAGTCAGGTTGTTGTGGTTCCTCCGAGTTTCCCAGTCAGAACTATGACTTGATGGTCAGTTCTCTGTTCTGGTCAGTTCTCTGTTCTACTGGGAACTTGGAATTTCCAACTTCCAAGTACAAGTGAATGCAGCATGACTAAATCAGTCTGATCACTCCGATGTAGGAGAGACACAATGCTGGATGTATGACAGAGTTGATGAGGCATAATGAGCTGCAGGTTCAGTTCATCAGGGATCTTTGAAAACGGTGACAGCATGCACATGCGTATGATGTGTTTAGTTTATAGGCATGTGCGTTTGGCACGAGTGCTCTGTAAAAGAATGTGTATGTGCGCAGGCACGTAGTCTTTCTTTACAAAGTGACATCGCCAACTACTGGCCTGGCATGCAAAATATGTGTTTTCGCGGATCCATGTGAACGGGGATCGTTTTGATAGCGTTGTCCTCTAAAGAAAAAACTTATGCGTTTTTTGTTTTTTTTACATCGTTGTCGTGTAAAGGTAGATGTAGGTTGGTGATTGTAAGATATGAAGGTCTGAAAGATATTAAGGTTGTTTCAACAGATCGTTACCTGTTCAGACGGTAATTGTTTCTCAGGGGGACATAAGGTATTTTCAGCATTTACAGGGGCTAGTCGGTGACTTTAGCCCTATTCGCACGGGATTAGTATTATCTGGGGACCTCGTAGTACACTATGGGTTCAAATGTACTATAAGTGGTATCTAAATACAATTTTTCAATACAGAAATAGTATATCAAAAGCACATTTTAGTTCATATTTCATGGTGTCTCAAAATAGCACAGTTGAGTACACTTAGATGTTCTTAAGATTATCTTAAGAAGTACTAAAGAAGAACTCCCTCGAGTCGGAGGTATCGCCAGCGATACCCCCTCGGTTTTTTTCTTACCAGTGTGAAAGAGACTCAAAATACTCCGTCAATGTTGCACATACAATTAAGAGTTATACACCATTTTAATCTGTGAAATATCTTTTTATTTGTGTACACTCAGATTAAAAACAAAATGTGCTTTTTGTAAAATAAAGAAAACTAACATGATGCGTGATCTGTCGTCTCCCTCTGAACGAAGTCCAATCTGATAGTTCTCAG
Organism: Mylopharyngodon piceus; assembly: GCA_039654765.1. Classification (NCBI taxonomy): domain Eukaryota; kingdom Metazoa; phylum Chordata; class Actinopteri; order Cypriniformes; family Xenocyprididae; genus Mylopharyngodon; species Mylopharyngodon piceus. Next base: position 2,228,057 of record CM077459.1, on the reverse strand, counting down.
AAAATGAACTAACTTAGTGAATACTAATCACAAAAAAATGAGACTTATGTCTAAAGAAATGTTGAAATGTCAGGTTTTAAATCGTGTAAGTCAAATCGAAAACAAAAATTCTGTTTATGTAATCTGTATGAAAAGAAAGCCATGTCAGACGCCCGTGATTCAGCTCATTATCCGCTAATGCGGCCACGCCCACGGAGCGAGCGCTATTCAGATGCAAATTCTGAGGCAATACATGTATACATCATCTCAATCATGTATTTATTGTCTTGAAAAGTGTTTATCTGTATGTTATAGGCATGATTAGCGATCTCTGGAAGCCTCTGTTAGTTCCTGGAAAATCACATGGTATGCCTGTTCTTCTTTAGAGTAATTTGTGGACTAAAGGTGTACAGAGCACCCTCCGGCTGCAAGTATGAATTGAAAACACAGTATCCAGTGCTCATAGTGATGACAATAAATATTGAATAAATATTACTCCTCTGTATAGAAAATTGACAACATGAGAATCCATCAATATTTCTCCAAATGTGCATGCTTTTAAGCTAAAAGGCTATATGAAATGCCATAGAGGTAACATGAATGTTCAGACACTTTGCATCACAGAAATACATTATTTTAAAGTATATAATAGAAAACCATTATTTTAAATTGTAATAATATTTCACAGTATTGCTGTTTTTTCTGTATGTTTGATATACACCATGATGAGCTTGAGACATGTTCACAGAGGGTTTTTTTACATAGCCTACCTGACTGAAAGAGCTCAATGTTATGCAGGTCATTAGAGGTCATTATGCGAATCCTTTGTCTTCTCAGGTGTGAATTATTCAGCATTAATAACAGCATTATTCACGCCTCCACGCATACTGTGTTTTTGACAAAAAGTGTCTTACAAAATTTAAATATCTATATTGTTTTATATGAACGAGTAGGCAGGATAATTTTTACATAATTTTGAAGCAAAAACTCTAGTCTACAACCTCCAATACCCAGAAGTCTTGTGAACACAGATTTAATATATTTTTTGGTCTTATTTCAGTGACTTAAGTTTTTTGTTTTTTCAATAACCACGCATAAACGTTATTCCTTCAAAAAAACAAACATGTACATACATGTTCCTCACATATTATGGTAGCCTAGTTTGTGCTAAATACAGTGTAATGACACTTTTGTCATTAATATGTTTGTGAACAACTGAAAAAAGCACAAATGTCAGGGCATGTCAAAACTTCTCCAGGGCCCAAAAATCCTCAGACCCCAGAGGGTTAAGTACAAAATTAGTGCACAAAAATAGAGCACTTTAAGTACATTAAAGAATTGTAAGTTTGGCCATTATGTATACACCTGGGAATATACATAATGGCCATTTAAGCCATAATTAAATTTTTTATTTAATATTTTTATTTATCATTAATATGATGTTAAAAACTGTTAAACTTTGTGGACCATGTTTAATGTGTAGAGTAAGAACTACATTGTGTTATTCTGCTGTGTAAACTTGAGAGGAATTATCAATCCACTTCATACTGTATATCCCCTAGAAATGATCTTGAGACCAGCTGATGAACAGTAACTAAAAACTGAAAAAGTATCTCAGAAAAAGATAAAGTTTTGAAACCGCTCTAGCATCAATTGTTTACAGATGCCACTTTGTTTCATATTTTAATGCATAACTAATGCATTTCGATGTTTGTCAGTGCGATCCTACTGATCCTCAAAGGAAGTCCATTTACAGCCCTGGGAAAAGAGAGCTTAGTGCTTGGAGAATGGTAGATCAGTAAGACATTGTTAATGTATTAATATCAACATGTCTGAAGTGTCTGTATGATAGTCTGGGGAATAGGGAAGTCTTTCTTTCTATTCGTCAGTCTTTTTGTGTCATGTGCTCAAAAGCTGGTGTTTTGCTCAACTGTAGCAGGCGGGTCAGAGTCCAGAGTCCCGCCTGCTGCCTTCGTCTTCTGTCAGGATTTTCCTTCAGTTTTCTTCAGAAATCAGATCCTCCTTCACTGCATCGAAAGTTTTTGGGTCCGGACTAATGTGGCTCCGGACTAATAATGGACTGGCCGGACAAAAATGTTGATGGAATTTATCAATGACTTTTCAGGCCGACTGATCTACCATTCTTCAAGCAATAAGTTTCCTCTCTGTGTGCTCCGGATGAACTTTCTCCGAGGATTACGGGTTTCAAGGAACACTTGAGGAGTAACCAATGCATTTCATGGACAAAGCTGTGGTCTGTGTAATTCAACAGAAAGTTGAATTACATTTTCATTCTTCTTCATTTTGAACTATATATTGTTATATTTTGAAACCCATTCGAACTTAATTTTTGTGAAATATTTGGATCCAAAAGTTGTACATTTGTATTATCTGTCTTTGAAATAAATGTCACTTTAGTATTGAAAATATATTTATACATTTTTAATTTTGGGAAATAAGGGTCAAACTACATCTTAAGTTTTTGTTTCTGTGTTTTATATCAGTTTTGAAAATAAATAAGTTTGTCTGCCCTTAATGGCTGAACAATATCCTTGAGAAACTTTTATTTCTCGAGTTTGTAATAGTAGACATTATCATATTATATTTAGTTAGAAGCAGGTAAGAAGCTTTAAACAGACAATAACTTTGAGAAATTCACAGGATTTTATTTTTATTAAAGCATTCTTACATGAGACTTTTGACAGATTCATGTTGAAAACTCTTTTAATCATCATCAGTGCTGGAGAGTCACAAAACAGATGAATAAATATCATGATGATCTGTGATGAATGTGAGTCCAGAAGCTGAAGCACAGACTCAGTCAATCTCAGCTTGTGTCGGATCGGCAATGTCACTGTTCCTGGAGCTCAAAGAATCCTTGTGCTACATTGACTATAAATCGGATCCGATGTAGGAGAGACACAATGCTGGATGAATGACAGCAGTGACGAGGCACAGTGAGCAGCAGGTTCAGATTTTACGCTCCTCCTCTTGAACGTATGCTGGTGATTTTGGGGTCAAAATTTCAGTGATTTGAAGGCGGGTAGTTTTTTTCTGCCATCTAGTCAGTAGGTCTCTGCTCAACAGTGTTTTATAGATGGATGAGCAACTGGTAATTCTGCTGTTCTTGAGCCCGTCTCTTTCAGAAATCTCTTTATTGTGAAGTTTAGAAGAGCATTTGTATCATGCGATCCAGCAGCAGTTTACAAGCGTGCAGAAAGACTTGTCCAAAGATCGCTCGCATGTTCCACTCATTTGTGGCAGAAAGCTCAGCGTCTCTCCTGTCATCAGGTGTTGAGATGATCACAACACAGTTTTGATCATTCCCGTTCATGGTAAAGGTGCTCATGGTCACTAGTGCAGCTTGTTCAGTTATCGGAGAAAAGGTTTCTCACATCCTAACAACTGCTTGTGAACTGGGTTTATATTCCTGCATAGTGCGGCTTTGTTATCTCTGTTCCGCCCCTTTAGCGGCTACAGTCAACCGAGCAAAATGAATAGAGAATATGGGTATGGGCTCATATGGGTATGAGCGTTAAGTCTAACAAACCTGCAAGTAAAGGACCTGTGGAGACTATAAAGTTGTGGTTACGGACAAGAGTCAACGACTGGTTGTAATGAATTTCAGTGTTTGTCAGTGCGATCCTACTGATCCTCGAAGGAAGTCCATTTACAGCCCTGGGAAAAGAGAGCTTAGTGCTTGGAGAATGGTAGATCAGTAAGAGGTTAATATATTAACATCAACATGTCTGTATGATAGTCTCCGGAATAGGGAAGGCTTTCTTTCTATTCGTCAGTCTTTGTATCATGTGCTCAAAAGCTGGTGTTTTGCTCAACTGTAGCAGGCGGGTCAGAGTCCAGAGTCCCGCCTGCTGCCTTCGTCTTCTGTCGGGATTTTCCTTCAGTTCTCTACAGAAATCAGATCCTCCTTCTCCACATCGAAATTTTTACGGCTCCGGACTAATTATGGACACCGGAGTAATTATGGACTCGCCGGACAAAAATGTTGATGGAATTTATCAACGACTTTTCAGGCCGACTGATCTACCATTCTTCAAGCAATAAGTTTCCTCTCTGTGTGCTCCGAATGAACTTTCTCCGAGGATTACGGGTTTCAAAGAACACTTGAGGAGTAACCAATGCATTTCATGGACAAAGCTGTGGTCTGTGTAATTCAACAGAAAGTCTCTAGACTTTTTGTCGTCATTTTGAACTATATATTGTTATATTTTGAAACCCATCAAACTTAATTTTTGTGAAATATTTCGATTCAAAAGCTTGTACATTTGTATTGTCTGTCTTTGAAATAAATGTCACTTTAGTATTGAAAATATATTTATACATTTTTAATTTTGGGAAATAAGGGTCAAACTACATCTTAAGTTTTTGTTTCTGTGTTTTATATCAGTTTTGAAAATAAATAAGTTTGTCTGCCCTTAATGGCTGAACAATATCCTTGAGAAACTTTTATTTCTCGAGTTTGTAATAGTAGACATTATCATATTATATTTAGTTAGAAGCAGGTAAGAAGCTTTAAACAGACAATAACTTTGAGAAATTCACAGGATTTTATTTTTATTAAAGCATTCTTACATGAGACTTTTGACAGATTCATGTTGAAAACTCTTTTAATCATCATCAGTGCTGGAGAGTCACAAAACAGATGAATAAATATCATGATGATCTGTGATGAATGTGAGTCCAGAAGCTGAAGCACAGACTCAGTCAATCTCAGCTTGTGTCGGATCGGCAATGTCACTGTTCCTGGAGCTCAAAGAATCCTTGTGCTACATTGACTATAAATCGGATCCGATGTAGGAGAGACACAATGCTGGATGAATGACAGCAGTGACGAGGCACAGTGAGCAGCAGGTTCAGATTTTACGCTCCTCCTCTTGAACGTATGCTGGTGATTTTGGGGTCAAAATTTCAGTGATTTCAAGGCTAGTAGTTTCTCTGCCATCTAGTCAGTAGGTCTCTGCTCAACAGTGTTTTATAGATGGATGAGCAACTGGTAATTCTGCTGTTCTTGAGCCCGTCTCTTTCAGAAATCTCTTTATTGTCCAAGACTTGTCCAAAGATCGCTCGCATGTTCCACTCATTTGTGGCAGAAAGCTCAGCGTCTCTCCTGTCATCAGGTGTTGAGATGATCACAACACAGTTTTGATCATTCCCGTTCATGGTAAAGGTGCTCATGGTCACTAGTGCAGCTTGTTCAGTTATCGGAGAAAAGGTTTCTCACATCCTAACAACTGCTTGTGAACTGGGTTTATATTCCTGCATAGTGCGGCTTTGTCATCTCTGTTCCGCCCCTTTAGCGGCTACAGTCAACCGAGTAAAATTAATAGAGAGTATGGGTATGGGCTCATATGGGTATGAGTGTTAAGTCTAACAAACCTGCAAGTAAAGGACCTGTGGAGACTATAAAGTTGTGGTTACGGCCAAGAGTCAATGACTGGTTGTAATGAATTTCAGTGTTTGTCAGTGCGATCCTACTGATCCTTGAAGGAAGTCTATTTACAGCCCTGGGAAAAGGCACCTTAGTGCTTGGAGAATGGTAGATCAGTAAGAGGTTAATATATTAACATCAACATGTCTGAAGTGTCTGTATGATAGTCTCCGGAATAGGGAAGGCTTTCTTTCTATTCGTCAGTCTTTGTATCATGTGCTCAAAAGCTGGTGTTTTGCTCAACTGCAGCAGGCGGGTCAGAGTCCAGAGTCCCGCCTGCTGCCTTCGTCTTCTGTCAGGATTTTCCTTCAGTTCTCTACAGAAATCAGATCCTCCTTCTCCACGTCGAAATTTTTACGGCTCCGGACTAATTATGGACACCGGAGTAATTATGGACTCGCCGGACAAAAATGTTGATGGAATTTATCGACGACTATTCAGGCCGACTGATCTACCATTCTTCAAGCAACAAGTTTCCTCTCTGTGTGCTCCGAATGAACTTTCTCCAATTATTACGGGTTTCAAGGAACATTTGAGGAGTATCCAATGCATTTCATGGACAAAGCTGTGGTCTGTGTAATTCAACAAAGTTGAATTACGTTTTCATTCTTCTTCATTTTGAACTATATATTGTTATATTTTGAAACCCATCAAACTTAATTTTTGTGAAATATTTCGATTCAAAAGCTTGTACATTTGTATTGTCTGTCTTTGAAATAAATGTCACTTTAGTATTGAAAATATATTTATACATTTTTAATTTTGGGAAATAAGGGTCAAACTACATCTTAAGTTTTTGTTTCTGTGTTTTATATCAGTTTTGAAAATAAATAAGTTTGTCTGCCCTTAATGGCTGAACAATATCCTTGAGAAACTTTTATTTCTCGAGTTTGTAATAGTAGACATTATCATATTATATTTAGTTAGAAGCAGGTAAGAAGCTTTAAACAGACAATAACTTTGAGAAATTCACAGGATTTTATTTTTATTAAAGCATTCTTACATGAGACTTTTGACAGATTCATGTTGAAAACTCTTTTAATCATCATCAGTGCTGGAGAGTCACAAAACAGATGAATAAATATCATGATGATCTGTGATGAATGTGAGTCCAGAAGCTGAAGCACAGACTCAGTCAATCTCAGCTTGTGTCGGATCGGCAATGTCACTGTTCCTGGAGCTCAAAGAATCCTTGTGCTACATTGACTATAAATCGGATCCGATGTAGGAGAGACACAATGCTGGATGAATGACAGCAGTGACGAGGCACAGTGAGCAGCAGGTTCAGATTTTACGCTCCTCCTCTTGAACGTATGCTGGTGATTTTGGGGTCAAAATTTCAGTGATTTGAAGGCGGGTAGTTTTTTTCTGCCATCTAGTCAGTAGGTCTCTGCTCAACAGTGTTTTATAGATGGATGAGCAACTGGTAATTCTGCTGTTCTTGAGCCCGTCTCATTCAGAAATCTCTTTATTGTGAAGTTTAGAAGAGCATTTGTATCATGCGATCCAGCAGCAGTTTACAAGCGTGCAGAAACACTTGTCCAAAGATCGCTCGCATGTTCCACTCATTTGTGGCTGAAAGCTCAGCGTCTCTCCTGTCATCAGGTGTTGAGATGTTCACAACACAGTTTTGATCATTCCCGTTCATGGTAAAGGTGCTCATGGTCACTAGTGCAGCTTGTTCAGTTATCAGAGAAAAGGTTTCTCACATCCTAACAACTGCTTGTGAACTGGGTTTATATTCCTGCATAGTGCGGCTTTATCATCTCTGTTCCGCCCCTTTAGCGGCTACAGTCAACCGAGTAAAATTAATAGAGAGTATGGGTATGGGCTCATATGGGTATGAGCGTTAAGTCTAACAAACCTGCAAGTAAAGGACCTGTGGAGACTATAAAGTTGTGGTTACGGCCAAGAGTCAATGACTGGTTGTAATGAATTTCAGTGTTTGTCAGTGCGATCCTACTGATCCTTGAAGGAAGTCTATTTACAGCCCTGGGAAAAGGCACCTTAGTGCTTGGAGAATGGTAGATCAGTAAGAGGTTAATATATTAACATCAACATGTCTGAAGTGTCTGTATGATAGTCTCCGGAATAGGGAAGGCTTTCTTTCTATTCGTCAGTCTTTGTATCATGTGCTCAAAAGCTGGTGTTTTGCTCAACTGCAGCAGGCGGGTCAGAGTCCAGAGTCCCGCCTGCTGCCTTCGTCTTCTGTCAGGATTTTCCTTCAGTTCTCTACAGAAATCAGATCCTCCTTCTCCACGCCGAAAGTTTGTGGCTCCGGACTAATGTGGCTCCGGACTAATTATGGACACCGGAATAATTATGGACTTGCCGGACAGACATGTTGATGGAATTTATCGACGACTATTCAGGCCGACTGATCTACCATTCTTCAAGCAATAAGTTTCCTCTCTGTGTGCTCCGAATCAACTTTCTCTGAGGATTACGGGTTTCAAAGAACACTTGAGGAGTAACCAATGCATTTCATGGACAAAGCTGTGGTCTGTGTAATTCAACAGAAAGTCTCAGGACTTTTTGTCTTCATTTTGAACTATATATTGATATATTTTGAAACCCAACAAACTTAATTTTTGTGAAATATTTCGATTCAAAAGCCTACATTTGTATTGTCTGTCTTTGAAAAATTGAAATAAATGTTACTAATATTTTGGTAAAAAATGAAAATACATTTATACATTTTTAATTGTGGCAAATAAGGGTCAAAATACATTTTAAGTTTTTGTTTCTGTGTTTTATGTCAGTTTTGAAAATAAATAAGTTTGTCTGCACTTAATGGCTGAACAACATCCGTGAGAAACTTTTATTTCTTGAGTTTGTATTAGTAGACATTATGTGCTCCAGCAGGTACTGACAGACGTGTTAAAACATGTTGCTGAATGTTTGAGTTCTGCTCAGTTGTGGCAGGCGAGTCAGAACTTGTTTCACACAACCATTTGTTTGCCATGTGTTTGACATGAAAGTACATCAGACCATTTTCCTTCATATTGACTGTAAAAAGAAGGACAGTGTAAATGAATCTGTAGGCATGTTTGTACTGGATCTAGTTCATTCTAATAAGATCTTAAAGCTGTTTCCATGGGTCCTTTACTTGCTTTTGTATTTGATTTTGAAGCCCATTTGAAATAATAATGCTTTTTAGAATATATATATATAACAACTGGAGATGGGCCAAGGAAGTAGCGTTCTTTCCACAATCCAGTGAGTTAAAGTAGTCTAAACGTGGTGATATGAAAACATGAGTTACTCTTTCAAAATCATGAAAAGAAAGAAAAGGCTTCATTTTGGAAAGAAGACGGAGATGAAAAAAACAGGATCTAACAGCTGAATTCACTTGTTTGTCAAGTTTCAGCTCACTGTCAAGCAAGACGCCTAAGTTTTTAATAAGAGTTTTGGCTTGAGATGAGACATGATGATCATTAACAAATCTGGTGGGAATGCCACTAAGTGGGCCAAAGAATATAATTTCAGTTTTCTTTTAATTTAGATTGATAAAATTTGATGACATCCAGATTTTTACGTCCTCCATACACTCCATCACTCCATTCTCTTCGTTGTCCGGCAGAATCCGTGATTGGTTTTATTTCATCTCTAAAGGCAAAAGCTATTGACATTGATATATAGGTGTCGTCGGCTTATAGCTTCAGCTACGGATTTTGCTGCAGTGACTTAGAAGAGCATTTGAATAATGTGATCCAGCAGCGACTGGCAAACATGCTGAAGTAATTGCCTGAAAATCACGCTTATGTTCCACTCATTTGTGGCAGATCCGTCAGTCCTGTGATCAGATGGTAAAATGACAACAACACTGGTTCGCGCAATAAAATCTCCATTCACAATAATTATGTTCATGGTCCCTGACGTTGCTTCGTCAGACATTTCAAAAACATTTGACTTTCCAGATCATCAATGAGGCTTTCAGATTCTGCAAGTGAAAATCACCTAAGCCGGTCTGTGTTTAAAGTGTAGCTCTGAAAGTGAGCACACTGCATTTTATAGGAAGGAACGCGCTCACGACTTTGACGACATCCAATCAGCTCATTACAAGTTTCTGGAGAAAATGGTACGTCATGCAGAGAAGCCAGTCAGAGTTCTCAAAGGCAATGCAGAACTTGTTGCTAGATAGAACTGAAAAATGTTATTGTCTGGAAGAGAGTCCGCTGACTGATGGTGTCTAGCAGTTTATTGTCCATATTCAGTGTCAGACCTAACATTCTTGCAGCAGATTTGATGTCAGATTCATAATCAGAGTTCATTCATCATATAATATTTGTTAGTCTTCACAAGGTTCTTCTCAAATGTCTCGAGTTGTTCTCGATCAGAAGTCGTTTTCCTCAAATGAATCTTATATAACGTGCTCCGGCAGGAACTGGCAAACATGTTGAAATGTTTGCCAAAGGTTTGTGTTCTGCTGTCGTAGTCGGCGAGTCATATGAAAGATTTGATGTTGAAACCAACTTATAAAATTAATTTTTCATACTTTATGGCTGGTTTTATTGTCACGGCATGGTGACCTGTAACAATGTCTGAATTTAGTTACTTCTAACCATCAGTTTTATTACCAAAAAACTGAACTGAACAGTATTACAAAACTTCAACATTTTGTAAGTTGCAAAATTGTCATTATTTGAGACTGACCCATTTAAAGCAACAGTCAAAATGACTTACTCACGATTTAAAGAAGTTTTCATTTGTTTTATTAAACAGAATTGTTAAGCGTTTACAATGAAGCCATTAAGTAGGTTACTTCTGTCCAAATCCACATCCACAATAGTGAATGTACAACTAATCAGATGTTGAAAATGTATAGATAAATTTAAGATTACATGTCCAGAGATTAAATTTACAATTATATAATATAAAGATAATATGTAGAACTACCATTACCATAAAATAATTGCATTGTTTGTTAATGTGTGCTCTGTGATCCTCAGAGAAAGTCCATTCAGAAGACAAGGAAAAACATCTTAGTGTTTGGAGAATAGTAGATCAGTAAGTGTTGGTTAATATGCTCCATCAACATGTCTGAAGCGTCTGGAAGAGAGTCCGCCGAGTCTTTTGTTGGTCCACTGTCTCTTAACTATCAGAGCTGTAACATTCTCGGTCAGAAGTTCTTCCTCAAATGAGTCTTTGTATAATGTGCTCCAGCAGGAACTGGCAAACAGCGTTTTGCTCAGTCATAGTCAACGAGTCGGAGCTCCGCCTAAAATCAGGCTTTGACAGAGTTACACTGCAGTTGTGCGCAGTAAGATCCCTGTACACGATAATCACAGTGTTAACGGTGTTCCTTTTGAATCTATTTTGCGCTGTTGTAAAGAGCCACAAAACTGAAAGTAAGTTCATGAAATTTTGAAGTTTAACAAAACAGCAAGTTAATGGCCTGTGGAAACAGACTTAAGATCTGGATCACATGGAAAGACAGTGTTTGGAAATTGGCAGATCAGTATGTGGCAGTTAATATACTTCATCAGCATGTCTAAAGTGTCTGGAAGAGGGTCAGCTGAGTCCATCATTGATCCACAACAGACTGATTTCTGAATTATTGTGAGGTGCAGGTTAATGCTTGGAGATTTACATGTTGGCAAAGAGTAGTTTTTTATTCTCACTCCTCAAATCTGAAGGTATAATCTGTCTTTATGTTCACAAGTCAGTGTAGCAAATTAGCTCAAAGGGGAAATATTAATAATTATTCATAACTTGTTATGATTAATTGTGAATATTCAAATCAGTTAATCAGATTAACTTGATGTAGCTACATTAACATTACAATCAATTAATCAGTTCATCCTGTGAACACTCAGTATTGATCATTAATTAATTCTAAGAAAAGGGTATTTTTTCATGGCCACAGAAAAATAAATCTTTATTAGCATTTACAGCGCTTAGAGCTTGTAACAAGATCGAGATCATTTAAGTGACAATTTATTTGCAGGCAGGGAGTCAGAACCAAATATGTATTGTGCACAAGTTTTATTAACTAAATCACAAACACAACTAATCTAACAAATACATACAAACACAATCACATGTACACAGGTAAAACGAAAAGTGACAGAATGAAGCCGGAAATGGGAACAGGGAATGAAGCTATGGAAAAGAGTAATATAACCAGGAAAAGAACCACCAGTCTCTGATTTCAAAACACCTCATTCAAGCCTTGTTTACACTGCACGCGTCTGCGATGCGTTGCGGCTCTGGCAAGGTTTTGTTCCATCCTCTACATGGTGTCAACTCACATCAGAAGCATTTCAGAAGCGAAGCGGCTAGATTCGCGAGACCACTAGATTTGCCTGTCCAACGTTGTTTTCGTTGATTTTTCGAGTTTTTAATGGCTAAATTGTTATATATTGTCCGGTTTAAGTGTGTTTATTGCTATGCCATACTTTATTTTGCTGTAGCCTACAGATGAAGTTAATACACTTAAAAGTCCAGCTATGGATGACAAGGACAAACAATTTACAAGTTTTTCAACTTCAAATCTCTTGTTGTCAATTTCTGGCCTCCTAGTGATGTGAAATACGAGTCTTCACAGGGTGATTATTTTGACTTTATTTTGTATTTGAGCTGCGTGGCTTGGACGTGGCATCCGTCAAAAATAGGCTTGGCGCCTATCTTTAGCGAAGCGTGCCACGGCACGGCTGGTGTAAACACAAGCATTGACTAGAGTGGCTGCGGATCAGCTCCAGTAGCCGCGTCGCAGCCGTAACGCGCTGCAGATACGTGCAGTGTAAACGAGACTTAGGAGGATTTTACTGCTTATCGTAAACCCCTGTTTAGTTAAAATATTCAATACTTGCATACCTTTGCAGTAGCAGCAGTCTTTTGTTCTGAACAGGTTCTTGGTGATTCCGTGAATCGATGGTGTTGAAGTTGCAATCAATTTATGCTGCGTTGAATGAAGAAATGATGACAAACTTGCATGGTTAGTTTGACTTGCATGGATATTGGGGAAAGAGTTCTCTTGCTTTCTTCTAGGTAAGCACATGGCTGGAGTGCCGGCCCGGCAGGCCAACAGGCCACCCAGCAACCAGATGTCTGGCGTCAGTCGGAGGAGCAAGAGAGCAGGCGGAGCTGTGTGTGGCAACAGTAACACCTCTTAGGGTTGACCTAACCAACGAGAAAGGAGGAATTTCAGAGTGGGAAATTCCTCTGTGGGGAATTTTATGGCTCTTTGTGTTCGAGCCTGATTAAACTGGGTCTGGTGGGTTTGTGTCCATTTATACTCCGATTAATACAACAAACACACACTGCATTCTATGAGGAGGTGACATACATGAAAAATGTGTGTCGTGAAATGAGCATTAATTTGATAGGAGACATGATATACGTGAGGATACGTTAACTAGTAGTTCACTCATAAGGTATGCATAAAACAAAATACAATGCAAGAGACACTTTACAAGACAGTTATAATCATACACACATTGTCCTGGGATGCATGTTCATTTATAGAACAGTTTGTCTGTAAATTAAGGCAGAAGAGTCTGTTTTTACAGGCTTTGTGTCTTCCCTATGGGCTCTGCTTTTCCACGTGGCTACATTGTTTAGAGCAATAAACCATCTTATCAAGTTGGTATTACTGAGGCCCTTGCCCAATTTGGTCTTTTGGGGGATGGGTCCACAGACCCCAGAGTGAGTTTTAAAGATTATTTGTCAAAAATAACAAATAATTGTGTCTGATTTGTCTCAGTCATTACATCAGTATGAACTGTTAAAAGTGCAGCAGTATAAGTAGTACTGTAGGCACAGCTGTTGATTTAGGCTATTTTTATATCAGAGCTTATGAAGTAGGTGTGCAGTCTGTGCCTGAAAGTGAGCCGGTGGTTGAAGGATCAGGGTTTCAGTGATTTGAAAGTTTTTAAAGTCCAGTGTAAATTACATAACATGCATGAGAAGTGTGTCAGCCTGAAGATGTGGGACATTTTCCGATAAACATTAGAAATCCTGCTTTTTTTTTTTTTTGGCAACGTGTGCAGGCTTCTCCAGCCTGGAAAAAATAGCCTTTTCATGCAGTCATGTTGTCAATAATAACAGCCGTCAGCTTGACATGATTGAGTTCTCAAGATCTTCTCTGTCAGAAATCTCGTTCTTGTGAAGTTTAGAAGAGCATTTGTATCATGCGATCCAGCAGCAACTGGCAAACACTGAAACTATTGCCCAGTGATCTCTTTAAATTTCCACTCATTTATGGCAAATGAATAGCAAAGCAGTTTTGTTCAATAAGATTTTACTGATCAAGAAACTGGTTGGTGATCAGGTGCAAAGAATCATGAAATATAAATGCCAGTATTATGAGGACCACAATACTTAGTACTTGTTATACTCTAGTGATCGACAATGTGAAATTGATATGCAAGAACATTTTTATGGTGTGAGAGGCAGTAAAAACTCAACAATTTTGTGTATGGAAAATATCACTATAAAAATTATATTCTTCCCCAAGCTGATAAATACTCAAACATTTAATTCTACAGTACTAATAGTAAATTCATTATGATGAAGATGAATATATCTCAGAATAAACTAACTTCAACCGAGTGACCTTTTTTTACTCAAATTCAAAGAACTGTAACACATTTGCATATAAAAGCCCCCAAACTCATTAGTATGCATTATGTGTTTTTACCCAAAGACATTCGGTTCCCACAGAACATATTTTTGCCAACATTCATTTTATTCACTGTGAACATTTCTCAGAGGCTTTATGATACTTAGAGCATAATAAAAATGAGTACATAGCTAAAGTTGTGAAGTCTTTCTTTGGAGAACTGTGAGACAGTGCTTTGTGGAGCTGTTCATTCCTACATTGTGTCCTCAATAGGCCAAGAACCGGACAATCTTTGAGCAGTTCATTCCAGTCCTGCAGGCACCATGAGCACAAGCACTCAAACTGATCCAACCAGGAAACAGCCTGGAAACAGGTATGTAAATGCTTTTAATAAAAACTGTTTACCTTGAACTGTGGTCACTGTAATCGTCAAGTTTTCTTCTTATGCACTGACATTTGATTTATTTTACATGCAAAGAACTTAATTGATTGCAGAGTGAAAGAAAACAACTTGTTATAATCAAAATGGTATTAATAATAAGGCACTTTTAGTTTCTCAAACTCAACTTGCAAGTATGTGTGATGTAATATTCAGCTACGGTTGCCATAGGTAGGAATAAGATGTGAAATGTGTTGTTTGAAAAGAGTTTGGCAGAACACTACTTGGAAAAATCTCTTTTGGTGTTTGTGTTTTCATCAAACACACGCTGAATCAAAATGAGCAGTGGAAATTAAATCAGCCCAGCTGCCAGTTCTAGCACTCTTGAATACAAAGAGCATCAAGCCGGTCGTTTTGTAGGGATGCCAGTATTTTAAAGCAACCTAATGTGTTACATCAAGAACTGAAGTGAAGAAGAAAACAGAAGTTTCTATGACTGATGGGAACTAAAGTTTCTCACATTTTGTGAGCTTCCATCTGCCAACAAATCTGCTGGGGCTTTAGCACTTAGTAACCAAAACCCATCATTGTGGGGGCTTACAATGCTGTTGAGCAGTTGTGCCATGTGATTCATGGGTACGAGAGCTGGGGTCTGTCCGCAGGGAGAGCCAGAGTCCACTGCTATCTAACAGGCCAGCACTCTTTTTTTCAGCTCAGACTGTTCACCTCTTGGGCCCATGACAGACCTTTTGGAGCAGGATGTTGAGGAAGGATTGTGTAAGTAGAGTAACTCTTATTTTGTTTATCGTATTCAGAGTTTGGATATCAGGATTATGTTCTGACCTTTCAATCCTGTTGTTCACATCATCAGATTTTTAGTCATTGAACTGTGATTATCTCCTATTCAATGCAGCAGAGAAAAAGAGCATTGAGGAGGTTCTGGCAGGTGCGGAATTGGCCCCAGCCCAATCCCTATGGACTACAGAAGCCAGTGGATCAGTTCAGCTGAGAATGGATGAACTCTGTCCAGAACAGCCCATCACAGTGCATCAGATGTTTACCAGCTCAGTTCAGAAATATGGGAAGCTGACTGCTTTGGCAACCAAAAGAGGACACAAATGGGAAAAAGTTACCTTTTCAGAATATTATCACCTCAGTCGAATGGCCGCCAAAAGCTTTCTAAAGGTGATCTTGGCATTTTTTCAAACACTAATTTATACAAAACATATTCATGTTACAAAGTTTAAGTCGTATGCATGGAATTTACGGATTAGGTATAATACAATGATATTTGACAATTCTCTTAGCTTGGTCTGGAGCGGTTCCACAGTGTAGCCATCCTGGGATTCAACTCTGCGGAGTGGTTTATCTCTGCTGTTGGAACTGTCTTTGCAGGGTGAGAAATACCTGTAGGTTTTTCACATTATAATAATTTATATAATTTATACTTGTAAGTGTTGGTGTTGCTAAATCCACATTGATCTGCCAAACACTTACCAGCCCAGGCTAAAAAACTGTAAGTATGTTTATGTGTGCATAATCAAGATCCAGCTGGTTTCTGCACAGTCAAACTACAGTGTTACAGTTGTTTGAGAGGCCAACTGTTTTACGATTAGCGTGAATACAAGCCAAGCTACTATTACAGTTGCAAGAAAAAGTATGTGAACCACTTGCAGAATCTGTCAAAATGTTAATAATTTTAACAAAATAAGGGAGATAATACAAAATGCATGTTATTTTTTATTTAGTATTGTCCTGAGTAAGATATTCTACATAAAAGATGTTTACATATACTCCACAAGACAAAAAAAAATAGCTGAATTTATTAAAATAACCCCATTCATAAGTATGTGAACCATTGATTCTTAATACTGTGTGTGGTTACCTGGATGATCTACGACTGTTTTTTTGTTTTGTGATGGTTGTTCATGAGTCCCTTGTTTGTCCTGAGCAGTTAAACTGAGCTCTGTTCTTCAGAAAAAATCTCCAGGTCCTGCAGATTCTTCAGTTTTCCAGCATTTTTTGCATATTTGAACCCTTTCCAGCAGTGACTGAATGATTTTGAGATCCGTCTTTTCACACTGAGGACAACTGAGGGACTCAAACACAACTTTTAAAAAAGGTTCAAACATTCACTGATACAAAAGTTTTCACCCCCCGACTCTTAATGCATCGTGTTTCCTTCTGAAGCATCAGTGAATGTTTGAACCTTTTTTAATAGTTGTGTTTGAGTCCCTCAGTTGTCCTCCATGTGAAAAGATGGATCTCAAAATCATTCAGTCACTGTTGTAAAGGGTTCAAATATGCAAAAGATGAAGAATGATTTATAGATGAAGAAGATGAAGAATCTGCAGGACCTGGTGATTTTTTCTGAAGAACAGAGCTCAGCTCAGCTCATGAACAACCATCACACAACAAAAAAACAGTCGTAGATCATCCAGGTAACCACACACAGTATTAAGAATCAATGTTTCACATACTTATGAATGGGGTTATTTTAATAAATTCAGCTATTTTTTTTTTGTCTTGTGGATTATATGTAAACATCTTTTATGTAAAATATCTTACTCAGGACAGTACTAAATAAAAAATAATATGCATTTTGTATTATCTCCCTTATTTTGTTAAAATTTTGCACATTTTCACAGATTCTGCAAGTGGTTCACATACTTTTTCTTGCAACTGTACATTATCTGCTTCTCTTAGTCCGAATTCACAAAAAACAGAGAGACATGATTTCATTGGGACTAAAGCATTTACATGACATTTTAAAAGGTAATGATTTTGAAATTATTTAGTTTTAGGCTGCGTCCGAAAGCTTAAAAATGCTGCCTTCTGAGAATTCATTCCAAGGTAGGAAGGCATAAAGGCATGCCGAATCCAATCTTAGCTTCACTTACTGTCTCCTGAGATCGAATTTTGAAGGCAGCATATAGTAGATGTATCCTTCACTGCCTATGATATCCCACCATCCTGTGCGTTCCATTCTGTGACAGTTAAAGGGTTAGTTCACCCAAAACTGAAAATTCTGTCATCAGTAAGGGGCCGTTCACATATCGTGTCTAAAACCGCGTGGAAAGTGTGCCGCGCCGCTTTCTCCTTCTTTCCAATGCGCTTGTGCTAGCGTGGTGTCTGTCGTTGCTATGCAACCATGAACTGAGCTCTCCACAAGTTTCAGCAAAGGATAAATTGATTTCTATCCCTTGCTTTAGCTTTACTGCTAGATATATTTATGGAGATGAGATATAAAAACACCCTGTACAGCTATGATCAGCTGTTCGGCTGAGCTTTCGATGTTTTGTTTCGGAAAAGCCGAAGCTGATTGGTTGGTTCTTGTCACATGACCTGCGATGCGCTTGCGGCATTCTGAAAAGTTGAGAAATTTTCATCTCGATGCGCCTGGAAAATGCGCCGCATGCATGTCGTGGCCGTGTTGCTTCCATTATGAGCACGCCTGCCGCGCACCTACATTTGAAATAACGAATTTGAGCGCGCAAAAGAAGTGATATGTGAACAGCCCCTAACTCACCCTTATGTCTTTCATTCATCACAAATGAAGATATTTTAAATGAAATCTGAGAGATTTCTGCCCTTCTATTGACAGTTTACGCAACTGACACTTTGACAGTTCAAAAAGTTCATAAAGAGATCGTAAAACTAATCATATGAATTGAGTGGTTTAGTCCAAATTTTTCGAAGAGATTAGTTATGGTAAATGGAAGTTCAAGCATGCTTGCTTGACGTGCGAGAACCAATCAAGTTCATTCATGTTACACAGCATGTTTGAGCTTCCACAAGAAACCAGTGAGGTTTGTTCTTGCACATCAAGCAAGTACGATTGAGCTTCTGTTTGTTTACTGATCAATGTTTATATGTGAATAAAAGCCTAAATTAAATCTGTTCATCATATAAAGTGATCATGTCTATTCAGAAAATTTGGACTAAACCTCTCGATTCATATGGATTAGTTTTACAATCTCTTTATGCACTTTTTGAACCGTCAAAGTGGTAGTTGCATAGACTGTCAATGGAGGGACAGAAATCTCTCAGATTTCATTAAAATATCTTCATTTATGTTCCGAAGATGAACGAAAATCTTGCATCTTTGGAACGACATGAGGGTGAGTAATTAATGACAGAATTTTCATTTTTGGGTGAACTAACCCTTTAAGCTAAAAAAATAAAGATGGCATCTGAAAGTTGCAGGTTGTGGTTAGTTTGTGTGTAAATACTGTATGTTTTTGACCAATGTTTTCCACTTGATATTATTTCTAGTGAGAAATTAGTATTGTAAATATTCCCTTAGCCTTTACCAAAGCTCTCTCTATTTTTTTGTAGATCATTAAACCGTTACGCTGCCTCAGAAGTTGGTCCAAAATCAGTTTCGTTAGGTGCCTTCGTGCACAAACGCTGCCTGCAATATTAGGGCTAGAATCACTGCCCTCACATCTATATTTTTGTTTGTGCTAGGGGTATAATGGCAGGGATCTATACCACAAACTCACCAGATGCCTGCCTCTATGTCGCTAATGACTCAAGAGCCAATGTCATTGTTGTGGAAAATCAAAAGCAGCTGGATAAGATTTTACAGGTAACATTTGATGTACTTTATTTTCTCAACGTGGACCTTCTCATAATCAATGAACAACCTGATAAAAACTTCTGTTTTTCTTGTTAGGTAAGGGATAAGCTGCCACACTTGAAAGCCATAGTACAGTATTCTGGATCTTTGAAGGAGAATATTACCAATCTCTATTCGGTGAGCATTCGATAAACAGAGATCTGTCTGAGTTACCATTTAGGCCAAAGTTACCCAAAGACTTACTGTGACTGCTTATCTTTGGACAGTGGGAAGAATTCATGGGACTAGGACTAGAAATCTCTGATCAAGAACTAGATGAAGTCATCAGTAGCCAGAAAGCCAATCAGTGCTGTGTACTTATTTACACCTCTGGAACAACCGGATCACCAAAAGGAGTAATGCTAAGTCATGACAACGTAAGGGGCTATGAAAAAAAAAAAGACATTCACAATATAGTGGCAATGTTGTGTTGTAGATTATTGACAATTTTAAATTCTGGACTCTTATAGATCACATGGACAGCCCACCATGCAAGCAGGGCTGGAGATATGCAGCCAGCTGAAATCAGGCAAGAGTCTCTGGTCAGCTACCTTCCTCTCAGCCATATAGCTGCCCAGATCTACGATCTCTGGACAGGGATCCAGTGGGGGGAGCAAGTTTCCTTTGCTCAGCCAGATGCTCTAAAGGTAAATGCTCAAGAACAGGACTTGTTTAGCTGTAGATTGGCGTGTCCAGTCCTGCTCCTAGAGGGCCACCTTCTTGCAGAGTTTAGATCCAGAACGCCTACCCTGTAGTTTCAACTAATTTTGCACACTCTACTGGAAGGTGGAACTTTTGCTTTAGATCCTGTAACTGGTGTTGTCATCAAATATCAGTGTTGTAATTGAGACAAGCTCATTCAAGTCCAGGCCAGGACCTGAGTAGGTCGAGTCCAGGTCAAGACAGAGACCTGAAGAGGGTTGAGTCCAAGTGAAGTCCAAGACCATATTTTCATGATGGACTCTGCCTCCGCTTGGACTTAACTCTCTTCAGGTCTCTGTCTTGACCTGGAATTCGAGCTCCTCTCGGGTTCTGGTCTGGACTTGACTGGACTACTGCCACACTGTCAAATATTGTAAAGGATTTAAATCTACTCTATTGTTCACTTGAAGTTTTATTTTCCCTTTTAGGGGAGTTTGGTAGACACCCTTCGAGAGGTTGCCCCCACAGCCCACATGGGCGTTCCTCGTGTTTGGGAAAAAATTATGGAAAAGATCAAAGAAGGCATTTCACGGTGTGGATACATGAAAAGGAAACTGGTGACATGGGCCATGTCTGTTAGTCTGGAGGCTAATCAAAGGCTTACCAAGTACATAAATTGTTTAAAAGTACTGAATATAATTTTCCGTTTGTTACATTCATGTTATTTGGACCTTTCTTATGTTTTTATGATCAATATCTTCAAATCAGGGATGAGGAGAAGTCATTCCTCTTCACTCTTGCGGACAGCTTGGTCTTGCAAAAGCTTCGTGCCGAGCTGGGCTTCTCCAGTTGTCTGAAGTTCTTTTCAGGAGCTGCTCCTATTGGAAGCGAAACCCTTCAATTCTTCCTTGGTCTCAACATTCGACTGTATGAAGCCTACGGGATGAGTGAAAGCTCAGGACCCCACTTTATGTCTGGCCCAAAAGTGTACCGCTTTCAAAGGCAAGCCCTCTTTCCTCAATTTACAGGTTGAATACTTTCAACTTGAAGGTCAATAATCAAGTTCACTGTGTAACAAATCCTTGAACTCTTCTAGCTGTGGTAAAGTGGTTCCAGGCTGCCGATACAAACTAGCAAACATAGATGCTGACGGAATTGGAGAAGTGTGTTTTTGGGGCCGGAATGTCTTCATGGGCTTCCTCAACCTTGAGGATAAAACAAAGGAATCTTTGGATCAAGATGGATGGCTCCACTCTGGAGACTTGGGAAAGGTAGATGAAGATGGCTTTCTTTACATTACCGGAAGAATAAAAGGTAAAGGATGATATTTTTATCCTATGCATTTTACTAGCTTTGATGGTACCATATAATTGGATTCAGGTTAGCTTTAAAGGGCAATTCCATTCAATCTCTTTCCTTTCAGAGCTCATTATCACTGCCGGAGGAGAGAATGTTCCCCCACTTCCCATAGAAGATGCCGTGAAACAGGAGTTGCCAATCATCAGCAATGCCATGCTAATTGGAGACAAAAGGAAATTTCTGTCCATGCTGCTAACACTAAAGGTAAACTATGTTTTGAGAAAAGTTCTGGCTTCAACAACTCTAAAACCATTTAGGTTACTCTGTTCTTCCTTTCCTTGGATAGTGCACAGTCAATACAGAGACCACAGAGCCAACAGACATTCTTAGCTTGGAGGCTGTGGAATACTGTCAGCGACTTGGTAGCCAAGCAACAAAAGTGTCGGACATCATTGGAGAAAAAGACAAGCTAGTGTACCAGTCCATTGAAGAGGGTATTGCACGGGTCAATTCAAAAGCAACCTCAAATGCACAACGCATACAAAAATGGACCATATTATTGAAAGATTTCTCAATTGTAGGAGGAGAACTAGGTGAGTGCTGAAACACTTCCTAATAGATGTCCATTGCTCGTTTTTATAAACTGGTGGTTGTATTTAGATCTTAAAGGGTTAGTTCACCCAAAAATGAAAATTCTGTCTTTAATTACTCACTCTCATGTTGTTCCACACCCGTAAGACCTTCGTTCATTTCAGAACACAAATTAAGATATTTTTGATAAAATCCAATGGCTCAGTGAGGCCTGCATTGCCAGCAAGACAATTAACACTTTCAATGCTACTAAAGACGTATTTAAAACAGTTTGTGACTACAGTGGCTCAACCTTAATGTTATGAAGCGACAAGAATACTTTTTGTGCCCCAAAAAAACAAAATAACCGCTTCATGAAGCTTTACGAATGTTTTGTTTCGAATCAGTGGTTCGGAGTGCGTATCAAACTGCCAAAGTCACGTGATTTCAGTAAACGAGGCTTCATTACGTGATTACGTGTTTCGAAATTTCAATGGTTCACCACTGGGGGGCGTGAATTTGGCAGTTTAATACACGCTCCGAACCACTGATTCGAAACAAAAGATTCGTAAAGCTTTGAAGCTTCATGAAGCAGTGTTTTGAAATCGCCCATCACTAGATATTGTTGAATAAAGTTATTTTGTTTTTTGGGGCACAAAAAGTATTTTCGTCGCTTCATAACATTAAGGTTGAACCACTGTAGTCACATGAACTTTTTAAATACGTCTTTAGTACCTCTCTGGGCACTGAAAGTGTTAATTATCTTGCTGGCAATGCAGGCCTCACTGAGCCTTCAGATTTTATGAAAAATATCTTAATTTGTGTTCCGAAGATGAACGAAGGTCTTACAGGTGTGGAACGACATGAGGGTGAGTAATTAATGACAAAATTTTCATTTTTGGGTGAACTAACCCTTTAACTAGTATTGAACGTCCACCGACTGTTCATTACAAAAGATAATAGAATATATATTTCTTTTCAGGTCCTACAATGAAACTACGTCGCCCAGTGGTGTTGCAGAAGTATCGCAGTGAAATAGAGAGTTTTTACAGAGAATAGAAGACCTGGCTGTATCTCTATTAAAGATACTGTTCCTTTTTGCCGAGACAGATTGTAGAAATGTGGGTTTTAATGCTTTTTTAAATTTAACAACCTAATTTAATTCTATTTTTTTAATTACTATCTCTCAACATACTGTTAATTGTCTTACAATGTTGGTTGGATGTTATATGATGTTTAATATTTCTGTATGATTTGATCAGATCTTAAAAATAAAACCTGTGTTTTGTTTGTGGATATAATGTATATGATAATGCTCTCATCTTTGTGTAGTGTTATAATGATCGTATAAAAAGTACTCTGTAAAAATAAAGACATAGGTTGCCCATAAAAATAGACGTATATATTCCAACCACAGTCATGTCTTGATAGTACAGTCATTTCACAGTTGACAAAGCAAAGGTCAACAGTTGTTTGAATTATATTACTTGTTAACCATAATGCAAAAGTTCATAGCTAATGTTAAAGCTCAAGCATAAAATTGTGAAACATCTATTCACTTTTTTAACGGATTTAACACACTTTAAAGCAAAGCAAAAAAGAAAAATGTATTTCAGCCCCTAATACTTGGACAAGATTATCCCTGTCATGTGACAGAAAGGCAAACTGTCCATATTAAACCAGAGAAAATGTCCAGTCAATAAATACGGTTTATCTTAGATTATGCAGTTCCTTTTTGACAGATTAAAACAGCTCACAAATACAGTCACCGTAGAACAAGAATTTAAGACAGTGCTTTGTGGTTCTGTAGAAACAAAAATGCAGACACTTAGTAGAATAGTAGAATTGTGCGCAGATATCAGAATGATACGAAGATTAATTTCATGTTTTTTTGACTGTCAGTTCTTTAGGCATGATATCCAAACATAGACTTTAGTAAAGTCTCATTCCATGTCCTGCACTCTTCGGCAGATGTCATCTGTGAACTCTGAGCACTTAGAATTTCCACCAAGGTCTTTGGTCAGAACCTGGAATATATAGAAACATATAAACAGATCTAAGTATCAAGATCGATCTTGATGCTGGATGCCAAATTCATATTCATGCCCCGAGATCACTAATAATTGATCCTACCTTTTTGTCCCGTATGGTGTCGTAGCAGGCAGTCTCAATCTTTTTAGCGTAAACGTGCAGTCCCATGTGACGCAGCATCATGACGGCACTCAGCAAAAGGGCGGTAGGGTTTGCCAGATCTTTGCCTGCGATATCAGGGGCAGTTCCGTGTACCTAACGTACACAAAAAAACAAGAATTATGATCAATGGAATGATATTAATTGATTCCTCCATTGTAAAGCTATTGCAGCATCCAGCACATACAGATTCAAATATGGCAACACCATTGGCTCCAATGTTCCCGCTAGGAGTGACTCCAAGGCCTCCAATCAATCCGGCACACAGATCACTGAAAGACAAATCAAAGGATGGTGAGACTTTAAAGATAATCAAATAAAATACAATATTATTATATGATGCTTTATACAGACTCACCTCAAGATGTCACCATATAGATTAGGCATTACCAGCACATCAAAGTGAGAGGGATCTTGCACCATCTAGTGGATAATCACAATGCAAAGATGGTGATGATTTTATGAAAATAACTTGACTTCTGGACAGTGTTGGGGGTAATGCATTACCAAGTAATTAATTACTGTAATTTAATTACTCTGAATTTTTCTGTAATTCAATTACAGTTACTTCTGATATATTTGCATTACTGTATGGACTATAGAACAATTCTATATAAAACAATAGTGGATTTAACATCAAAATTTTCATCAAAAATTGCTTTGTTATGAGAAAGAATGTCCAGAAAAATGAATTTCACTGATGTCATTCGGAGTAACCAATATAAAGGGACCATTTTGGGATGCGATCAATATCATGTGACAGGATGTGACATCATTCAGACACCTGCAAAGGACCACATGGTCGTGAAGCAAAGTAACTAACTCTCTTTTAACTATTTGAAAAAATTATATTTTCACTTGCTCATACGCATGTCCCGAAACATCAGGTCATTCGGTACAACCGCTATAAAACATGGAAAATATTGTAATGTTTTAAAAACTTGTACTAAATATAAAATGTTTGATTGTTCTTTTGCTAGCTAGATAGCAAGCTAACTAGCTAGCTAGCTAGATATCAGCCTGTTAACATTTTTTTTTTTTTTTTTTTTTTAATAAATATCGTCATTCGGTATAACCAAAAGTGTCATTCGGTAAAACCGAAATTTTAGTTAAACCGAATTACTTTTTTGGTGACAAATTTTGTCCATCTTGTAAAAAATGACAAAAGCAGTGTTAATTATTTATAAAAAACACAATCTCATTGTTAACACTTAATAAAACTTCAAAATTAATTATATCTCCATTATGTTTTTTACACTTTTAAAAACTTTATTCGTCAATGACCCAAATTAATATAAACAAAATGTCAAAAGCACATCAAAACATTTCACAGATGTAAGATGTGTAGAAAAGGCCTAATGAATGAAGTTGTCTTGTATACATACATTGAGACAGACTGTATCCAGATACATTTCTGTGAATTTCACGTCCTTGAAATTCTCAGCAACCTCTCTGCACTTCCGCAGAAACAGACCATCAGACATTCGCCTAGAAGACATCACTGAATTCAGCATGTTTATATATTACAACCATTTTAGATCCAATAAGACATTTGTTACCAGTAAAAACTCCTGTTATACAGAAATACATAGTAACTTTGTAGCTATGATGAGATTTGTGACAGTTTTCTTGGCAAGGAGAAACTCACATGATGTTGGCTTTGTGAACAGCCGTGACACTGGTTCTTTGGTTATTTCTGGCATACTCAAATGCATACTCAGCAATGCGTCTGCTGGCATCCTCTGTGATCAGTTTAATACTCTGTACGACTCCATCCACAATCTGATTCATAGTGAAAATAAAGCAAATTTAATATTGTGGTTAGGTTTTGTTCAAACCACTTGACAAAACCAAGAGTAGGGTTAGTTCATACAAAGGGGCAAGATATGATGACTGCTATACAAACTCAGATTTAAGTGCACAGTAAGTTTCATACGGTGGACTTGATCCATAAGACAACTCAAGGTTTTATGTACACAACCACATCATATACACTACCATTCAAAAGTTTGAGGTTTTTGAGAAAATTTGAGAAAAGTAAAGTGATTTTTACATTTACACTACTGTTCAAATGTTTGGGGTTGGTACTTTTTTTGAAAGAAGTCTCTTATGCTCACCAAGGCTGCATTTATTTAATCAAAAATACGGTTAAAAAAAACAGTAATATTGTGAAATATTTTAATTTAAAATAACTGTTTTCTACTGTTTTTCATTTTAAAATGTAATTTATTCCTGTGATGGTAAAGCTGAATGTTCAGCATCATTACTCCAGTCTTCAGTGTCACATGACCCTTCAGAAATCATTCTAATATGATGATTTGCTGCTCAAGAAACATTTCTTATTATCATCAATGTTGAAAACAGTTGTGCTGCTTGAAGGGATAGTTCACCCTAAAATTATTATTCTAATGCCGTATGTTGCGTTTTTGTTCATCTTGATTTCTCACAACTCGTGTGCTTTTTCTGGGCGGGACAGAGTAAACTGCAGCACTTAAAGAGTCTCATGCACACGCACGTCATGCAGCCGTGCAGAGAAACCAACGGCCAAGGTCAAGAATTTCTTTAAATTTTTTCATTAAATTTTGGTATGTTTTTCACTAAACCCTATCGTATACCCCCAGAACACCTGGAAATATACGACATGTTTCACATGGGATCATTCAGTGATACTTTTGCATCTTTTTAAAAAAAGCTTAAAGCTGGTCGCTGTTCACTGCCATTATATGAATGAGCACAAGTGGGACATTTTTTAAAAATTCTCCTTTTGTTGTCCATAAAAGGAAGGGCATACAGCATTAGAACAACACTAGGTTGAGTAAATGATGACAATTTTCATTTTAGGGTGAACTATCCCTTTAATATTTTGGTGTATACATATTTTATTATTTTATTATTATATTATTTGTTAAACAGAAAGTCCAATTATAAAAGTCTTTACTGTCACTTTTGATCAATTTAATGCATCCTTACTAAATAAATGTATTAATTTAATTCAAAAGAAAAATTGTACTGACCCCAAACTCTAGAGTACATAGTTTGAACAACATGGACAGACAAAGGGAAGATTGCATGAATGAATGTGTCATTTCACATAACACTTTGACACACTATGGACTGGGACCAGAGACAACTGATTTACAGCAGCCATGTGGCACCTACCTAAAGAATAAACAGCACTGAAATATGAGCTGTGCCCAGTGAATTCCTGCTAGCACTGCGTGAAAAACTGGTTAAGATAGCATTAGATGATAATAGCATGACCTTTGGCATTTGTAAAGGGAGCCAATCAACTGCTGAGGATCCCAAAGGTCAAATGTCATCCTATTGTTGTACTCTGGGCCTAAAGATCTAAAAGGGTATAAATGTATATACAGTTGCAGGAAAAAGTACTACACATGATACTATATAGAACATACTTTTTTAATGCCCGTGAAGCAAGTTCCAAACCAAATGTCGTACCTACTTTACTGTAAGCGAATTCGGACGCAGCTAATGTCTATTGGTGAGACTTATTAAAAAGGTCAGATCAAAATCTGATGACCAATTAATGCAGGAATCCATGTAAAATGTCCAAGGATTCACATATTTTTTCCTGCAACTGCAGATCTCTGCAGCAGAAATCAAAAGAATAAGAACAGCTAGCTCTGGTTTGGTTGAGTTACTGGTTAAACAGTTTGAAAAACAGATGGGCACACATACATACCACATGTTCAATCCCACTGTACTCTCCTTCTGTGTTTTCTCTGATGGTGACCAGATCCACATCGGTGTAAGGCGTCTTATAGCCCTCGATGGACACACACGGACGCACATTGGCATACAGGTCGAAGGTCTTCCTTAGCAGCAGGTTCATGGACGGGTGTCCGGCAGCAATCGGCGTTTTCAGGGGTCCTGAAATATAATTGAAATTGTGTGAGTTTCGTAAACACTATAATGATTCGACTGATGTGAGATTATGGAGTCAACAAGTTTACCTTTTAAACCAATTTTGTTTTTGTCCATGGACTCTTTTGCCTCAGGAGGGATCATCCATCTGCCTCCGGGACCTTGGATGGCGGTGACATTTCTCTCTTCCCACTGAATAGGGGCCTGATTGAGAAAAAAAGGTGATAATGTAGCTTTAAAGTCAGCATGAATGGATGGATTTTGTCTGTTGGGAATTGATTGGATGGTTGTAGTTTGCTATTGGTCGATCTCATGTGAGTGACAGGTTATCCTGCCCTCGTGCCAGTAAACGTGTCATCAGAGAAGAGAACAGATGCAAGATGGAGTGGGAAGTTTTCTTGACTATAGATTATGAGGGCACATGAATTAAAAAAATAATGACGTGCCCGGATAAATCATTTAAAATAAATCCTGCAATATTCCATTCCATGAATTCATTGTGACTTTAAATACAGCTGCACTATGTAAGTCGTGGGCAAATATTTACACAAATCTGCTGAATACTCTTCTAAGACTGAAAGCAGTGCACAAAAGGGGTTAAAAACATAATAGTCGCTCAACGCGCTTGTTGTAACTTGCAGTCTAAGCTGAATTTCTGAAGAGTAAAACAACAGATACGTACCTTTGCTGCTTCAAATATCTTCATTACTGCAGTGGAGATCTCTGGACCGATTCCATCTCCAGGAATTAACGTTACAGTTTGAATCTGTCAAAGCACAAAAACATAGAAAACTAGATTAAATTTCTGAGAGTTAATCACAAGTATCACAATCTGGCATTATTTTTCTGAGGCTTCTACATATATTTGAAGATTTCACTACAAAAGTTTGAACTGCGGGCTGCTATAACTAATGTATCCAGAACAAAGGCATCCATATCGAGTTATTTTGCAGCGTATGTTTTGTATACGGTTGCTAATGCCAAAAAGCCAACGCCTTCAAGTGAACAACCTTGACTGAAGTAATTATGCCTCCAACTTGCACAACTGCATAGTTCCTGCAGGCTGCAAAATTAATGTTTGAGACTTCTTTTATGATTCATGTTTACATGAAGCTCTTCAAAGTACTTGCCTTTCAGACAAGTAAAACGGACCATTTACCATCCCTAACCTGATGTTTAAATCCAAAATACTACTAGAAAAATTGGATTTGAAAAGAAAAAAAATATACATTTTATTATATTGCTAATATTTTTAACATGTTTGATTTTTTTTTAGAACATAATTAGTTTTACTAGCCAACATGTGCAGATTTCCATACTTAAGGTCACTATATAGTTGACTTTAAATTCCTGATGTCAAATTCCCTTTTCCTAATAGTTTTAACATATTAAAACTTTTTTGTTTGTTTGTTTGTTTGTTTTTAAGCTGGTTTGGGACAACTGATATAATCTTAAATGACATTAACTTTTGAAATTGCGTTCATGTTAAAAAATAAAAAAAGTGAGCATGTACATTATACCAACCAAAGTGGACCACATACTACATACATCATTCCCAGTTAACCAAAATTTGTTCTAAGAACGTTTTGCTAACGTTCCCATTAAGTTATGAAAAGGTTATTTCTAAATGTCCTTTGAACGTTAACGTCCATTTTTAAAAATGTTTTTCTTGGTTATGCGAACGTTAAGGAAACATTCCAATATCATTCTTCAAACATTACTGGAATATTACTTTTGGATGTTTTCCTAACATTCTGAAATAAGTAGTATTAACATTTAATAAATGTTAGATGAATGTCCAACTAAAATGTTTCAGAAAAAAAACTCCATACGACGCATAAATAACATGTTTGTGCAAACATTTTGAGCACAATATTAATAAAACTTTGACCTTTGTAACTTTGTGTTATCACAAGAAATTAACAGCAGTGTGTATTAAATTCAACTTACCCCTCTAGAGAAGGTTTTGGGCTGTGGGGTCTGAGTCTTTATGGCTCCTATTACACGGGACACCTGCAGAAAAGATTTTAAAGATACAAACAGATCAATAACACTGGAAGAAATCAATCAAGCTGATACTACACAATACAGAAAGCCCAAACATTCTATTAAAAAGCAAGCAAACTACCCATGCGTTTTTAAAAAGGGCTGCGTTTAATGCGACTGCTACTATGGCTGATCTTCAGTGTGGCAGCACAAGCAGTTAATTAGACTGAGCCAGACTTAGTCTGATCCTATTAACTCTGCATGCAAACTTTAAGTGTTTTTTTGAACACACGATGCAGCAAGTTCAATTAAGGCGGCAAGCATGTAGAAAGTGAATTACACCAGGGACCATCCTGAAGCCAAAAGATTAAACAAACGCAAACCTTTGCGAATTAGTTATGTGATTAAGTGTTAGTTATTACTCATCCCTGGTGTAAAACGAGGGGTGTAGTTTCACAAATCTGCATGGTCAACACTTCAAGTATATAAACATTCAGTTTAAAGGGTTAGTTCACCCAAAAATGAAAACTGTCATTAATTATTCACCCTCATGTCATTCCAAACCCGTGAGACCTTCGTTCATCTTCGTAACACAAATTAAGATATTTTTGATGAAATCCGAGAGGTATTTCGGATTTAATCCGAGGACTTGTCCATAGACAGCAATTTAACCGACACTTTCAAGGTCCAGAAAGGTACTAAAGACATCGTTAAAACAGTCGACGTGACTACAGTGGTTCAACCTTAATTTTATGAAGAGACGAGAATACTTTTGTGCGCAAAAAAACAAACAAAAATATTTAACAATATCTTCTCTTCTGTGTCATTCTCATATGCTGTTTACGTTCAGCGTTTCCAGGTACTACGTCAGAATGCTGACTCATTATTGGCCGGCTCCTGCGTCAGTATCACACGCATGCATCGTGCTGCTCACGTGAACAGCTTTGGCCAATACTGAGCCGGCATTTGGACGTAAACACGGAAGCCTTCACTTTGCTTACTGCATTAACTGCGTAAGGATAATGACAGGGAAGAGAAGAGATTGTTGAATAAAAATGTTGTTTTTGAGCACAAAAAGTATTCTCGTCACTTCATTACATTAAGGTTGAACCACTGTAGTCACATGAACTGTATTAACAATGTCTTTAGTACCTTTCTGGACCTTGAAAGTGTCGGTTAAATTGCTGTCTATGGACGAGTCACATACCTCTCAGATTTTATCAAAAATATCTTAATTTGTGTTCCGAAGATGAACGAAGGTCTTACAGGTTTGGAACAACATGAGGGTGAGTAATTAATGACAGAAATTTCATTTTTGGGTGAACTGACCCTTTAAATCAGTCTAAAACTTTAAAGCTACTAGTCAAACACCAATGACAAGGATTTTTTGAAACAAACCCCTCAAAAAAGAGAGCAGATCTGATGAGGACATTTTTTGAGAAAGCAATGTGTACTGTGAGAGAGCAGTGCCATAAAACTAAAGAACAAAAAAGTATTTGGACACTTTCTCCAGAAAAATTAATTTTAATTCACAATCGCACTCAAAAATGTATGATCGTCATTGCATTTGGAGGGACAGAAATCTCTGAGATTGTATTAAAAATATCTTCATTTGGGTTTTGAAGATGAACAAAAGTCTTGCAGGTTTGGAAAGACATAACAGTGAGTAGATGATGACAGAAATTTCATTTTTGGATGAACCATCACTTTAATTATAAAACAATATTGATACTGTTAAACAATATATTGCATAATATAAATACCATTCATTATAAAACAATAGAGATTCAAAATTAAGACATTAGAAAGTTTTTGCCACCTCAGGTAACTTCTTACCAGACCTTTTTGGTAAGAAAAGTGAAGTTAGTTTTGAGAAAAGGTATAATTTTTTTTTTTTCTTGAAGACGTTTCATATTTGGGGTTTCATATTTTGCAATGACATTCATACATTTTAAGTGTGGCTTAAATTTGAATTCATTATATGATGGTTTACAGAGCTAAGATCTCCCATCATATGCACAGCTATTTTATATGTCATCTCTCCAATATTAGTAATATGAATCTAAACTACATTAGAAGCCACAATTATATGTAAAACACCAGTCTGAAGGACACAAAATGGTTCTTCTGCATGTTCTCATGTCCTCATCATTATATAATTGTGTTTTAGAAGAACTATCAACATTAAGTTAATGAGAGAAACTCATAAAACTATGGTTAGTTTAGTCGTGACATCAGTCAGCTCTTGTTACTACATTCATGAAGCCAGCATGTCGAGGTGACCTTCATCCACCAGCTGATTGGTTAGTTGGCGTTAATGGATCTCCTTGCTGGTGTAAATCAGCTAAGCTCATTTTTAAACTATCTCACCCTGACTATTTTAATGTCCACGTCAAATTTGCCATCTTTGATGCCTATAACCCACTGCAAGCTAACACGTTAAAGCTAACTGAATGAACTGAGAGATGCGCGTCTTACTTCCGGAGTCCCGCTCGCGTCACTTATCCGCACGCCGCATCTCTCGAGAAGTTTTATGAGCTGAAAAGGCAAGAATGTCGTTTTAAATGATCACAACCTGACCTTACTGTCCCTCTAGCTGAGTTTATTTACTCTTTGGGTTATTAAACGCAATAATGTGTGGCTCGGGATGACTGCAGAGGTGTTGAACATCTGTGGCGTTTGACTCAGGCGTAAATCATCCACCCAGATCAGAACGCGTCGTATTATTCTCTTAACTTCACTTATATGTGTTAAAAGACTACTATATGAGTTAACAGCGCTGTTAAATGTGTTAAACATGTAAGTACCGGTGTGAAGGGCATGCAGTACTGGGCCGCTGTGGCATCTCTAAAGCAACGCAACGTTTTCTTTCAGCGTAAATTAAGTATATACTTGCATTCATAGTACACAGTCATATTAGGCATAACAGAACACAGACTGCTGTAATCTGAGGTTTGTCGTATGATATAGTCCTTACCGTTGACCTCCACGCGTTTCCAGCCATCCTGTGCTAATCGTGATCTGGCGACTACTACTAACTCGGTGTCTCATCCTCTACTATGAGTATCTAGGGTTGCCAGATTTTACCTAGAAATCTATGATTTACCTTATGGCAAGTGATTTAAAATCTTTTAGATGACACGGACCTTAAAATATGATCATCCTGGTGCGAGAACCCAGCATAAATGTGTAGCTATATATTTTCATGTATCTATAAAGACTATTTTTTTTTGTATTTTATTTATTTCATAATATTTTATTGTGTTACATTATTGCGTTTTTTTTCTACTCATCATGCATTATTTTTAATCAATTTGTTTATTTAATTACTTTTTTAATTCAAATTATTTGGTAATTTAGTTTGTTAGTTTATTCTTATTATTTATTATTATTATTTACATTTTTTTTTTTACACTGTGTTTCTCTACTTTTCCACAGACCCCATCACTCCCTTAATTGTGCACCCCTGGTTTGAAAATCCCAGTTTATGTGTATATTTTTTTATCAATATAAATTGACCAAAAGTACTTCATAATACTTCGTTTTGTAATAGAATAAATGCAATTTTTTTTATTCAAAAAAGAGCGATACAAAATCTGACACATTTTCAAAGTTTAGAAGGTGTAAGCTATATTTTATGAATTTTGGTAGTAATTCACAAATGTTCCCAACAATTACAAAAGAAAAAAAAATCACAACTAGCGTAGTTTGCCCTTTTCAGTATTGCAGACTGCAAAAACGGGGATTTAGATAAACCTGGCAACCATATGTACAAGCCCGCTGATCTGCATGCAGCTGTAAAGTTGAGAAGTCTGACATGCTGAACGTACATGCTTTTGTAGCACTCCCCCCACTGCACTGGATGTCATGGTACAATTTCCCCCCGATTTTTTTCTTTTCCTTTTTTTATTTTATTTATTTTTTTGGTGCAACGTGACTTTTCTCTCCTCACGATCAAAACGAAATCATTTTTAGTGAGTAACCTTTAGAAAAGAAAATAATTCGTGAGGTGGGTAACTTTTACGTTTAGTAGTGCCTGTAGACCGATGCATGTATAGACCACAAGATGGAGACGTTTTCTTGAATGTGTTCAGAACGATATTTTATACCTTATTTGTGCAGTATAAAAGGTATAATTCACTCAAAAATTAAAATTGTGGCAACATTCTGCCTATTGTATGCCATGGAAGAAGGAAAGTGTTTGGAACAACGTGGGTGAGTAAAATATGACAGAATGTTTGTTTTTGAGTAAAACATCACTTTAACCATTTAATTACTCTGATGCCCGGTTCTAGTCCCAGACTAAAATGCATGTTTGAACTGTTTTAACTGAAAGCAACTTTCACTGACATATCTTAAAATATGTAATGTTTTATTTTTTTTTAAGGCACATTTATAAAAGCTACTTCAGTGACTTAATTTAACTAAGGCCTAATCCTGGCTTAATCTAAGTCCTGTCTGTGAAACTAGGCCTGAGTTTTTTTAATAGTCAGCTAATTTACATTACTTGTAAGATGAATAAACATAGACACAGGGATATTTGGCATGAATGTACTTTATCCAACAAAATGTAAATACAAAGATGCAAAGCTGATCATATATCATACGATTTAAATGTAGTTTAAAACAAAAAGCTGCTTGAGCAAATAAAAAGAAAAAATACCATATGAAACAAGCAATTTACAAGAAAAATTGTCCACATTAGGCATAGAATAAAAAGGCAAAAAGCATTCTCTAAAAATTGTAAACAAGAAGAGCAACATTGGAAAGCATCAGTAGTGGTTAATAAACAATACAAGTGCTTCACCATTACGAAATATACAAATAGCAGCATTTTAAGCATAATTTAACGCACAATGTTAAATACAGCATTGTTTTAGGAGTGCAAAGAGGAATAGTCTTGATTCTGAACATCCTGAGACAGTGATCAAATTGAATTAGGGGTAACTACAGTATGGGTCTCTCTAAACCAGTGGATCTCAACCTTTTTGACTTCAAGACCCCCTATTGTCCACAACTTCCCTCACTCAAAATTTCTATCCAATAAAATATAGAGCTTTAGAGCTTAACAACAATCAGTTCTTGTAATCTACATGTTGGATGCAAGAGAAATGGACAGGAATAAAGATCTGAGTGATTTTGACAAGAGCCAAATTGTTATGGCAAGGCGACTGGGTCAGAGTATCTCTGAAATGGCAAGGCTTGTGTGTTTCTCCCGGTCAGCAGTGGTGAGAATTTACCAACAGTGGTCCACAAACTGGTGACAGGGTGTTGGGCGCCCAAGTTTCATTGATGCATGAGGGAAACAAAGGCCATATCCCGTCTGGTCCAAGCCAAGAGAAGGTGTACTATGGCAAAGTCACACAAAATCAATTGAAAGTGCCTACAATGGGCATGTGAGTGTCGGAACTGGACCTTGGAGCAGTGGAAGAAGGTCGCCTGGTCCGATGAGTCCTGTTTTCCTTTACATCACGTGGACGGCCTTGTACATGTGTGGCTTTAACCTGAGGAACTGATGGCACCAGGATGCACTGTGGGATGATGACAATTCGGTGGAGGGACTAAGATGCTCTGGACAATGTTCTGCTGAGAAACCCTGTGTCCAGCCATTCATATGGATGTCAGTTTCACACGTGCCACCTATCTAAATATTGTTGCAGACCAGGTACACTCCTTCATGACAATGGTGTTCCCTGGTGGAAGTGCCTCTTTCAGCAGAATAAATAATTCACCCTGCCACACTGCACACATTGTTCAGGAATGGTTTAAGGAATGTGATGAAGAGTTAAAGGTGTTGACTTGGCCTCCTAATTCTCCAGATACAATCCAATCGAGCTTCTGTGGGATGTGCCGGACCAACAAGTTCGAACCAAGAGGCTCCACCTCCACCTCACAACCTTCAGGATCTTGGTCTTGGTGCCAGATACCACAGGACACCTTCAGGGGTCTAGTACAGTCCATGCCTCACGGGTCAGCACTGTTTTGGCACCACGAGGAGGACCAACAGCATATTAAGCCCGGAACACACCAAGCCGACGTTCGGCCCTCGGACAGTTTTTGTTTGTCGGCCGACTAAGTTTTCTCAGTGTACTCCGCACCGTCGGCTGAAGTTGGTCCTCGTCGGCTTTTTTTGGCGTCGGATCTCATCGGTCAGTCAGGCCATCTGATCATTGTGATTGGCTGTTCAGCTACTGCCACCTGCTGGTACGGAAAGGCATTTCTTCTTACACAGGCACAGAACGGACGTGCTACTTGGCCGTCGGGTGTTGAGCGTCAGTTTGGTGTCTCAGGGCAACTTTGGACCAACCCCGCAGTCTGCCTTCGTCGCCACTAGTTCGTTGGCATCGGCTTGGTGTGTTCCGGGCTTTAGGCAGGTGGTCAAAATGTTTTGGCTCATCTGTGTATATTTGTTATAAAAATAACCAAATACTAAGACATATCTTGTTTTTTTTTAAGTTGTTTTAACTTATTTTCATGCTTATTTTAAATACTTTTAAGTAATCTGAGGCCCCCTTGGAAGTTTGTTGCGGCCCTCTGGTTGAGATCCACTGCTCTAAACGGTGGAAAATCAGAAAGAACTCAGGTGTAGTTACAAAAACTAAACCCTCACACTGCAGGCAACACGGAGGATTTTGGAATTCTGGCACCAGTAATGCATCAAGCTTATGGATTTAAAAAAAAAAAAAAAAAAACATAGAAAAAGCTGTGGAAAACTGATGCATTCTTATGGAAACATAATTCGATTGAAGGATTCCCAGATTCAAACGGCATACTGCTTTGGTTGGTTCTTGAGGCTGAAGGTCCGTTCGTTTTGTGAGATCACATGTGCTGCTCGACTATTCAGCAGCCTGCATTCATGAAGAACATCTGTTGAGATGGTTATCAAAAGCATATTAAATCAATGCTTTGGAAGTGTGACTGTTGATTATGTTTAAAGGATGTTTTAGAAGATGGTTATGATTAATGTAGATGTGTTTAGTCCATACCACTGAACTGTTTATAGGCTTCATCAACAATGGCATTGTTTGTTCTCTTTATCTCCCAAAAACCATCATCCACCCAAGGTTTGGTCTCTGGCACCTCAGGCAATTGGCCATTTTTATACATGCCTGCTACAAATTAAAGAGAAAATGATAGTTATGAAACAGATATATAGGCAGAGCCTCATACAAAACAGAGAGAAATAATTATTTTTAAAGGGAATTAATTAAAATTATAAAAAAGTAATATATTAAAAATGAAAAAAACGGAAGAGGAACGGAAGAGGATTAGGGCCAAGTAACAATAAAAAAATAAAACCATTTTGAGATTAAAGTCATTATAATGCGAGATTAAACTTCTAAAAAACGAGTTTTTTCTCGAAAGACAACAACTTTATTCTCAAAATTTAGTGAGTTTATTGTCGACATTTTATTTAGACTTTTTTTCTTGTAATTTAATGAGTTTCTCGCATTATAATGACTTTTCTATTTGAAATAGAAATCTTTTGTAACATTATAAATATCTTTACTGTCTCTTTTGATCATTTTAATGCGTCTTTGCTAAATAAATGTATTAATTGGGCTGTATTTTTAGGGCTGTCAAAGCTAACATGCACTAATTAATCAAATATGTTTGACCACAAAAATGTTTGTCGTTTCAATTTTTTTAGTGATTTTTTTTAGTGTTAAGCATAATATTATCATCATTATACACAAAACTGCACAGTAAAAAAAAAATTATACACAAGTGCATCGCCTCATTTTAATGGCAGTTTTTCTTTTTAAAATCTATTAAATAACAGGATTTAAATTCCAGCTAATACCTTTAATAGTATCATCAATGTCTTTGCATAGTTGATATAAGTCACTTCCACGTCCCACCACCCTTTCACCTTAAATGACACATTAAAAGAGAATATGATAACTTGCTAGACTGAGTACAAAAAAAAAGTATGCTAAATAACATTTAAAAAAAGTGTTTGGCAAAATAAAATGAAAAACTCACCATCCAACACTTTCAAGTTTGGGAACATTTCAAGAATAAGAGTTCGGTATGATGGATTCTTGCAGACTATAGCAAAATAAATAAGAATGAAGTACAATGTTTTGAGTGCCAAAAAGATTTAATAAATTAACGCCAGAAAACTGCTAACCTGGATTAGTGTAATTATAAGTGTTGTCCTTCAGTCTGATGCTCTCCAGCTTTCTTAAAATCTTGAGTGCATGAAGATTATCAACACTGTAGGTGCAAAACAATATGTGTCATATAGAAAGATGGATAGGAAAGCAGATAAATATGAGTAGCTAAAAAAGTAGCGGCTTACCTCGGTATCACATTACCAGCAAGATTCAAACTCTGTAAACTTTCACAGCTGGAAAGGGGTTCTGAGAAGAGACATGGTCAACTCCAAGAGTCAGATATAATAGCACTGATTTTATATATAGTGTAATCAGATTAAAGGGGCTATATCTAAGAATTTATAAGCTTGTAACGAAACTTGAAACACAAGACCTTCCCTGACTTTCTAGTTTAAGTCTGTAGACTGATTTTTATGTGAAGGACAGGACGTTTTTGCTGAGAAAATCAAAAGGATGTGACATTTATGCGTGTTCTTTCATTCAATGACACATGAAATTAATGCTTATACAATGTTCAGGATAATGCCGAAAGATCTATTCTGTCTCATGCAAAGAAAAGGGATTAATTCAAACTATAGTCTCACATAGCCAGATCTATGTAGTCTCAAATATAATCAAACCATCATAACAGTGTATTTAATGACTTCATCTGTCGACATGATGCTGGTGAATTGCAAACATATTCACATTGCTATGATCAAATGTTTTCTTAACTGCTGTTTTCTCACCGCTGTCATTTTTGTTGTTTATTTTGTTATTGAGAGGAAAGCGAGCAGCATATATTTACATATTCATCTAAACATCGCTCTCAGTCTTAAGCCTAAAGTATACTTCACTTTTTACGCACACGCGAGAGTCAGCATACAGTGCGCGTGACGCGAATTTCGTCATCAGAAGAGTACGCGCAGGTCGCAATAATTAGTTTATCCACAAGGTGGCAAACATGCCCTGGGGCCGTCGATTCACAAGGTAGTCGAAGAAAAACTGCATAAACAGAACAGACCGGAACGCATGCAAGCTACAGCGACAATGGAGGCCTACATAGACGAGAGATTGTGTGAAGAGGTTAGAAAGTACCCTCATTTGTACAACTCTAGCATGAAAGAATACAAAGATGTTTACGGGTTATAACTCATGGCGAGAGATTGCTTGGAACTGCGCCTGCGTCAAGCGCCTGTGTACACGAACGTCAAGTGAAGTATACTTTGCAAGGCTTTGCGTTCGACTGTGCGCGTACACGAAAAACAAAGTATACTTTGGGCTTAAGTTGCTGGCTGCAGTTCACTTAACGGCCACTGGTGTCGCTAATAACAAGGGTTTCTGAATTCTACATATAGCCCCTTTAAGGTTGAAATAACCATTACCTAAATTTGAGATTCTATTAGATGACAAGTTAAGAACGAGAAGTCTTCGTAGAGGTGAAAGAGGCCCCAGATTTGTGATGTTATTTCCTGAGAGGTCCAGCCTCTCCAGGTTTACACACTCTCCTATGCATCCAAGATCATAAATTCCTGCACAAAAAAAAAAAAAAACACAAGCAAGATTGTGTTTATGTGCGACCGTGAGATTGTATTTAGCAAAGACACCAACATCAATGTAGTCTTACCTAATTTTCTCAGTTTAAGAAACAAGATGGACTCCAAATCAAACTCCCCAGTGCGGGATTTTAGAAGCACGGTGGTGATCTTTGCACATTCTGTTTCTGGAATATGAGGAGAAAATGTGTGATTATATTTTATATAGCATTTTTTTTTAAAAGTCCGAACAGTATTAAAGCTCTTTCTGGTCTGTTAAGTATTTTCTGTAGGGAGATTATAAATGTGGCTCTACATGATTCAAAAGATTCATTCATTTTAATCTCCCTTTATGTGTCACTTTTCTTTAACTCTCAAAGACTGGATTACAGCTGCAGCTCCCTCTGGGTTTAATGTAATGTCCTGAAAATATTCATTTTTCATTCTGACACTTTTATCATTATATGATAACAGCATCTTTGTGTCTTTACATTTAATTTGTCATTTCTTCTTGATTTTTTTATTTAACAGCAAATAATGTACTTTTTTAGTTGGTTGCTTTTTTTAAGTGTGGAGGACATACCACAATGTATCTACTAGAGATGCACCAATCCTAAATTTGGGGTTGGGGGTTCTGCTTTTTATACCTTCTTTTAAATGAATGATAATTTTAATTAATAATTAGTCATTTTTAATTATTATATTTTGAAAGAAATGCAAATAAAAACTTTATTCTTTCCATTTCATCAACTTGTTTCAGAGTAACTGGTATCTCAAATTTAACATTAACACACATTAACTAAATTCTGAAGATTAAATTAATATTTCTTAAAGGAACACTCCACTTTTTTTGAAAATAGGCTCATTTTCCAACTCCCCTAGAGTTAAACAGTTGAGTTTTACCGTTTTCAAATCCATTCAGCCGATCTCCGGGTCTGGCGGTACCACTTTTAGCATAGCTTAGCATAGTTCATTGAATCTGATTAGACCGTTAGCATCTCGCTCAAAAATGACCAAAGAGTTTCGATATTTTTCCTATTTAAAACTTGACTCTTCTGTAGTTACATCGCGACTAAGACCGACGGGAAAATGAAAAGTTGCGATTTTCTAGGCCGATATGGCTAGGAACTATACTCTCATTCCGACGTAATAATCAAGGAACTTTGCTGCCGTACCATGGGTGCAGCAGGCGCAATGATAGCATCTTTTGAGCGAGATGCTAACGGTCTAATCAGATTCAATGAACTATGCTAAGCTATGCTAAAAGTGGTACCACCAGACCCGGAGATCGGCTGAATGGATTCGAAAACGGTAAAACTCAACTGTTTAACTCTAGGGGAGTTGGAAAATGAGCCTATTTTCAAAAAAAGTGGAGTGTTCCTTTAACTTTCTGAATGTTATTAATTCATATAATTATTATTAATATTGAACATCAAACTGATTTCTTAGCATTTTCTTTACACAAAGCACAAATTCAGTACATTTTCCTGCCCTCTTTTGATTGACAGGATATATCGGCCCTGACTATCGGCCGGTAGTGTGAAAATTTGCTTTTATTGGCCGATAACGATTATTGGCCGATATATTGATGCATCTCTAGTATATACCAAAATGTTTATAGATAAAGATGATTATAATTATTACTTACTAATGCAAAAAAAAACTGCCTTTTTTTAGAATAAAAAATAATAATTTTAAATAATACTGTTAAATATTATTTTCTTTGTTTATGAATCATTTGATTTAGCTAACATTTTGTCCTCAGGCTCAAATATGATTTTATTTTTATCTTCTCACAAACTATGCTTTATGCAACAGGGTTAAAACTTTTTTGTTAATTAAAATGAAGCTGCAATAAATATTAGATGACAATTAGAAATGATGTCCTGTAACTAACTGAAATAATAAGTTGAAGCACTAAAATGATTTTAAATAAATAAAAACTAAAACTGAACTAAAAACTGGAATAAAAATAATTTTAATTTAAAAAATAATAATAAAAATGACAAAAGCTAATAACAAAACAGCTGAAACATTACTAGTTTTAAAATGAAACCTGAAAATAAATAAACCTAATTCAAAATATTAATAAAAACTTCAATATAGTAGTATAGCCTATAAATAACACTAAAACAAAACAACACTTGGATGGTTATGGGATTGGTTTCCTTTTATCCGGTATTCTATAAAAGGTGCAGAATCATATAAATATAACAATCTTACTTAACCTAACCGAATTACCTTGGATAGCCTATAATACAAAGCCATACTAATCCATTTCACGTCAACCATGACAACACACACAGCACACACTTGAAAGAGTTTCGCGAGCTAAAATATAATAGCCGAGATTATGTGGATACACTAAAAGTTGTCGCTAACCAACAGTTGGTTTAATCAACGGAGCCAAAGCTTGTGTTTAATGAACCCAAATTCAGCGCACATTCGGAGCAACAAGCGAGTAATGCCCTAAAGGAGACGCCATGCTGTTTTACTGAAATTATAATGCAAGGCTGCATTTATTAGGCTGCCAAACAAACTAAATATCCTGCGAAATATATTTAATAAACATACATGTAATTGTAGTCCCAGAAGTATCTTTGTGAATCAGCACCACTGTGTGTGGACAGCTACAGCTGCTAGCACGCGCTAACGTTTAAAACACCGCTTTATCAAGTAACTCACCGTTGTCCTTTTCCCTCTTACAGTCCATTTTCGCTGAGATTTATGCAGTCATTCGCAGATTACAGCATCGGATGAATGTTTTGGTAATAAATGCTGGTGGGCATTTACAGTATGCGGTATGCACGGGCAGATCCGAGCAGGTGTGACTGTTAGCTCTGCGGCTAGCCTCACTGTAATGTCTGCCCTATATAGCGATGATTTTAATGAGGGGATTATTTGCCCCCCTGCTGTTTTTTCTTCATTTCAAACGTTTTCATGGTTTAATTAACGCCAGGATAAATTATTTATTTAAAGTTCAGACCAGCCGGAAGTTGCCCTTTCAGTGTTTTTGTGTGCTAACAATGGTAACTAGGATATTGTCATGGAAACAGTGACAGGAAGGCAGAACTTTGAATTTTTGTCATGTAAATTTTTTTTTTTAAAGTTAGTTTCACTAAAAATATTAGTTTCGTTTTTATAAATTAAACTACTCTTTGTTTTGAGCCGCGAGGGGACTTAGAAAATCTTAAAAATAAAGGTTCTTTATCGGCATCGATGGTTTCATGAAGAACTTTTAACATTCATTGAATCTTTCCATTGCATAAACAGTTCTTTGGAGTGAAAAAAACATTCTTTAGGCCTGTTAAAATGCTTTTCACACTGAGAAAAAATTGTCCTTTTAAGAGCTGTTCGCTGAAATTCTTTGAGGAACCAAAATGGCGCTTCTGTGGCAGTGTGATTGTTTAGAATATTTTAGTTATATATCTTTTTGTGTGGGTGTTAAAATTTGTTTTGTTTTTATTAGTAGCCTAATTGCTGTACAAATAATTAAAATTAATACTACAGTTATTACTAGGCTAAATAAAACGTATAATTTACAGTACAGTAGCTATTCATTTATATAATATATAATAATATATAGAATATCCTACGTACTCAGCATTCCATGCTGCCCTCTGGTGGTGTAAAGGTGTTAGTTGGTTCAAGAATCATTTTCATTGAGAATTCAGTCATAGTGAGAGCGAACAGCGACAGTACGAGTACATGCTGCGCGCGTCAGGAACGGTACGCGTCAAACAAGTGTAACGTTTCTTGAGCTGTTTAAGTATTTATGGAGAGTGTCGCCTTTACCACCAACAGACATTGGCTACTTCAAGAAGGACTGAAATTTCATGCTGGCTCCCAATTTTCTCGGCTGGGCAAACCGTGGACATAAATGCCTAGAACAGAGAAGACCAATGTGATGCATCTGCACGAGAGGAAAATCACTCGACTAAGATGGGTAATAAGCAAACGATATTTACTGATGAACAGCTAGACG
Source organism: Mylopharyngodon piceus (assembly GCA_039654765.1). NCBI lineage: Eukaryota > Metazoa > Chordata > Actinopteri > Cypriniformes > Xenocyprididae > Mylopharyngodon > Mylopharyngodon piceus. The sequence continues at coordinate 2,184,872 of CM077459.1, read as the reverse complement.
CCTATCAGGTGAGATACTCTAGGCTAGGCTTTATAACAGCAACAAAATCAAGTTTTGGGTGAAAGAATGAACATTTCTTTGGTTTTGACTTTCTTTACTCTAAATAAGTAAAAAGCAATAAGAAATCAGGAAAGGAAAAAAGCTTATTTTGGAAACATTTTTCTTCATTTTGTCTTTTACGTTTTAGTTATCTAGATTTCATTAATGATTGTACTGGTGTGTGTGTGTGTGTGTGTGTGTGTATATATATATATATATATATATATATACATATAATATGCCTATTTCCAAGAGATGGTCTGTATGATTTTATATGAGGCTTCACCTTGTTCTTAGTTTATTGTCTGCGGCATACAAGCCACTTTATTGTCTTTCACAGTGCACAGATTGTAGGATTTTACAAGGAAATTATGAATTTGACATATATAGCTGTTGCACATTTTGTTTTAAACTAGTCAGAATGTCAGATTTAGTTCTGTAAATCTTCATGATGTTCTTAAAACCAATAAAAACATAATAGTCAACACACAAAAGTAAGCATCTTTCATTTATAAATCATGTATTATTTGCTCTTTTTGTGATACTTAAAGGTCTGAGCATTCATTGAGGCATATCTGAAGACATCTGATCATATTGTTCCAAAGCGCTTATCCTCCTCGTGCGCGAACATGTGAGAAGAGAAGATGCTTTGTCTTTGGTAACAGTAGTCTGTCATGCCTTGGCGAAACATCATAGTCTACTGCTTCGAGAAGGACTTGGAGAGGCTTAAATATTAATACAAGTCTAAGAAACCTAATTCTGATTAGTAAGCTGTTGGAGTTTCTTTAAAGTCCTGTTTTTTATTATAGCAGTATGATGAAACCTGATTAACATCAAATGGATTTATATATAGATATACAAATAATCTTGGAACGGATATGTGGTGTAACTGGTTCACTGAGTCAGATATTAAGGGAATTTGAATAGTAAGCATATGAATCAAGGAGATCAAATGCTGTTAGCAACAATGGCCGCCGCTCCTTGTGCTCTTTAATCACTGGGTTGTACTTGTTCGTACCTGGATCAGTGGAGCTTGGCCATTTGGCTGATAGACTCATTCCTCAGAGCAGCCAAGTCTTATCAAGTCCTTCATCGTGCTGTAAAAGTGAATCAGACTAGTGGGGGGGAATATTGCAGAAAATTTGGTGAATAATCCTAGTAAAATCCTTTTTCAAGGCACATTTTGCTTGCCTTGAAAAACTTATCCATGTCTTAAAGGAGACAAAAATTAAGATTCTGTCATCATATCTTCTCTAACACTAAAGGAGATGTTTTGTAAATGGTGATCAGTCAACTCCATTCCAATTTCAATTGGGAATATTTCAGTTATAACGTTAATTTAAATATGAACATACAGGACTGTTTCAAAATGATTCAAACTTTCTGATTCATTAAAAGAATCATCATAAGAATCATTGATTTCAGAAATTGGCTACACTGGCTGTATACTTTTTTTTTATTTATTAAAAATAAAGTGTTTCATTAGAGTCATTTGTTCAAGAATCAGAAATACACTGGTCATGCTTTATGTTTTTGATTTGCTAAAAATAACTTTTTCATAAGATTTATTTATTCAGGAATCAAACTGGCTGTGCTGATTTGTTTTTAATAAAAAGAACTTGTTCATAAAAGTCATTTGTTTGTGAATCAGAATACACTGGTCGCGTTGTATGTTTTTGATTTACTAAAAAGAATACACTTTAAAGGGTTAGTTCACCCAAAAATGAAATTTCTGTCATTAATTACTCACCCTCATGTCGTTCCAAACCCGTAAGACCTTCGATCATCTTCGGAACACAAATTAAGATATTTTTGATGAAATCCAAGAGGTTTTTTTTTTTTTTTTATCCCCATAGAAGCAACCACATTCAAGGTCCAGAAAAATAAAACATCATTAAAATAGTCCATGTGACTACAGTGGTTCAACCTTAATGTCATGAATGTTTTGTTTTTGCACTTTACGGTTGAACCACTGTAGTCACATTGACTATTTTAACGATGTCTTCACTACTTTTCTGGATCTTGAATGTGGTAATTATATTGCTTCTATGGGGGATAAAAAAAACCTCTCGGATTTCATCAAAAATATCATAATTTGTGTTCCGAAGATGAACGAAGTTCTTACGGGTGTGGAACGACATGAGAGTGAGTAATTAATGACAGAATGTTCATTTTTGGGTGAATTAACCCTTTAAAAGCGTAATTTGTTTGTGAATTGGAATACACTGGTTACGCAGATGTATGTTTTTTGATTTACTAAAAAGAACTGGTTCATTAGAGTCGTTTGTTTGTGAATCAGAATACACTGGTCGCGTGTATGTTTTTGATTCAGTAAAAATAACTGGTTCTTGAGAGTCTTTTGTTCATGAATCGGAATACACTGGTCGCGTCGTATGTTTGTTTTTGCATGCAGCCTGCTAAGACAACTATAATACAGGGATGTTTCTTGTTTCTTGATTGCAAATTCACATTCACAACTCAACCAAAAATTTATTTATTTTGCTGTGATGCTGAAGATTCACCAATGGCGACATAGGTTTTCAGCTCTAGGCTACCAAAAATGGAAGAAAACAACCATAAAAGTACCATAAAATGCCAGATATCTCATAACTGATCACAATGAGATAAATTCTGAATTTCGATGACCCATATTTATTTATATGAATATTTTTAGAGTGCAGGACTATTACCTACATTTGGGATTTGTAACAACGAAAATTCCAGCTGCTCTCGTACCTTTATTACGTCTCTATGACGTGATTATAAGAAGTTATGAAAAAGCCATTTCTCTGTTAGATATGTGGGCTACATCTATGGTAATAATTTAACACCGGGTCATCTATCCTCTTCGCTAATAACTTGCAGCTGTGGCCTTACCTCACATCTTACAGATTCAAGCCTCAATATATCAAATTAACGAGCAATTAACAGTACTCAAAGGCTTCTGTGCGTAAATCATGGAACGGGCTTCCAAGCTGCTCCGTTGATTTGGAGGATGGTTATTTTTTTAGCATAAAGCTGGCTGGGTGTTCGGGTAAACATCATAAAGGAGAGCTTAATCATTAGCTAATAAATCTGCCGGCTCAGGTCGGCACAGCTACAATGAGTACGGTGAGGTAAGATAGTATCCACAGACCTGGGAACAGTCTCATAATGGGTTTTTAGGCGAATCGTGCTACAGTGGGTCGACAGCTGTCGCCATTCCCTGCGGTCATATTGCCAGGCCTCATTTCATGTGTGTTTTTGTGACGGGTAACACTTATCATACACAGTGAAACCTAAGAGGCTTTGTGTGCTAATACAAAAGGTGTTGAAAAGGCCGACAAGGAGCTCAGGTGTTGATCCACGTGCAGTCATGCAGTTTGAGTGCAAAACTGTTGCTTAACGTGTCAGATTCACGGTTTACATGCTTTCCCTTTATCTTTGTAATTTTAAACAGGATAACTCAAAGTTGCTGTACACGAGGATCAGAAAAATTAATACTTTTATTCAGCAAGGACGCATTAAATTGGTCAAAAGTGGCATTAAAGACATTTATGTTACAAAAGATTTCAAATAAATGCTGCTATTTTGAACTTTCTATTCATCAAAGAATCTTGAGGAAAAGTATCACGGTTTCCAATAAATTATTCAGCTGCACAAATATTTTCAATATTGATGATTATAATATGAAATGTTTCTTAAGCAGCAAATCAGCATATTAGAATGATTTCTGAAGGATCATGTGACACTGAAGACTGGATAATAATGCTGAAAATTCAGCTTTGCCATCACAGGAATAAAAAAATACATAAAATAGAAAAGTTATTTTAAATTGTAATAAAATTTCACAATATTACTCTTTCACTGTATTTTTGAACAAATAAATGCAGCCTTTGTGAGTATAAGAGACTTTCCAAAAAAACAATCTTACCAAACCGAAATTTTTGAAGGTAGTGTAAATTTAAAAATCTTTTTTTTTCTTCTTTTTTCAATATTGCACTACTATCTGTCAAATATATAACTAAAATAGGTTAAAAAAGCTTTCAGCCAATCAGAAGTTCTCTCTTGGGACTCATTTTGTGTGCTCTTGTTTACTGGCTGATATTTTTGGAGGGTGGGGTTTTGGTGAGAGGGTGTGGCCTAATTCAGTGGCTAATGCTGCCTTCACATGCTCTTAGAATTGTAATCGTAAATGGGTCATTGACAAATAAGGTTTTTAAAAGTGTAAAAAAACATAATGGAGATATATTCAATTTTTAAGTTTTATTAAGTGTTTATGTGAGATTATGTGGTTTATATAATCAATTAACGCTGCTTTTGTAATTTTTTTTTTTACAAGATTTGTCACCAAAAAAGTCATTTGGTTTAACCAAAATTTCAGTTTTACCGAATGACGATATTTCCAAACAATGCTAACAGGCTGATATCTACCAAAAGGACAATCAAACATTTTATATTTAGTACAAGTTTTTAAAATATTACAACATTTTCCATATTTTATAGCGGTTGTACCGAATGACCTGATGTTTTAGGACATGCGTATAAGCAAGTGAAAACATGAATTTTTCAAATAGTTAAGAGAGAGTTAGTTACTTTGCTTCACGACCATGTGGTCTTGTGCAGGTGTCTGAATGATGTCACATCCTGTCACATGATACTGAACATATGACTTTATCCAAAATGTTCCCTTTATATTGGTTACTCCGAATGAAATTCATATTTCCAGACATTCTTTCTCATAACAAAGCAACGACTTAACATCATTTTAATACCATTTTGCACTATGTTGATATATGATGTTATAAAATCATGCCAGACTAAAAAATATATACATTTATTACATTTTAAGATATTTTAATCACAAATGAAATGGCTGTATTGGCCTTTGGACGGTTAAACCGAATGACCTTTTGACACTTCAGAATCTTTAAAATACCTTTATTTGTAGCAAAATATGATTAAAACCTTTTGGATTCGGTAAAGGAGATCTAGTTGTACTACCTTACATACTTTGGATGTCATATCTTTGTTTTTTATTATTATTAAGACAAAAAAAAAAAAAAACCCAAATATGAGTTTCCTAGGTAAAAATTGCACATGAACGCCCTACCATTTTGAAACTTGAATGCGATGAGCTCGCAATCACGACTTCAGAAGTGGGAATTATCAAATTTCCGATAACACGTGAAGGCAGCATAAGTCTTCCAAAAGTTAGCAAAGCGGGAATAATACTTACAAAAAAATTCGGTTAGAAATTATGCTTGGGGTTTAAGCCAGATGTTTTTTTTTTTTTTTTTTTCAAAATTTGTATTATGAAATACGCGTGTTCAGAGAAGTGATTATCTTTCCTTTTTCATCTTAGGACTGCACCTTCTTCACCCGCAAAGAGATTCTTCGGTGAGTATAGACTTTTTTGGGCATTTTCTGTGCTTATTTTGGGAAATAATCCTTTGGAATCCAGCAGAAGGGATTTAAAAATGGTATAATTTGTTAAACAAAAATAAAAGTACAATATGAATCTGAAATTGACAATTTTCATATTCAATACAAGCAGAAATTTTAAGTAAACAGCTATTGTGTTATGGTATTGTGTGTTCTACCAGTTCGTTCAACTCCACTGCATTCCACTTGCTCTCACTAACCATGTGTAAGATCTATATATCTCTCTCACCCCATTCATACAACTGATTTTTCCCTCGTCAGCAGTTTAGCTCCAGTGATATTCATCCATGCTCATTCATACAGACCAGTCTGCATTTAACAGTCCACTGGCTTCATTAGTATTCCATTCACAGGCTGTGCACTATTTGTTTGACTGAAATTCATACGGTTGCTCAGATGAAACCTGAGATCTAATAAAGAGAACCTGACCATTATAAAGGTTCTTTTTATGGGAATTGCCCTTTATGTGAGCTGCCATTTATGTAAATTTAAGAGCCGCTGAGCTCTGAACGCTAATCTAAAACTCTGTTCCAAAATCTATTGAGCTCACTTGCTGTCTACATATGCAGCTGCATTGTAAGGAACCTCATAAGTGACTGATTTGGAACATTAGCAGCAACACAAATATTGGGTAAAACTTGGGTAGCTTTGGTAGTTCTCAAATTTTGTCATTTGGAACGCTCTACATAGGCAATTCTATGCATCATTCTACATAAATTAATGTAAAATACACAAGAGATTTGAAACTAACTACATGTTGCCAACAAATATTTGGTAAAATAGTCAAATTTTAATTGGATAGTTAATTTTTTAATGAAATAACTATTTAATGGTATTTTTCAGTATAGCGCTTGTCACATGAAGCACACAAGAGATTCGTCCCACAATTGATTTCAACTGTTTGACATTAGCATGTAGCTAAGCTAACAATGTGACACTCTAACAAGCATAAAAATATAATTATTGGGTAAAAGCAGTACATTTTTAATTGGATTGTACTTTTTTGTTACAGTATTTTTTAGTATTGAATAAAATTAAATTTTTTCTGGACTTCGTCATTTGGAAAGAGATGAGTTTGACATTAGCAAATACATAAGCTAACAGTACCATCAAGTATTGGGTAAATAATCTATTTTTAACCAGATTGAACTTTTTTGTCACTATAGTTTTAGACAACATGTCCTTAGTAAGGGGGACTAGAAAATCTATCCACGCCACTGCAGACAAGATTTGCCTTACGATTTATTTCAACTGTTTGACATTAGCATGTAGCTAAGCTAACAATGTGATACTCTATACAATTATTGTTTAAAATAGTACATTTTTAGTTGGATTAACCTTTTTCAATGCTGCTTTTCAGCATTGATTGGAATATATATATATATAGCCAACTTTTTTCTCAACTTGGGCATTTGGGCATAGTCAAGCAACTCTAAGCTAACAGTGTTACCTATACATTAAAATAGTAAATTTTTAAGGAGATTGAACATTTTAGTGCTTCTTTTCAGTATTGAATAAAATATCTATTGTATATAGCTATATTTTTAGTGAATGTGTCTTAAGTCAGGCGGCCCAGAAATCCTAGCCATGCCACTAAGAACAAGATTCGTCTCACAATTGATTTCAGCTGTTAGACATTAGCATGTAGCTAAGCTAACAATATGATACTCTATACAATCATTGTTTAAAATAGTACATTTTTAGATGGATTAACCTTTTTCAATGCTGTTTTTCAGCATTGATTGGAATATACATATGTATTTATAGCCAACTTTTTTCTCAACTTAGGCATTTGGGCATAGTCTGCAACTCTAAGCTAACAGTGTTACCTATACGTTAAAATAGTCAATTTTTAAAGAGATTGTACATTTTAGCGCTACTTTTCAGTATTAAATAAAATATCTATCGTATATAGCTATATTTTAAGTCAATGTGTCTTAAGTCAGGCCGCCCAGAAATCTTAGCCATGCCACTAACAAGATTTGTCTCACCGTTGATTTCAGCTGTTTGACATTAGCATGTAGCTAAGCTAACAATATGATACTCTAACAAGCTAAAATAGTACATTTTTAATTAGATTGAACTTTTTATCACTACTTTTCAGTACTTGGGTAAAATGTAAGTATATTTATAGCCAACTTTTTTCCTCGAAAGAAACGTTTTTGGAAAGCTCTACAGAGGCATTCTTTGAATTAGAAGCCAATGTTCTTAAGCGAGAAACACTTGTCCTGGTAAACAGAGAGAGAGATTACATCCCATCCAATTGAGATTTATAGCCTCACTCTGTCTGCAAGAATGTGATTTCTTTCTTGCTTTTTTGTGGCTCTATCAGAATCTCTCCCTGACAGGCCATGCAGCAAGCAGCAAAGCGTGTAATTGTCTTTAGCCACTAACATGACATTGCCTCGGTTGTAAGCCGTTGGTATATACATATATAACGCTGTACTTTTGGCCCAATGCAGCATCATTCAGTGTAGCTGTACTAATCGGCTTTCAATCTGAAAGGTTTGTTGGTATTAATCAGCATGAGCTCCAAGCTAAAACTGGAGTCCATCACTCAATTTCTCTGCCAGCCTCAATTAGACCAGGTGGCTGCCATCCAATTTACCCATTTTCTCTACATAGCTTGTAAGTTCTGATATAAATAAAATAAAATGTAAGTTTTATAAATAAAAAAGTATAGATATATGTATAAATTTTTGTTTATATTGTTAAATATTATACTATTTAGCATGTAAACATATAAGTAAACAATGGCAACAGGATAACTGAGTGATTAAACAGTAGATTAAAATGCTTCATTGCACAGTGAACTACTGCAGTGAAGTTGTAAATGTAGACCAATCAAATATATGACATTTTTCAACTTTTAATATTAAATAGTCTAAGAATGTTGTTTATAAGGCAGGTTTTATGTCACCATGGCCGCTGATTTTGTATGTAATGAAATTATTGGTAATAAATTGAGGCAACCATAACTTGATCTGAATTACAATTAGGGGCCGTTCACACCGAACACGCTTTTGCCTTCCACTGCACTTCTTTCCCATTGTTTTTCAATGTAAACATGTGATAGACAGATGTGTTTGACCGTTGCATTTGCGTCTCGCACATGATACAGCATTCCTAAAATGTGGCGCTCAAGTTAAAAGAAATTGAACTTGCATCTTGTACCATTCAACAAAACCCATTCTGTATGAAAGGCCCCTGAGGAGGTTGAAATTATTATGTCTGGAATTAACGTAGAAAACGCTTTTTTCTTTCTGATTTTATATTTCAAAAGCAGTAGATAATTTTTTAAAGCCCAAAATTGGGATTTTCCAGAGCAATCTCACTGTTTTTCACACAATTTCTTTTTGCTCTAGTAGCTTTGTAAACACAAATAGGCTCAGTCACAGTTATTGACTCGGCCATATTTTACAGCTCAGCTTAAGCGGGCCAGCCATTAGTTACAGCTACTAAGAATCCTCTTACAATGTTGCTTTTATCTTGCATCCCAGTGCTGCTTCGGTGCATTATATACACATAATCAGGGTGATCTCATTCATTTTTTATAGCTATATTTAAATAAAGTTTACACATACATTATTATGTGCTTTTCTGTATGTTTGTATAGACAAGAATACATACAATACAACATATTAACAGGATCTACAGTACAAACTTAAACTTTGTAGATTTACAAATCTTTGCAAGTCTTCTGACGGCTGATTGAAATTAAAATGAATTAAATGTTTGCAACAGTACCGCTGGATGTGACCGAGTTACTCAGATTCAGTCCCATTGCAGGAGTCTCATTTATCAGACAATGATGGAAAACCTTTCAAGAAACTTTTCAGATTTAATTGTTATAATGTCAAATTAGGTAAATGTGTAAGTTATGTTAAATGAATATGATGAGTTAAACTATATATATATAATTTGTACAAGATCAAATATATAAAATCGAATGATAATGTACCACTTGGATCGTACAAAAATGTCCAACTTTTATGTATTTTTTTCTATTTCAATTATGGTTGGGTCATACATTTTTCTACAACCAAACTATATGAATTAACACAATTTCACTAACAAATAAACTACTTATGAAGCCATGTGAAAAGTTCATATGTGTTCATATGCTTAAAATCTTAATCCAATTGTAGGAAAATGTTCATGTACTAGATGAGAAATGAGAAAATGCAATTATTTTGCGAATTGGCGATTTATATAAAAATTAAAGGGTTAGTTCTCCCAAAAATGAAAATAATTCATTAATAGTCGGCACCGATGGCCTCATGGGCAGCGCGCCGACATGTAGCGCCAATGCGCTTCGGGCGACCCGAGTTCGAGTCCCGGCTCGTGGTCCTTTCCCGGTCCCGTCCCCCTCTCTGTCTCCCGCTTCGCTTCCTGTCTGATCACTGTCCTGTCATAATAAAGGCAAAAACGCCAAAAATAAATCTTTAAAAAAAAAAATAATGTCATTAATTACTCACCCTCATATCGTTCCACACCCGTAAGACCTTCGTTCATCTTCAGAACACAAATTAAGATATTTTTGATAAAATCTGATGGCTCAGTGAGGCCTCCATTGCCAGCAAGATAATTAACACTTTCAAATGCCCAGAAAGCTACTAAAGACATATTTAAAACACTTCATGTGACTACAGTAGTTTAACCTTAATGTTATGAAGCGACGAGAACACTTTTTGTGTGCCAAAAAACAAAATAATGACTTTATTCAACAATATCTATTGATGGGTGATTTCAAAACACAGCTTCATGAAGCTTCGAAGCTTTACGAATCTTTTGTTTCGAATCAGAGCACGTATCAGACTGCCAAAGTCACGCCCCCCAGTGGTGAACCATTGAAATTTCGAAACACTTATGACGTAACGAATCCTCATTTACTGAAATCACATGACTTTGGCAGTTTGGTACACGCTGATTCGAAACAAAAGATTCGTAAAGCTTCGAAGCTTCATGAAGCGGTGTTTTGAAATCGCCCATCACTAGATATTGTTGAATAAAGTCGTTATTTTGTTTTTTTTGCCGAACAAAAAGTATTCTCGTCGCTTCATAATATTAAGGTTGAACCACTGTAGTCACATGAACTGTTTTAAATATGTCTTTAGTAGCTGGGTATCTGAAAGTGTTAATTATCTTGCCGGCAATGGAGGCCTCAATGAGCCATCGGATTTTATCAAAAATATCTTAATTTGTGTTCCGAAGATGAACGAAGGTCTTACGGGTGTGGAACTAACCCTTTAAGCATGAAGCTCCACCCTAACGCCACCTATAAACCTAACCCTTGATGGGGTGTGAGCAGATTGTACAAAAATGTATGAATGAGATCATACAAATCCGTATGAAATCATCAAAATCACCAGTAAAATAGTTATGAATTGTCATGAAAGTGTGTTGGAATACCTATAAACACTAACAAGATTTGTATTGCATTATCATGTTCTTACTGTTTTGAGAATGATAAACATTTTTAATTAACATTGTAACAAACTTTGTTTTCCTAAGATGCTTCTAGAATGGTTTTTCAATGGTTGAAATGGAGACTTTTTGGGTAAGCGATGTTACCTGCGTTTCTCTCACGGCGTAGGATCGCTTGTCAAACCTTACGAAAGACCTGGAACTCAATCTCTTGATTAGGCAAAGTATCACATCAGGTCTGGTTCATTCCTTTGTAGATTCCTATTCACTATAACATAAAGAAATAAAGCCTTGTGTTGTTATTCGACCTGGCTGTTGTCCATTCCCTCTGTGCATTAGGTATAAATAAAACAAATTGTTTGCTTTCTGATCTAATAGGATTGACATATTGCTCTCAGGTTTCAGGATATGCTGTTAATCGCTGTCGTTTGAAGATCAAGTGTCTACTTTAAGAAATTAAAAACAGATACAGGAGAAAGGGGTAAAGTGTCAGTTTACAGTCAAACGACCCAATTACGGTAATACAGAAGCCCAACAAAAGGCTCTGATTGGCTGAGCTGTAGCTAGTGTACTTCCCCATGTCTGACTCATAGCCAGGACATTTCCAGTGCTGTACATACCACTTACGTTTTCATAAGTCAGTTTCTGTGTAGGAAATTTAGTAGGTATCTGCCTACTTTGCTTTATTGTTCTCTCAGTGACTCAGCTTTTAGATTTTATGGAGCTGGTACGAAAGAATCAGTGTTTTGATGTAAATTACTTGCCATGACATATTGATTATGGGAAATATGATTGATCTTTAATCATCAGCAACTCAATGCCACTTGTCCCAACCACAATGTTTTAGTAGTTTCTCTTGATGTTCCCTGAGCTGTCTCAAAGCTCTCATCGACCTTCTATTCCAATATCATCGCCATCTTTCATCAAACTATCAGGCTATGCAAAATGCATCGCTTTCACTTCAACTGAGAGTGTATTATGTTCAATTCTAATGTCCATTATGTGTGATGTGAGATTGATAGATTGGTGTGATGTTTGCCCTGGTGTGTAAAGCTTGAAAGGATAATATGATATGATTCAGGATGCTGCGCTGCATCATGTACAGATGATTTACTGCTGTTTTCTTGGCCATGTCCGTCCAAGTCCCTGGTTGTGGACATAGTGACAGTTAAATGAGATTTTATTACGATTCTGATAGACATTTATGTGGATGCTCTTCTATAATGCAGTCTTTAAAAATGTGCGCATTGCAGCCTTTAAATAAACCCACAGAATAAGATATGTCTAAGGTGGATTTCCAAGAATAGGGTACGTTTGGTGTCTTATTATTTTTTTTAGGTGCAAATCCAATATTTTTTCTTTTAGGATATATTATATACTATACATAAACAGTTATCAAAGTGGATTTGCTTTCACAGAGCAGAAACGGCGTCTTCGCGACATGCCGACAACACGAACCAATCTCAACTACAACTACAGTGTTTGAGGGTCAAATTAGACGTTGTTCACGGGCAGCCACTGAAGACCATAGACTGGCATTATGCAATTTTTTAAAATACCTACATTGGCTTGAGGAGGAATTAAGACTGAAATTACTGACGGCTTCTTTCAGGTAGTTGAGAATTGGTTCTTTTTTATCTAATATTTCTAATTACTAATTTTATTTACCAAAAACTTTACTAAAAAAATTACGTGTAACACTCTACTGTGTGACATCTTAATTTAAAATAAATCTGCAACCCTGTTACACATTCTTTCACATTTATTTTACACTTTAGTTTTTAAAATATTCATTTTATTAATATTTAATTTTTATATAATGCTTACTGCTAATAAATAATAAAATCATGGTTTAAAACTTTATTTAGATATTGTATTTGAAAACAAGGTTACAAAACTTGCAAATGTCATATAAAATAAATCCAAAGTAAAACAGCTCGTTTAATTTGACCTCTTTAGACTGATGATCAACATTTTCTGAATGTTAAACCATCAATCGTTTGATCATTAGCAGGAAAAAATGTGAAAAAAAACTAAATTTAAGAGTTTCAGACCCTATTTTGTCCCTTTTAATGGAAAGTTCTTTATATTATATTACCTAGAATTCCTTCTCCAAAGGCATTTTGCTGAGATCACATGAGCAGCTGGTGAAGATCTTCATGTTGATCAGTACTGGTTGGGATTAATTGTTTTTTTGTGGCTGTAATACCCATCTAATGAGTGAGACTATAATGAAAGGCCTTGGTTATCATAATGAAACCCATCCTACAGTCCCCTGGTGACTCATGATGGCTCATGGACTTTCCTTTGACAGTGAATAAGCCTCACCATGGTGTGTAGGTTCCCTTAGCAAAAAAAAAAAAAAAAAAAAAAAAAATCCTTTCATATCAACATATCACCTTAGCACTATCACACATAGTTGAGTTATCCACAAGTTGTCACCCTTCTAAACTGCAATCAGAGAAACCACAATGAATTTTCTTGATAAAAGAATCACTGTATCTGTAAAGATTTTTCATGTATGTGTTTCAATCTATGCATTTATTAACTGGGCTAAAGTGTAACATAGAGGCTGCGTCCATGAAAGGGGTTAATGAGATGTTTAATGCATTACTTTCTAATGGCCATTATAGGCTCCGCTTATTCTTCAGCAATGAACCATTACTGGCTTTTATCTCATGTCCCCAGAGTGCTTTGTAACCCTCTGCTTTCATTACCCTTTCGCTGGGTGCTGTAATGCACCAGGATGCTTTGAATAAACTGCAACATATTCTACATAAAAATTAGTTTGATGTTGTTAAATACTTGGGGCTCTGGATAATGATTTTTGGTGCTAGTTTGTGTAATGCTTACTTGTGCAACAGCTAGGGTGTTGTTGTGAGTGGTTGCTATGCAGATGCCAATGTGTTCTCAGTGGTTAGGGTTAGGTTGTAAATGGTTAAGCATGCTGCTATGTGGTTGCGAAGGTGTTCTGAGTGCTTTAGAATGTTTCTTTGGGGCTGCCAAGGTGTTCTGAGTGGTTTAGAGTGTTGTTATGTGGTTGCCAAGGTGTTCTGAGTGTGTTAGAGTGTTTCTGTGGGGTTGCCAAGGTGTTCTGAGTGTGTTAGAGTGTTTCTATGGGGTTGTCAAGGTGTTCTGTGTATGTTAGAGTGTTTCTGTGGGGTTGCCAAGGTGTTCTGAGTGTGTGTTTCTGTGGGGTTGCCAAGGTGTTCTGAGTGTGTTAGAGTGTTGCTATGCAGTTGCCAAGGTTTTCTGAGTGTGTTAGAGTGTTTCTATGCAGTTGCCAAGGTGTTCTGAGTGTGTGTTTCTGTGGGGTTGCCAGGGTGTTCTGAGTGTGTTAGAGTGTTGCTATGCAGTTGCCAAGGTGTTCTGAGTGTGTTAGAGTGTTGCTATGGGTTTGCCAAAGTGTTCTGAGTGTGTGTTTCTGTGGGGTTGCCAAGGTGTTCTGAGTGTGTTAGAGTGTTGCTATGCAGTTGCCAAGTTATTTAGAGTGCTTTAGAATGTTTCTATGGGAGGTTGCCAAGGTGTTCTGAGTGCTTTAGAGTGTTTCTATGCAGTTGCCAAGGTGTTCTGAGTGTGTTAGAATGTTGCTATGCAGTTGCCAAGGTATTCTGAGTGTGTTAGAATGTTGCTATGCTGTTGCCAAGGTTTTCTGAGTGTATTAGAGTGTTGCTATGCAGTTGCCAAGGTTTTCTGAGTGAGTTAGTGTTGCTATGTGGTTGCTAAGGTGTTCTGAGTGGTTTAGAGTGTTGTTATGTGGTTGCCAAGGTGTTCTGAGTGTGTTAGAGTGTTGCTATGCAGTTGCCAAGGTGTTCTGAGTGTGTTAGAGTGTTGCTATGGGTTTGCCAAAGTGTTCTGAGTGTGTGTTTCTGTGGGATTGCCAAGGTGTTCTGAGTGTGTTAGAGTGTTGCTATGCAGTTGCCACGGTGTCCTGAGTGTGTTAAGAGTGTTGCTATGGGGTTGCCAAGGTGTTCTGGGTGTGTTAGAGTGTTGCTATGCAGTTGACATGGTGTTCTGAGTGTGTTAGAGTGTTGCTATGGGGTTGCCAAGGTGTTCAGAGTGCTTCAGAGTGTTGCTATGCAGTTGCCAAGTTGTTCAGAGTGCTTTAGAATGTTTCTATGGGGGGTTGCCAAGGTGTTCTGAGTGCTTTAGAGTGTTTCTATGCAGTTGCCAAGGTGTTCTGAGTGTGTTAGAATGTTGCTATGCTGTTGCCAAGGTTTTCTGAGTGTATTAGAGTGTTGCTATGCAGTTGCCAAGGTTTTTCTGAGTGAGTTAGTGTTGCTATGTAGTTGCTAAGTTGTTGAGTGGTTTAGAGTGTTGCTATGTGGTTGCTAAGGTGTTGTGAATGGTATAGAGTGTTGCTATGACATATCTAAGGTGTTCTGAGTTTTCAGTGTGTTGCTATGTGGTTGCTAAAGGTCCTTCAATGTAGGTTGAATGGGACTTTTTGGGCTGTTTTATTGTTCACCAGGCAAAAATGTACATCTGATGCCTTAGACAAGCAGTAGCACACATCTCTCTTCAGCAAGCCACATTATTTGGGGTATCAATCAGGTTTGTAACACAAACAGTGTCACGTACTGACATATATAATGAATAACTTATATGAATTATGTCTACCAATTTTAGTTTTGTGCTTTCAAAACAGCTCGCAAACCTCACCTTATTTGCATAAGAACTCTTACTTCCGACAGCTCTTTCAGGGATGTCATCCAGTGTTTCATAAGTAGATCCAGTTCTTACATAAGATGTGTCAGCCCATTTTGATTCATGTGGATGGATTGTGCCTCTGCAATGACACTGAGATTGGTTTTGATAACAGGGCCAGTGGAGCACGAGAAACAAAATGGACAATCACTGGCAAACCTAATGGAGTCTTGTACTTTATCACCTTCATAAAACACTCAGTTTCTCCTGTTCTCCACACAGACCAGCACAGTCCGCCACACTGTTATGCAAGGTTAGCGTAGGGTTATCGGCAATCGTTATGAATTGGCTTGTATTTCTTTGCATCCTGATTGGATGCCTGTGGTGGAACATGAGATTTGTCTCTGTTCTTGTAACTACAGCAGGAACAAGATACAGTAGCATATACTGTACAGTCATCAATACTAGAATTATTTCCACAGCCTCTGCTAATAGCAAAGTTTTTTTGTCTGAAAACATATTATCATATGTCATAATACAAATATAATGGGCCGCAGTTATTGTAATGTATGTGTTTATTATTGACTTCTGCAAGCTGGAGCAATTACTGATCACACGCTTAATCACTTCATTGTAGTTTACTACTACAAAGTAGTGTTTCATATGAAGTATAATATTGGTTTAACATTTCTTAGTATTTATTGGTGTTGGGAAAATAATCTAAAGTGTCATATTGGTGAGTTACAGTACATTTTTACGGTTGTGAATAGAGAATGCTTCTTTCTTTCTTACAATAGGTTGTTTTAGCCTTCTATATTTACTTGTTTATTCAAACTGGAAAGCCTTTAGAGTCTAGAGGATTTTGTTACTTGTTTCAGTATACTCTGTGATATCAGCTTCCTTTTATCCTTTTTTTGTTTGTTTATAATTCATTGTTTATTTTCTTTTTGTTTTAATTCATGCTTGCTTTGATATTTTTTTGTTTATCTGTTTGTTTTAGTTATTTTATTTTACTTTGTTTTTTTGTTTATGCTTTGTTTGGTTTTGTTTTGCTCAGTAATCAACAAACAAGTAAGATGATAAACATGTTGTTTTGTTTTTGTGACATATACAGGACTATTGATGCAGAATGTTAACTTAATTGCTTATTTAATTGTTGCTTATACAAAGATTCATCAGCTTTCTATATCGTCCTGTGTCCCTGCTGTCCTATCATCTATGTGCAAGTTTGTTTTTTTTTTCTTTTTTTTATTACTGCTGCAAAGGCCTATTACAGTGTCCGCTTCCCTCTGTCTTGTTGCCATGCTCAGAATGAGTCATCAGTTCACCGTTGGCTGGCAAGTGTCCAGATCTCTCTGTGAGGAACAAACAGACAAAACGGCCTTGTGAAATGTGCCTGCTTAGTCAAGAGCATTGCTAATTCCTCTTACACTGATTGCATAATTATGAAGGGTTAGTGTGATTAACAGTTGAGTTTTACATTATTTGTGAAATGCATTTAGTTTAATCCATTGTGGTAATTTCTGAATTAAATATAAACCACTGCTGTTGGAAAATAAGTATCAATTGTTGCAGTATACTGTGTAATGCCAAATTGGTTTTTTTGCATTACTGTTTTTTATTTTTATTATTTTATTTTATTTAGCTGTCATTAAATCAACAAAGAAACAAAACAATACATAGGTTGTTTTTTTGTTATGTTTTTGTCTTGTTCTGTTCTGTAATTGCATTACCAAACAAAAATATAAACATTTTCCTTTGTTGTTCGTTTTTCTTTTTCTTTTTCTTTTGTATTAAATGATTATAGTTCCTTCCAAAATATTTAATCTTAAAGTCACCATGAAATCAAAATTGACAATTCTTGTTTTTTTATGGAATTTTGCTGTATTTATTATAAATGATTTATTCGTGGACATCATTATTTTTTTTTATTATGTGCCCTCGTAATCTTTAATCAAAATAACTTCCCCTCCCTCTTGCAGTGACATCTCATCTCTTCTCTGATGATGTGTTTACTGGCGTGAGGGGGCGGGGTCAACCTATCACTCACATGAGATCGACCAATAGCAAACCACAATCGTCTATTGATCCAATCAATTGCCAATAGACAAAATCAAGTCCCTCGCTACATTTTTTCTTGTTTGAGAACAGTGTTAATTAACATTATTGTTCATTTGTACAATTTACAGGGGAGAGTTGAAAACAAGTTTCTATGTTTCTTCTGAATGTTTCTATTCTTACCAATATATAAAGTTCCACCACAATAAAAAAGCTGTGAGTTTTAGTGCAAGCGCATAAAGGCACATCTGCTTCATAATATGACATTAAAAAGTGGTCTTTGTGGGTAAACATGTCACCGTCGTCTTGTGGTGGCTTGGAATTTCAAGTGGAATCGGATATGTGTTTAGACGTAGGTCAGATGTCCAGATATCGGATATGTATCTGATTTAAAACCACATTTGGAAGTGGCTCAGAATGGATGCAAAAAAATCTGATATCGTGCAGATTTTTGGGTTTACACGTGTCAGATGTGAGTAAAAAATCTGATTTTAGTTTGTGCCAGTGCAAATGCAGCCTTAGTTTTAGTCATATTTAAGTCATCTCAATTGTTTTAGTTATAGTCTAGTTTTTGTCGACTAAATATCATAAGATTTTAGTCTACTAAACCTACAATAGATTTAGTCGACTAAATTCAAACATTCAGTAAATAAGAAACAAAAATAAGAACAAATAAATACAAGAGAACAAAGATAGAAATTAAATAAACTGTGCTTTAAGTTTGTGAGGTAGGTCTAACATTAGTATTCAGGTATGAAATACAGTACTACCTACAGAAATTGAATAAAGTGATCAAATTTAAAATAACAGTGCATAGTCTTACTTGTATAGATCCTTATTAAAGCTACTAAAGTTACTCAGTCAAGAGCAGTGAGTGATGTTCTCTTTTTCTTTTGTTGTTTGAATTAACATTAAGGACTCAGCAGCAGGTTTAGGCTACGGTCACTTAACTTCAAGAACTAATGCACAGATCTGATTACGAATACGATTTTCTCCCAGGCTGTTTACTTTCACTCAAGACATAACCGACTGTTTAAATGAATACTCACCAAAACGGGCAGGTTGATATATTTTTTGTGTGTATTTGTCCTTTTAAGCACGATAAGACACGAAAGAGAATTCAATTCAGCACTCGCACGCTGTCAGAGAGGTGGCTTTCTGTGTGCGCGCTTCAGATGGGTGCGCAAAGTCAAAGTCACTTTAAGACAAGTCATTTCACTCGGCGGCCATCTTTGAAACGCCTCTCCTATCTCTTTGAATGGGGAAACATCAAATTCTCCAAAGCTGTTCGCCAAACTTTCGATTAAATTTCATATTTGAAATCACCAATGAAATTTGACAACAACATGAAACCTCTCTACCACACAAAGAGATTCATTGTGATTGAATCTCTTCACAAATCGTCCCTTCCTAACATTTTCCTCTCGTTCTTATTCGTTGACGAAAAGGTCAATAGATTTTCCTTATAGTTTTTGTCATCACAAACTGGTTTTTATTTAGTTATCATCTCGTTTTCGTCAGTGAAAAAATGTTGGAGAAAAATATGACAAATTATTCGTCAATGAAATTAAAACTGTTCAGAATAGAGAAGGAAAGACAATCTCAACTTCCATTTCATGCTGACTTTAACTTGATATTTGACATCTTGTCCTGTATCTTCTTTCTCAGTAAATCAGTAGATTACAGTAGTGGTCTTCTCTATTACATTTGAAATTGCTCGTTTTGTTCATTCTAATTTTGCAGTAGTTGTGAATAAAACTAATGAGGTCTGATTCAAAGGATGAGCTAAGAGGAAGTCAGAGCAAGAGTAATGAACTCCAGTAACCAGTTTTCACTTTTTCTGCATTGCAGCTTGCATGGAAGATACCACGAGCTGGCTCCACATTTGGTTCCAATGGACTACACCAATGACCCTGATGTTAAAGTCCCTTTAGCTCTCATAGTCAACATGCCGGAACTGAAGGTAATTCTAACAGTTTACCACTTTGTTCTGCTCCTCTAATCTAATTGGTCCAGCTGCATTCAGAGAATGCTTGACTGTTTGTATCACTTATCTGTGTTCACTATATAGAAATACACTTTCCAGTTCGCATACAAGAGTTTAAAGGGTGCAGAAATGTTCCCGGACCCTTGTTTATGCAACAAAATACTTGTGCAATGACCCTCTCTATACTTTTAGTTTATATCAAATATGATAGACTTTAGTTTTTATAGGGCAAAATTGGTTTTTAATGACCATGCTGGCTGGGCTGTTTATATGACAAAGCACAAGCAGTGGGAGCGTGGGATCTTACACCACTATGCTTGTGAAAGTTAACGCTCCATGAGATGGTGCCGTCAGCAAATTATGTTAGCGTTTTAGATTTTCCATGGTTGTTAAGACGCATACGTTTAATCAGACTACACCTTCAAGGGATCATTTATAGTATTAGCCAAAAAGAGCATTAGTATTATGCTAGCATTAAAGTCATAATTATGTTACTTAATAGAGGAAGTGCTTTATTAGCACCATTCCTAAGCCGGTTATGGTAAAACTCTTTCAGATTTTTCAAAAGGGCAAAGGCTGATGGCTGGCTATCTCCTCCAAGGATTATCCTGTACTTTTTTTTAACCTTATAAAGCCTATTGTATTATATTTGATTCAAATTTCGAAGGCCTCTAATTATCAACATGATCAAAACTTTGCTGAAAACCCTGTTGTACACAATCTTATACATGGCTTCTGTCGTCTCATTGACAGTTACTTTTTTTAGCAAGTCAAAGGCCTTTTAGTATAATTGTAAAAACGTCCCCCTTCAGGTCATGGTACACGTGGTACACTTTTTGCTACGAAATCTTTACTGATTTTTATAAAGCAACTGAATAACTTTTATATTGTTAGTAATATTTAGGGCTGCCAAAATTAACCCATTAACGCATACAATACATTTTTTCAGTTTAACGCATTAAAAATATTTAACGTAATTAAGGCAGTATCCATTTTTTTCCGTCATCCTTTGGCTATAGCATTACATTGTATGATCACGCTCTTATTGTATCACACGCGACAAGACACAAACAGCGCTTGAACGGACAAAAACACACAATTATGCCAAAATTCCCATTTTGTCGAGTATCCTTGAATGCAGTCTTAAATGACTTTTAAATGAACATAAAGAGTTGTGCGTCAGGTCCTAAAGTGACAGCCGCCTAATAAACCTGCTGCTGTGATGTCTGTCATTAATGTTAATCAAAGTCAAAGAACTAAAGACAAAGAGAAAATCACTCACTGCTTTTGACTGAATAACTTAGCTTTAAAAATGATTAATCTACATTCGATTCATAATTTAGTAGTGAAGGCTGTAAAGTGTTTGACTATTCAATTTCTGTTTATTTCCTACCTGTTAGACCTACCTGGAAATGTTAAAGCACTGTTTACAAGGTTACATGGGTCAAAAACAATGAAAACAATAACTTTTTTTTTTGTTTTTTTTTTGTTTGTTTTTTTGGTGCATTTTGGCAGGACAAGTAACAATCTGACTGGGCCAATAGAAAAAATCCTTAGAATTGAGCCCTGATATATTAAGGGCACAGGTAAATGTGACATTTATTGCAATGGGTTTATGTGAAGATTGTTTTAAGTTCACTTAAATTAAAAGTTGTTATATTTTTAAAGCCTAATAATAAATGTTAAAATTGATAGCTTTCAATTATACTGTAATGTTGAACAGCTATGGCTAAAATTGAGAAAAAAATCAGTTTAATAGAGACAATAGTATCAGTGACACTAGCCTTCATTCATAAAAAGATGCCATTAAACAAAATATTTAAAATATACTGTCTTTACGTTGTTTCTACATTAATTTGGAGATTAAATGTGAAATTATTACAATATAAAAACATATTAAAAACTTTAATGTTAGGTGTGATTAATCGCAATTAATTAGTTGTTTTTTTTTGTTTGTTTTTTTTTTTTTCGATTGACAGCACTAGTAATATTATGAACTTTTACTGGACTGAAGCAACTTAGGTTTGCTTGATTATCCATACATAATTTTTATGTAAGTAATCTGCTATACTGTTATTAAGATCTCATTGATTTACATTACAAGCTATCAGCTACCATTTTACCTTTTGGCCATGTAATATCAGCAATTAGATTATTTTTTCAATATTTTCAATAAAATGTTCCTTTCAAAACTAATTTAGACTATTATTCAGTCAGTCATGTCATATCGCTGATCCGATCTCACCTTTCCTTTTTCTGACCCAACCCTCAGTCAGTCAAAATTTGTCAGATGTTACAGCTCCAGAATGAGCCCCATTATGTCCCCCATGTTGGAACATAATTTTACCGCCCTCTAAAGCTGTCAGATGGATGAAGGAGCTATAAACCCAACCCTAGGAGGTGGACGATACTGATGGAGACCACTCTAGCTGGGATTGATGGGACTACGACAGCTTCCAGTTTCCAAAGATCCTCTCAGCCTTTATAAACATAAATCCCAGTCCCCATTCAGTCTGATAATTGGCTTTTTCATGCAAAACTGGAGTGATTTAACATAATAGGGCATTAGAGGGCAGTTTACTTGACTTCTGCCAATACAAATCCCTCAGAGTGTTTTGACGTTACACATGGATGGATGTTCTCTATGCTGTTGCCCATGAGGCAGGCTGCCCTAATTTTCTTCAATTTGAATGAATCCAGTCTGATTCTTGTTTATATGAACTCTAAACCTTGCAATCCGATTCCATATTAATTTACGTGTGCATTACGTGTATTTTAAACAAAATTGCGTGTTCAGAAAGCCAGCACTATAATGTACTGAAGTTACCATGAGCGTAACTGACGTTTTTGCCTTGACAATATATCTACAAAGAAAACTGACATATATGTCAGAAGAGCTTTTTTAGAAAATATTTAGTAAATATCCTGCAAACTGAGACCAATTTGTAATATGTAAGACAACCCGTTCGCATAAACATAAAAGACATAAAACGTATGTAAATACGCATCACGGCACTGCGCATCTGCACAAGGTATTTTTGAAATCAGATCTTATTCAAGCATTTACATGCTTAATATTTTCCTATTAATCATATTTTTCTACACTGTAAAAAATAAATCCATAAAATAACTAAAATAACAGAAAAAGTACTGGCAGCTTATTACCCGAACATTATCCTGTAATTTTACGGACATTTCCGTTAACCCTAAAACACAATGCAATGAAGATCAAAATTCAAAACACAGGTAAAACACATGTAAAAAATAAAAAACAGAGAAAACATTCCAATACAATTGAATTTTCATTCAGATAAAACTTGCATTGTATTGATTGTGGTGTTTACATGAAGCAATCAATCCGATTGCTAACAGATTATTTGGTTGTCACTAATGTCACTAATGTAAAATTATGCCTGAAGTTCCTTCAAGTTGAACTGTGTTGCTTGCTATGGCTCATACATAGGGTTAAGGACTTGAACAAACCCTCTAACTTGAAGTATTACACTTTGGGAAGTAACAATTATAAAGAGCAGTCTGTGCTATTAACATAAATTATACCTCAAATCCTATTTGTAAACTTGCTTTTTTCACCTGGTGGATGATAAAACAGCACAAAAATATTACTTGGGATGGTCTCTTTTGACTTGGACCAGTAGGTAACCACCTTAGCACCACCTTGTAATGCCCGAACAACCACCCAGAACACCCTGACATCATGACAGCAAGTTAAGCGCCACTCACATTCTGAAAACGTAAAAGTCTAGTTATAACCATGCATAGGATGTAGAGTGTTTAAAACAGAGGTGAAATGTTACGGTTGATCCTGCTCTGCTGTGTTCATGCTACTGTTCCCAGAGCTGTTGAGTCAGCTAGTAGCATAGGGCATAAAAATTCCTTTAGGCCAATAGCCAGTAAGAAATATATGGGCACCAGTTTGGGGAGTCAGCCATTCTACATTTTATACATGACTCACTCAGCAAAACTCCCTCTGCTGCACACATGCTTATGTACAGCCATACACTTGTACTCTATAGCCTGGCCTAGATGCAATCTGTACTAGACGTTTTCCATATTTTTTACACCGATTTTAAGGGAAATCTGTTAACTTAAAGGGTTAGTTCACCCAAAAATGAAATTCCTGTCATTAATTACTCACCCTCATGTCGTTCCACAGCTGTAAGACCTTCGTTCATCTTCGGAACACAAATTAAGATATTTTTGATGAAATCTGAGTGTTTCTGAACCACACATAGGCAGCAACGTCATTGCACCTTTTGAAGTCCAGAAAGGTAGTAATTTGCTAGTAACATTGTTAAAATAGTCAACGTGACTACAGTGGTTCAACCTTAATGTTATGAAGCGACGAGAATACTTTTTGCGTGCAAAAACAAAACAAAAATAACGACTTTATTTAACAATTTGAACCGTTGTCATACGCAGTTGACGTAGTGAACGCAGTGCAGGCGTCCGTGTTTTAGTCCTCTCAATTTCTGTTTTGTAGGAGAATCCATTCAGGAATCGGATTGTGGAATCGTTCTCCGAAGATGGCCAGGGGAACCTCAGCTTCAACGACTTTGTGGACATGTTTTCGGTTCTCAGCGAAATGGCTCCTAGAGAACTGAAAGCCATTTATGCTTTTAAAATATATGGTAAAATTTATTTTTCATTACCTCATGTACAGTCCACTAGAACAAAAATATAAAATTATTTACAATGTGATTGTCACAATGCACAGTTTTAGAGGTTCTAATAAACATTTATATTGCAGCATTCATAAACAGTGCAGCAACTTTACAACATGAACTCATTTGTAGTTAACTCTTATCATCCTATTTTGTTCTTAGACTTCAATGTGGATAATTACATCTGCAAAGAGGACTTAGAAAAGACTCTAAACAAGTTAACGAAGGAGGAGTTAACACCAGAGGAGGTTAATCTGGTGTGTGAGAAGGCCATTGAGGAGGCCGACCTGGATGGAGACAGCAAGCTCTCCTTTGCTGACTTTGAGAACATGATCTCCAGGGCTCCTGACTTTTTAAGGTAAGAATATTGGATGCATAAAAGTGACTTGTTTCCTCAGATGTGTGCTAACTAGAGTTTGATTTTGCTGTTGTATTACTATAAATTGTCATTTAAAGTTAGGCTTTTGGTAGTCCAATCTATCCAGGATGGTGGAGAACGCGGGCAATATTCTCATTATAAATATTTTGTTTACCACTGACATATATTGATTAAATTAGTCAAATCTAGTACAAAAATTACTATTTAATGCTCATTCGAGTACTATGGTGTTAGCTTAGCAACGTGCTAACATTAAACTCTATTGAAATACTTTGCAAATTGAGTCTACGCTGTTTGTATGTTGAATGGATTTGCTTCGATTAGCATACTGCCTTTTGAAGCCACTGCTTATGTAGACAGAAGATAGCAAGACAGCTCACTAAATTTTGGAACAGAGCTACTGTTTGTACATAGTTTTGCAAACTAATGATGCTAAATTTTATTAGGAGTTAATGTACTCACATCGGACATACTAAGTCCTTATGAGTGTAAAGCCAGTTATGCTAGTTGCTAACATCATGGTTAGCACTCTGCTCTGGAGGCACACTGCTATAATTTGGCTGCTGGACACTCAAATATGCTTTATGGGGCAAGAGTTCCTCTGCTTGGCTTTTACAGGCCTTTTTGGACTGCACAGCTGTGCCTCACAGACCACATGATTGAGAGGGGCAGGAAGGTTTTGTACCATAATTTGGAGACCTGGAGGCCAAAAAATCTAGAATTGCTTTCAGCAGCTGTCAGTCAAAGAGGCAATTACTTTCTTGAACACTCATAGAAAGTAAATGCTTTTAGCATTCTGCTGACTGCACTTTTTTGTTACTTAAGTTTAGTTCAGTTTATTTATTTATTTATAAAGCACATTTAAAAATAACAGAAGTTGAAACCAAAGTGCTGTACAGGTAGAGTAAAACAGATTTAAAGACTAGACAAATAATAATATAAAAAAACAAATGGACAAATGAAAATTATATATCCTCAAAAGGAATTAAAACATAAAGAATAAAAATGTGTCTTCAAAGAGGATTTAAACAGAGAAATAGACAGGGAAGATCTAATATGGAGGGAAAGACAATTCCAGAGCCTGGGAGCAGCCACCGAAAAAGCCTGGTCACCTTTAGATTTAAAACGTGAAAGAAGGACTGAGAGGAGTAATTGACTAGATGATGAAGAGATCTTGAGGTAGTATACGGGGTGAGGAGATCACATATATATATACGGGGGAGCAAGTCCATGCAAAGCTTTAATAACAAAGAGCAGAATTTTAAAATCAACTCAGAACTTGACCTGTAGCCAGTGTAGAGAGGCGAGTACAGGAGTATGTGCTCACATTTTCTAGTGCCAGACACATTTTTCTAGTGCTGCCACATTTTGCACCAATTGTAAAACATAAAGCAGATTTAGGCAAACCTAGATCGAGGGAATTACAGTTGTCTTACCTTGATGTTATAAATGCATGAATAACCGTTTCAAGGTCCTTCTTAGAAAGCATCTTCTTGATTTTAGCAGTCTTAATGGAGAGAAACTGCTTTTCACAACAGCACTGATCTGCTTGTCAAAACACAAAGTGGGATCGAAGATAAAACCAAGGTTTTTGACACAGTCACGCACATTGGTAGAGAGTGGACCAAGCTGATTGATAATGCCAGAAGTCATAACTGATGGGCCAAAGATGACTATCTCAGTTTTATCGCTAGTTAACTGTAAAAAGATTCATGTCCATCCAGCATTTAATGTCCTGAAGACATTCAAATAGATTAGACACAGAACAGCTGTTATTTAACAAGAAGATGAAGCTGAGTGTCATCGGCTTAGAAATTATATGATAAGTTGTGTTTCTGAATAATATGGTCTAGGGGAATCATATATAAAGCAAAAAGAAGAGGTCCCAAAATTGAACCCTGTGGAACACCATAAAGGATTTGACTTCACTTAAAGGTGAAGTGTGTAATTTCTGCACTAATGTCGTCAAACAGAACTGCAAAATAAACAAAATTCAATGGTGTTTGTATGACTGCAATTCTCCACATTAATGGGACCATGTACCCCTAAATCAGATCTCACAGACACATTCATTATAGGGTTTAAGGGCAAAAGTAATTTAAATATATTCTGAGTGCTACAATAAACATTTTCTTGTTTCATCTTCTTGTTTTAATCTGTACTTCTTTCCTGAATGAATGAATGAATGAATGAATGAATTTAAGTGCTGTTGCATAATCACTCCAATTCATTAAACACTTATGCCTTTTGCACATGGTATTTCAACATACAAAAAAAACTTGTCTTGATCACTAACCACTCACAATCCAGCTTAACCAGGTGCTAAATGCTAAACTCCATATATTCTGTATACTACCATTCAAAAGATTGAGTCATTGAGTTTCTTTTTTTTTTTTTTAAAGAAATTAATACTTTCATTCATCAAGGATGCATTAAATTGATCAAAATTTAAAAGTAAAGACTTATAAATTGTTACAAAAAATATATTTCAAATAAATGCTATTGTTTTGAACTTTCTGTTCATAAAAGAATCCTGAAAGACTAAAATGATCACAGTTGCCACAAAAGTATTAAGCATCACAACAATTGAATCAAAAGAAATGTTTCTTGAGCACAAATTTATCATATTAGAATGATCTTTGAAGGATCTTGTGACAGTGAAGACTGGTAATGATGCTGAAAATTTAGAGTTGCCTTCACAGGAATAAATTACATATTAAAATTAATGAAAATAGAAAATAGTTATTTTAAATTGTAACAATATTTCACTATATTACTGATTTTACTGTAGATTTGATATATGCAGGCTTAATTGGTGAACATAAGAAAGTTTTTTCATAAACATAAAAAACTTACCGACCCCAAACTTTTGAATGGTAGTATATTCTTTTTCTAATAATATATTAATAAATAAATTAAATAAATAAGATATACATAAATTGTGTTCAGCACACTTTTTTGCCATTATTATGCAAGTTTTTTTTAGTGAATCGGGGGCAAAAACAATGCAGACAGCATGTACAAACCAACAGGCACAATTCAAACTTTGTGAATTCCTCCTTCACTGTTTTAAACATTCATTCAAATGACAGTAAAGGGTGATATGAGGTAAAATTGTCCATTTAAGAGAACGACACAGCACTTCCCCCAAGTGACGTATGCACAGGTGGTTAATGTCTGTTGTTGAAGATCTATGACAAAGGTTTGGAACTCAGTTATTTATGCTATTCGATCTGGTAGAATTCCAAATTCATTTTAACATCAATTTCGTTATCAAAATGCCATCAAAAGCCATCTGCTCCTCATCCTGGTTCTTCTTGAATACTTTTTAATAACTTAATGCTCAATTTTCATCAGTTACCAGCGAGACAGCAAAATTTACTCGAATGGTTAAGGCTGTAAAACGCAGATCCTTAAATATATATCCTGGCTTTGTCACTTTTTTGGTCAGATAAATGATCCATTAGGGGCATGAAATGGCGTAATTCAGTTTTGACTGGTCCATGTGCTTTTACCTCTAATCTAATATGCCATTTCTATCTTTGTCATCTTTCTTTACTGCAGCACCTTCCATATACGAATCTAAAATGGCTTCAACGGAAGATACCTATGCTGACGTTCCTTGAACAGACAAGTCCACATCGGAGGATAAATGTCTACTGTTGTTTTCCTTTCGTTTTTGCACCGGAAGCACACTAGACAGGATTACTGACAAATGCATGGCTGTTTTTTCATGAACAGAAAACTTTGGATCAGAAATTCCTTGTGTTTTCAGAGAGACGAAATGGAAAGGTGAGGCCTTTTGTGGGTTTGACCCACACACCTGCTCCTGGAGTAAAACTAATGCGGGCGTAAACCGCTTTTATGGGCTTCTACCAACGTCCATGGCACATTGGACAAAATTTTGACTCACTCTCCCGTTTCTAAAGACTCTTATTTGGGATCAAATAAATCATGGGACAGTTTTCAGGAAGGAACAAACAAACTGAACAAGAGAGTGAGAGAGAGGGCTAAAAGCACATTACTGGCGTCAACACCACTGAGACAGTGTATTCTACAGCTATGCAATCTTTCTCCATAAAATGCATGAATTAGATTACATTCCCCCCCCTGTTCCCGTTCCCTAATGTTCCAACAGCTTTGCCATTTCACAATCTAACTGCTTATAGTACTGGAGCATGACGACAATCATATCTAAATGTTCTCCAGTTGAACGAAGGGCTCTGTCATCATATATTCTCCTACTGTCTTCTTCTCCGTCATTCGCTCTCCATGTATTTGTTCCGCCTGCAAATCCCTCTGTCCCTTCTGTCCTAACTTGAGGTGTTAGCGTCAAACTGTCTCCTTTCTTTGACTTTTTTTTCAGTATTTGATGTGATAGAGGGCATTTGACTTAAATTTTAATAAAGGTTTTCTGTCAATTGTTGACTGAGTGCATTTGTTTATGATGTTTTTGGGTTAATGCCTAATTCTGGTGATGATATTATTT
Source organism: Mylopharyngodon piceus (assembly GCA_039654765.1). Lineage (NCBI taxonomy): Eukaryota > Metazoa > Chordata > Actinopteri > Cypriniformes > Xenocyprididae > Mylopharyngodon > Mylopharyngodon piceus. The sequence continues at coordinate 2,155,740 of CM077459.1, read as the reverse complement.
TAAAGGGATAGTTCACCCAAAAGTGAAAATTCTGCCATCATTTACTCACCCTCAAACCTGTATTATGTTCTGTCCTCCGTGGAACACAAAAAGAGAAAGAATTTTCACGCTGCTCTTTTCCAAAAAGTACAAAAAAGCACCACAAAAGTAGTCTACGTGACTTGTGCGCTATACTTCAATGGCACTAGCTATACAGATTTTGAATGATATGAGGGTGAGTAAATGAAGACCGAAATTTCATTTTTGGGAGAACTATCCCTTTAATTCTCAACATGGACCGACAGCAGAGGTCAAGATTGTCTTGAAACACTATGTTTATGGTATTTTTGTGGTTCTTTTTTGGAAAAGAGCAGTGTGCGCATTCTTTGGAATTTCTCTTTTGTATTCCATGTGACTTGTGTGCTATATTTCAAGTGTTGAACAGACTTGAAGACTTTGTCGTCTTTCTGTACTGCAGCACCTTCCATATACGAACCTAAAACGGCTTCAAAGGAAGATACCAATGCTGATGTTTCTTGAACAGCCAAATCCACATTGGAGGATAAATGTTCATTGTTTTCCTTTAGTTTTTGCTCTCTAAGCACATCTCGGTCATAATTTATGCATCCTCATATCATTCAAAACCTGTACAAGTTTTTTGCGGAACAAAGGGGGAAGTCTAACAACATTGGACATTGGAGACATTTTTCAAAATATCTTTTTTTTTTGTTCCACAGAAGAACATGAGGGTGAGTAAATGACAAAATTTTCATTTTAGGCTAAAAAATGGTATTAACGTCAAACCTACATGCGAAATATTTGCACTTATAGGGGCAATTCCTATGGACTGCCCATGTTGGGGATTCGAACCAACAGTCTTCTGGTTACCAGCCTATTGTATTAACTACTTAAAGGGCTAGTTTACCCAAAAATCATCATTTACTCACCCTCAAGTTGTCCCAAATCTGTATGAGTTTCTTCTGTTGAACAAAAAATGGGATATTTTGAGGAATGTTGATTAACAGACAGTTGACAGTAGCCAATGACTCCATAGTAGGAAAAAAATACTATGGAAGTCAATGGCTACCATCAACATTCTTCAAAATATCTTTTGAAAGAAACTCATACAGTTTTGGGACAACTTGAGGGTGAGTAAATGTCATGTTTGGGTGAACTTGGGTGAACTTGGGTGAAGAGTTGGGTGAAGAGTTGACTCTTAAAGGCTAATTTTAAACAGCCTCACTTTTGTAACCCCAGTCCTGTTCCTGGTTGTTTCGTTGTCCTCCTCTCATTCTAGTTCAAGCCCCATGCAGCTGCAAACCAACCAGCCTTAACAATAAAGATGGGCCAACAATGATTCTTCAGCCTATCTGTCGTATTCCACTTTAATGACTTTTTAAGCTGAATGAGATCGTTAGGAGCAGCGCTGCCTCAGCACCCGTATGATTATACACAGCGCACTTTGAGCCCGGTAAATCTCCACCCAGAGCTGTCCTTGGCCATATTAGTTCAGCTGATGATTTACCGGGTCAACCGCTTACTGTCCTCTTAACAGCGTCCAACATTGATTCAAACGCATTTTACTGTTTTTGCAGGAGATTGTTTAAGATGTAAATGTATATGTTGTGCTTTTGTTTTTGGGGATGACAGGGTGCGTGTTTGATCCTGCTGATCTTGTCATTTCATTCGTTGCGTGATGTCAACATCTTGTTGCACTGAGGAATCATACTTGTGCAATGGATATATGGTAGTTAGGATTTTTTGGGAGCCTTGCTATGTGGTTGCTAAGATGTTTTGTGTGGTTGGTAGGTCAAAGTAAAAAAAAAAAAAAAAAGGTCAAAAAGAGCCCCACCCCATCATAGATATTATATAGATGATATAATTTATCTAGTCTCTAGATATGGTTTATATGGAAGCTCATTTCTGTCACATAAGAAAAAAAAATTATGCTTTCGTAAATTACAATAAATAAAGTCATAATTATGACAAAAAAAAAATTGAAATGATGACATACTTCATTGTCAGATAAAAATAATTTTTTTTCTGTTCTAATTGATTTTTTTTTTGTCATAATAAATTTTGAGAATATTTTTTTTTAATAATTTTTTATCTCATAATTGTGACAATGTCAACTGACTATCTCAGTTTTTGACATTTTATGTCAATTGTTTTCATCTCAATTTCAACTTTGTCATCATTGCCTTTTTATGTCATAATAGTAACTTGTCATAATTATGGCTATCATGTTTTTATGTGATAATTTCATAATTATCTCATAATAATGACTTTATAATTCATAATTATGACTTGTCGCATTTGTCATAATTGATTATATCTCAGCTGTTTTTGTCATAAATTTGTCTTTTTATATCATCATGACGTTTTAAAAGTCATAATTGTCTTATTGTCTCATAAAAAAAGACAAAGTTTGTCATTATTATGACTTTATCTCATAATTATATTATATTTCATAAATTTGACTTTTTATGGTATCATTATAACCCATTTTATCATCCACTAGAGGGAAATCATAAGTCTGAATATTTATAAAAGTTATAGATCATCTGTCCTCAACAAGCCACACAATTTTGAGGTATTATTCATATAGCACAGACAAAGTTTAATATGAGCACTCATATAGTATCAAAAGGATCTTACAGGTTTGGAAACACAAGAGTGCAGAAATTATTTTCATTTTTGGGTGAATTATCCATTTATGATTTTCTGTCTTTTGTGGAACACAAAAGAAGATTGTTTGAAAAATGTCTCAGTGTTGTTGTTGTTGTTGTTGTTGTTGTTGTTGTTTTTTGTCCATACAGTGAAAGTCAGTGGGGTCCAATGTTTTGGACATTGATTTTCATTGAATGTACAACAATTGAAACAATGACATGAGGGTGAATAAATGATGACAGAATTTTCATTTTAGGGTGAACAACCACTTTAAATTCTAATAAAGCACCCATTATCTGAAATGGTTATAGTTTCTCACATTGTTTTTATCGTTAGACAAGTTCTGCGAGATACACATACCAGAAACAACTAAAACGGACTTTAAAATGAATAAAAATGCACTTGGGCCTTTGTTAATTGCCAAAAAATCCCATTTGCAGGGCTTACGTAACCATGAAAATGGTTCTCAGACATAAAACAAGGCATGCCAGGATGGATTGGTGAGGAACCGTTTTAGTGATATCACGGCGGTGTGCAGTCATTAGGGATAAGGACGCCTGCGCTAATATGCAGTTAATTCCTCATCCCGTTACCTTCAGCTCCCTTTATGAGGACTGTATTAAAAACTCCAGTGGGATGTAAGTGCTGATGATGCGCCTTCGTTAATTACTGCTCTCACCCTGAGCATCTGCTGATTTAGATGTGCTTCTGTTCCAGTCTGATACAGCCACTCAGGCTGCTGACAGTAATGTAGGCATTAGAGCATTGATTCTTCTGGACGCAGAGCATAAAACAGGACGTCAGCGACTCACACATGCGCGGTGGTTTGTGCGCACACTCGGTTTGCTGGCCTTGGCTGCCCTCTAATCTTATTAGCTCAGTGATGTTTGCCAATATGGCATCCCAAGAGTTTCAAAACAATCCATTTTTGTGTTTTTTAGGAGCCAGTTCGATAACAAGGGCAGAATATATCAGTATTACTGGATGTGTTCAAGTAATGGCTTTTTTTGTCAGGAACGCTAATCTCCTGATCAATAACTGTAAACGAGGAAACGCAATACGTTTGTTTGAGTCCGCAAACCCAACATCTTAGGTTTTATACAATGCCTTTACATCCCATTTTTCACTTTTCGTTAAGCCATTAGCATTCCAGAGTACTGTTTTGCCACAGTAGCCATATGTTAACGTGATTTAGCATAGTAGCATGTGTTTCTGGATCAGCGGTTGTATCCGAAATCACCCCTTATACCCTCATTAACTATTCCATACATTAGTCCATTAATATTGAAGGTGTGATTGAAAACAAATTAAGAAACTTGCTTGTATAAACCTTGATTAAACAATTAATAATCAATTTAACAGGTACTCACTGTACATCTGTATGTTTCCACTATACATGGCATCTACTGCCGAGATGCAGGAATTCATTTAGCACAGCATTATGGGTATTCTCTAGCCATTCACTGTGTCCGAAATCGAATTCTTCCTTAGCCTACTATAGTATGCGAAAAACAGTACGCCAAAAAATGTCTGAATACATAGTATTCGAAAAACAGTAGGCGAAAAGTACTCGGATGACCTACTACATCCGGCGACATTCTGAAGTGCGCATGCGATGGACACTTTACTATCCTATGAGGCCACTGGAGAGGATTTATGAATGGCAGTGAAGCGACACAACTGACGCTGGTAGGTCACATGACAATAACAACATGGCGGATGTAGTACATCCGAATTTCATTCATATTACCCATATTCATACTATATAGACCGTACTTTTTTAACGGTCGTGAAGTAAATTCAAATTCAACTTCAAATGTAGTACCTACTCAGTACTTGATTTCGGACACAGTGATCGAGTGTAAATTGGATGTTGTTGCCGTGCATTGTGGGATTGAATGAGCGCACTTGATAATGTCCACTGTTTTCGAACACCACTATAAATGGCAGTCCCCACAAACAGTGCACTATATAAGGGTATAGGTGATGATTTAGGACACAGCTCGTTTACTCATTTAGATTTTAGGATTACGTTAATAGATATTACAGTGTTCCGAAATCGCATACTGCCTGAGTAGTTACTACATTTGATGAGGAATGAACTTCGCAACTTTTAAAAAGTATGTTCTATATTGTATGAATGTGTGTAGCATTAAAGCAGTTCGGACGCACTACATCTGTAATGTTGTAATTGTCATGTGACCTACCAGCGTCAGTTGTGTCGCTTCACCGCCATTCTCCTCCTCTCCCATGGCCTCGTGATAGTAAATTGTCCACTGGATGCACACTTCAGAATCTCGGCAGAATAAGTAGGCAATTTGAATACTCTTTTATGAATTCAGACATACTACCCATCTAACATACTGTTTTTGCCTACTATATAGTAGGGAAGTATGCATATTTGGATGCAAGGTTTAACTGGTTAGCTTAGCCACATTAGCCCCTGCTGGTAGATGCCATTCATCATACACACAGTGTAGCCTATGTGTCATACAGAGAAGGACACATTTTGTAGACCGTCTCTTCTTTTCTTAAATCTGCCTGAAGTTACGCTGTCTGTGCAATGACTCTCTTATTTATGATTCCTGCTCCCCACAAAAACCAGATCAGTCACTGCTGGCAGCTTTATTGTCCTCTTTTACATGAAGATCTTGTCCGACACCATTTGGTCCCTTGAGTTTGTGCGTAAGCGTGCAAATCACTGTCTTGCTTCTCCAGGGAATCAGAAAGGCCACTATAAATTTCTTTCAGACATAAATCACATGTGAGGATATCACCTCTACTTTCTGGATGGAGTTAGCCATTTTCTTTGTGATGTGTTAAGGTTTCTAGGAAACAATGAATAATGCTGTGTAGTTGTGCAGTATTGTGTAGTTATGCATGATTACTATGATAAATAGTCCTATTTTAAAATCCATATAAATATAGTTAAGTCCACAGTTTAGCTTTTCTAATAAACACTCTGAGCTGCTGAACATTAATGTTCTTTGGTTGTCCTTAGCCCAGTCATGGTTGTTTTACGTTGCCCAAGCTTATTCTTCTACAGGACGTTCAACAGCTAGCAATGTTGTCGAGACCAGGGTCCGTATGTATAAAGCCGCTCAGAGTAAAATTTTAGTCTTAAGTGTGTCAAGATTCTAAGAATGACGTAATTTTACTCTTATTCCTAGACTTAAAGGGATAGTTCACCCAAAAATGAAAATTTGATGTTTATCTGCTTACCCCCAGGGCATCCAAGATGTAGGTGACTTTGTTTCTTCAGTAGAACACAAATGATGATTTTTAACTCCAACTGTTGCCGTCTGTCAGTCGTATAATGCATGTCAATGGCAACACCATCTATAAGAGTCAAAAAAACATGCACAGACAAATCCAAATTAAACCCTGCGGCTCGTGACGACACATTGATGTCCTAAGACACGAAACGATCGGTTTGTGCGAGAAACCGAACAGTATTTATATCATTTTTTACCTCTAAAACACCACTATCACCACTCGAAGCAAAGCGCGAGAGATCACTTCCGTCATCAGAACGTGTTTTTTGACCTCACTAATCGGATGTGCAGGGCAGTTGGACATAGTGGTGTATTAGAGGTAAAAAATGATATATACTGTTCGGTTTCTCACACAAACCGATCGTTTCGTGTCTTAGGACATCAATGTGTCGTCACGAGCCGCAGGGTTTAATTTGGATTTGTCTGTGCATGTTTTTTTGACTCTTATAGATGGAGTTCCCATTGACACGCATTATACGACTGACAGACGGCAACGGTTGGAGTTAAAAATCATCATTTGTGTTCTACTGAAGAAACAAAGTCACCTAGATCTTGGATGCCCTGGGGGTAAGCAGATAAACATCAAATTTTCATTTTTGGGTGAACTATCCCTTTAAGAATAAGTGTGATTCATAAAGGTTCCTAAGTGTCAAGACTAGGTCTTAGCTCCTAAATTATTTAGGAGAGCTGCAGAGGTCTCCTAGTTAGGAATAACAAGATGGCAGCAAAGAAGAGGAGACACACGCTTTCCAATGAAGATATGAAGTATTGGAGTTATATGATGACATGGAGTTGATAAAATGATATAAACTTGATTGTCAATTCTTTTTGTAACTGACCTAATAAGAAATGTAATAACTAGAAATAATTTAATAAATATTACTACAATAATTAATATGTTTAATGCATTTTAATACATTTAATGACTTTGAATAAACTTTTTATAACTTTAAATGTAACAACTTCTCCCACTCTACAAATCAGTGCTCTGACTGTAGAAATGAAATAGTAATTACCTTTTTTGGTGACTGGAAAACTGCAGCAGTGCACCGGTGATGACTTGGACCCATCAGTCCACAGTAAGCAGGCTCTTAAATAGTACTATTGCTAAACTCACACCAAACATAGTGGCCAAAATTGATGTGCAAAGGTTTTTTTTTTTTAAATGACCCTACAATTTTGCTTAAACCATCAAAATATGAGGAAAATATTTTTATTTTTATGTTTATATTATTTAAATGTTTTAAAATATGAGGGAAGAATAAAACACTAAACTAAGCAAAGGTATTTATCTGACAAAATTTTTGGCATAAAAAAAGGAAAACTACAGCTACAGGTTTCAGAAAAACAAAAAAGCTCAGAAAAAAGCACACATTGACTACAACATAATCAGTTTTTAATATTTCATTGGTTCTCTCTTGTTTTTGCATGTGTTCATAATTTCTTTGCATGACAGCCTGGCCAAAAATAATTTGAAATAATTTGAAAATTCATTTCATTATCACACATGAAACAATTGACTCCAAGCACAGCTACACAATATGCTTACATCTTCACATTTTTAAAAATATTTGAATTAAGGTTGAAGATGTCAATTTTCATGTGGCTGGACATCACATTTGGCCACTACTCTATGGCAGTTCATTGACTTTCCAACTGACCATCAAACCATGCGGCAAAAGCAAGCCACTTTTATGTTGATAGTGGGCTTCCTGGAGTTGTTGGAGCCATTGATGGAACTCATGATACATCATCACTCCAATTGTAAATGAGGAGACATAAATCAATAGAAAAAGATTCCACACAATCAATACTAATTTGTGATAATTTTGCACAATGCAGAGCTATCTAAAAAAATAAATTAAAATATTAAAACGTTTCAGTGTCTTTTTAAATGATTTCTTTTAAAATAACATTAAATTATTGGTGCTGTGCTGCTGTGACTTCACCCTTGCAGCCAGGCTCGCTATTGGCTGATTCAGAGGTTGAGGGCGGCCATTTTGAGTTGACATCATTGTAGTCCTTAGTTCACAACACTTAAGTCAGTACTTAAGAATCAGTCTTATACTTTACTAAAAGTTGCTTTTAGCTTCTTCATAAAAGTCTCCTACTCTTAGAAAAGTCCTACTCTTTACTAAGAATTTTTTGACACTTAAGTCAAAACTTAAGACTATTCTTAAGAGTATTTCTGAGAAGTTTTATACATACGGGCCCAGATCATTTGAGTCTGAAAACACAGTTTAAGATGGTAGCTGTGTTTTGGATCATGATAACATGGCTAACTGGCTAACAGCTTAGCAAGTATCACTGATGAATAAATAGAAAAGCAGTGTACATATCATGTGACTCATCACCTCTGTCATGTTATGAGTGTTAGCTGATGGCTAAGAGCTTAATAGCAACATTAATGTATATATAGTAAGCTAAATCAGTTAGCTGATTGCTATTAGCGTAATAAGGAGCATTAATGAATATAAGCTAAATCAGTTAGCTGGTTGCTAATAGCTTAATAAGCAGCATTAATGAATAGATGTGAAGTTAAAGCAGTTAACTGGCTGCTAATAGCTTGGCAAGCACCATTGATGAACAAATAGAAAGCCAAAACAGTTTACAGATACCTCTGTCATGTTATGAGTATTAGCTGACGATTAGCTTAATAAGCAGCATTAATGTATATTAATCTAAATCAGTTAGCTGGTTGCAATAGCTGCAGCATTAATGAATAGATATGAAGTTAAAGCAGTTATCTGGTTGCTAATAGCTTGGCAAGCACTATTGATGAATAAAAGGAAAGCTAAGCAGTTCACAGATAATGTGTCTCACTGTCATGTAGAGTATTAGCTGATGGCTATTGGCTTAATAAGCAGCATTAATGAATATTTATTAAGATAAATCAGTTAGCTGGTTGCAAATAACTTTATAAGCAGCTTTATTGAATAGATATAAAGTTACTTAGTACTCAGACATATAAATATGTTTGTTAGCTGCTATACACCTGATAGCATACTTCATTATACTGTAAATATGAACTTTCCAGAATGACTTGAATGCACCATTTGTAATTCATGTATCTGATATCTGGTGCCTTATAATTGCCCAAATAGATGTTTACACAGGCATAAATGTATGTAACTTACATAAAAACCACAATAACTCGAAAATTGCTTATAGATTTTAAATTAGCTTGATTTTAATGTTCAATTCCTTGATTTAAATAGTACTTATTTACATGTGTGAAGTGTTTCTATTGGAAATCTGTCATTTCCAAGGCCATGAAAGAGGGAAAATGACATCATGTCTTTCTATGGTTCCAGCAGTACTGAGTCTCGTAAAGGCAGATGTGCACCTTCACAGATGGTCTCTGTTATTGGCAAGTAAGGTAATTTAGAAGATTGTAAACTTTAACTGCTTCCAGTTCCCACTCTGTGTATTGATAGTTATATTTATGGCCAATAAAGTTGGGATGAGACAAGAATTGTTGTGCAGGCCTACTATTAGTGGTGCCCAACCCCCCAAAAAACAACCTAAAAGTGTGGCATCAAAGCTGACCTTTCAAAATATCAACTTATTATCATATCACATACGTAAATGAAATGTTTCTCTTCTTTTCAAAAGAGCCGTGCTCCCACACCCCTAACTGAATTGCAATAATATCAAATATGATTCAATATCAAAATGAATTAGGACAGCTAATATTTCAGGTGAGACATGTAGGTGTAATGACATTTGCCTAGTCTACCCCATTCACACAGCTCACGCCTGATGGTTTTTTTTTTCTTTTCTGCTTAATACTCAGATAATTTCTCGTATTGGCCTCCGTTCCCACTGTGAAAAAGAAGTACACTTTATATACAGAAAAAAAAATACTTTAAAAGAATATTCTTAAGTGCGCACGGCCCGTTCACACCAAGAACGGTATAGAGTACCTCAGGGATGACATGTTTTTGTAGGCCAACCCGGAAGTTAGCGGCGCACAGGTTCCCTCGATCGAAAGCATTTTTGCATTTTTCCTATAGACTTTTGGAAAATCGCAAAAAATAAGCTCTGTGTTTAACAAAGGGTTATGACACTTACACGTTTTGTCTATCAAGATAATCTTTACAAGTTAACACAACATTTATACATTTTGAAGCCTAAATAAAGTCGTCAGATATAAAAAGCTAACAGTAGGCTATAAACGGACTACAGCACACCATGGTCGCGGACCAATGTCACCACCACCAAGCTTCCTCAAACTTTATATCAAAAAACAACTTTATTTAAAAACATGCTCGCTGATTATGATCTGCGCTGTGTATGAATACTTATCCACTTTTTCATGAGAAATGCAGTCCAAATGTCCTGTTTGTCATGATGACGTCTAAAGTCATTGCCAAAGGAAGTAGTCCCTTTTAGCAATTTGTTAGCAACCGCCGTTTTTTAAGACACAATAAAGGTTTAAAAAAATCACAAGCGGGTTATAACTGATGTGTTTTATGTCATAGATCAAAACGTGAAAATATTTAGAGGCTTTGTTAACCACAGACCTTATTTCAGGCGATTTAGCAAAAACCCATTAAAAAAACCCATAGACCCATAGAGGAACCGGAAGTCCTAAAATGCTAACTCGCTTTCGGGTTTTGCCTACAAAAACACGTCATCCCTGAGGTACTCTATAAAGATAACGATAAAGATATAGTTATAAAATATAAAATAATAAGACTGTCTACACCACAGCTATAACGATAACGATAAACACTGACAGCCAATCAGAATCCATTCTAATGTAGGGGCTCGCGCATTTAAAATGGCAGACGACATTGCGGAGAAGTTAGGCTAATCGCCGAGGTCCAGAAAAAGCCACCACTGTTTGACAAGTCAAAACCTCTTTTCAAGGATACTTTAAAGAAAATGGATATATGGAAAACAATCGGTCATACCATCGGAATAAATGGTGAAAAGTATTAACGATGGGATCATTATGCGGCTAGCAAACAGTGTAAAATAAAATTACCTCAGGTATCCAGCGCTAGTTTCGACAACATTGTTCCATTGAAGTTGCAGTGAAAAAGACTAGGCGTTGTTTTTATTGACTTAGCTAAATTCACTGTTAGATTAAATTAACGTTACACTAAGCCCTTTAAATGTAACAAGAACAGCAAAAACATGTTGTACACACTTTGAAACCGCAGCGCGTGATCTTAAAATAAACAGACCGTTATTGTTTGTTGGTGTGAATGCAAATAGCCTATAGTTATCTTTATATTTATCTTTCTTGGTGTGAACGGGCCTTTAATTGCATGTTATTTACAATTTAATGAAAATGTATTATAATAAAAGTTTATATTATGTGCAGTTAGTTGAACTTGAGAGTGCTTATTTACCCAATTATGTAGGACAATTATGAAGTAGCCTACATATGTAATTTCATAATTACATTTATATTTGCCTTTGAAATATGGTTAAATATTGTATGACTTGTATGTCTTATATTTACATTTGTAATGATAAAGTTGCAATTTAGTACATTTGAAATATATTAACATTATTATTGAATAAAACACTTAAAATTATTATCAATTACTTTACGTGTTTAGTACGTTATTAAACACATCAAAATAAGGGCACTTTTTTTTTTTTAAAAAAAAGAAAAATATAAAAGAATGATTTAAAATGTACTTTAAAGTAAAACTTTTAATTTGACATCATCACAAAGTGCACTTTTTAAAAGTGTGTTAAGAAACAGAATGAAAGTGTACTCTTTACTGTAAGTACACTTAAGTGGCCTTTTATTTCATTATAGTATTTTATGCAAGTAGTTTTTTTTAAATACTTTTAATATTTGAAGTACACTACAAGTGCACATTCAGTACAATTAAACAAGTGCAGTGCAGTACAGTCACATGACTATCAAGAATGAAACATCAAGAAACAGCATCAAGAATAAGACACTCCGATATGTATACATTTATTAAGTTAATAAATATTATTTTAACATGAAGAATTCAAATATTTCACAAATACACAAAAATCCCACAAATATAGTGAAAAATAAAGCTGTACTATTCTAGTATTCAGTGATCAGAAATAGCTTGAGTGGACGGAAGTAGTTTTTGTTAACAACTGTTCTCTGTTAGTGTAATTTTATGATGTTTGTCTGTAGATGAAGAAGTTATTTTTTCCAGTATTCCGGGGACAGCCATTTCCATTTATCCGTCTATGAGAAACAACAGGTACATTATTACAATTATTATGAGATAATCTTCCATAATCATCTCTAAATATTACATTCAACTAAGAATCTTTATTAAAAGATTAAAACTTTTTATACAAAAAAAACACACCAACACTCACCTTAATGGCCCGGGGAGAAATAATCTGCTTCGGTTTTAAGTCTGTTAGCATCTCGTAGGTATTAGTGTGTGAGTTCTCCTCTGCTCTCGCTGTAGGTTGTGAGTCGGGAATCTGCTCGTATGTGTTGTCAACCAGGAAGTGATTTGGAACGGGTTTAAGAGGCACCTCTGCATACATAACTTCGCTTTCCTGCATGCTGACGTTTGAGATTCTCATCCCCGCCATGTTTTGGTTGCCAGGTGTTCCGGCTAATTGATACAGCGATGAATTACATAGTATATCCAGGCTGTCACTAAGACCTGGCACCAAGTGGGTAGCGGGATTGTTGAGCTGTTCCCTCTGTATGTGGGAAGAGAGTTGCAATTGGCTTCTTCTATTTAAGTGTCCTTCATCTTCACAGTCGTCATCCAGGAACGGCAGGGATTGACTTCTGCAGTTCGGCACTATGAGCTCGGAGTAAATGGTTCCTTGGTTTGCGGCAGGGCTTTTCTGTTGTCTCGGGGCTCTGAGTTCTCCTCTAGCTGTAACTGAAATGTCTTTGCCCTCTGTTGGCGTTCTGGCTCTTTCCCTGGGCTTCTGCAGGTCTATCGCCGTATACAGCACGCTTTCTGTGCTTAACTTTACATCCAAGGAGGCGGCTTTCATAGGAGGGCCTTTTCTTGGCACTGAAGGTACTGCCTGTGGAGGGAAATCATAATTATCCAGATGTGAAGCCACATTCACGAATAATTCACGAATGTTAGATATCGCTGGTTCAGTCGACAGAAATACGGAACACACATAATAACTGCTGAAATATTCGCATAGAAAACGTTTCTCAGGTCAGTCGGAGGAGCGTGCATGGTACGAACAGTATAACCGTACAGCTGCAGGCGCCACTGCGGCCACGTATCTAACCAAATTTAGCTGCACCGCCAGGAAAAGAGGAGGAGGGAGATTGGGGTGCCGCGGGCTGGATGAAGATGATTTGGCGGGCCTGATTTGGCCCGCGGGCCGCCAGTTGACGAGCCCTGGTTTAGGGTTAGGTTTGTTGTTACTATAGTAAGTATATGTTTAACAAGCACACTGTAAAATAAAGTGTTACCCAAAACACTTGTGCTGCTATTGAGGTGGGATATAGGAGAGATTAGGGACAAGTTTGGTGGTATAGGTAGGTTTAATCAGTGTTGGGGGTAACGCATTACAAGTAACGCAAGTTACTTGTAATTAGATTACTTTTTTTCCAAGTAACTAGTAAAGTAACACAAATTTACAGGAAAATATCTGAGTTACTTTTTCAAATAAGTAACGCAAGTTACTTTGTTTTCCCATTTATTAACTGACACCTCTCCTGTCCACGTTGAGAGAAATGCAAACTCAGAATATTACGCAAACCTGCACTAATTAAATGTTAAATAACACAAATATACTTTATGTATTTAATCTCACTTTATTAACCAATGTCTTTGCTGCTGACCTTCAGTGATCTAATTCAGCCATACTAACAAGCAAAAATGACTTTAGATAAACATCACATTTGTGTTTCTTTTTTTGTTTTTGTTGTTGAAGAGTGCTGAACTTTCTTGCCTGAGCTGCGCCCTGCGTGAATTTGCATTTCCTTCGGCCTGAGGCTTATTCATACAATGTAAAAAGTATTTTTTGTATCAAATGATTAATTTATATTTATATGGAAAGGCACTTCATATAAAGTGGTACCACATTTACCCACAATTATAATCAGTAAATGAAGTATGGAATTTATTAAATACAACAAAGTGATCAATCAAATAATTAATAAAAGTAAATAATAGTTATTAAAACGAATGACAAAAGACACAATTATTTCAAATTGAATTTAAATAATTAAATAGCAAATGTGACATACCTGTGAGTTTCTGTTGCCCTTGGGCGGCAAGGCAGGCGGTTGCATTGTGTCATGTTTTTTACGCGGATCGTCCCAAATATCCTTCACAGCTTTAACACTCACTCCTGGCTTTTCCCTCATGTCAAAGTGAATTACATCATAGAGCTCGCTTGTGGAAGACTGCAACACAAAATAAAAAAAATGTTTAGAAAAACAATAGCATGGTAAAAAATAAATAAGTGTTTTATTAAAATATATATTATTACAAATGTGTAGGCCATATATACACAGTACAAACTCACCTCAAAACATGAGAGTGTCAGATATTCTCCAAATGGCTCAATGGGGCTGGACTTGTAATATTCAATGAGGCTAGTGAGAGTGTCATGCATCTCTGTGTCACCCGTCACAATAAAACGTCCATCTTTATTCTGATTGATGACAAAGTGCCGACATCGATCGCGACCTCTGAAAAACAATTATTAAAAAAAATCAGCAAATTAAAAAAATTTAGATTTATTAAAAACATTCTTGACCTCACAAGCTAAAAATTAACCCCAGGAAATGCTGGAACACAACCCAAAGTTTGCATTTTAAAAGTTTCAAGGAAATGCAAACATCTGGTTATTAGCTGAGTCATTTGGGAGGAAAAGAAAAATGCTAAATGGTACGTTAGGAAATTACCAACGGCATTTCCAGCACTTTATTTGTTTCTAAGTACACTTACTTGTATGAAAGAATGTATCCATTGGCTTTATCACTGAGCCGAATGAGGAAACAGCCCAGTTCCTTGTCTTTCAGATGCTCCTCTGCGTCCCTGTGAAACACGACACCATGAGAAATTATGATAGAGTTCCAACTTTGAATACTGCTTGCATAACATTATGAGATTATGAAACCGAAAATTCCAAATGTAATGGTTCCAAAACCATGTTTTTTCGCTGCAATGCCATAGAAGAACCATTTTTGGTTCCAAAGAACCTTCAGTAAACAGTTCTTAAAGGGTTAGTTCACCCAAAAATGAAAATTCTGTCATCATTTGCTCACCCTCATGTCATTCCAAACCTGTATGAGTTTCTTTCCTCTGTTGAACACAAAAGAAGATATTTTGAAGAGTCTTGGTAACCAGAAAGGTAGCCATTGACTATCATAGTAGAAAAATTACTATGGAAGTCAATGGCTAACGTCAACTGTCTGGTTACCAACATTCTTCAAAATATCTTCTTTCTATTCCTTTAAAAGAACCTTTTTTTCACTATAAAGAACCTTTTGTGGAATGGAAAGATCCCACGAATGTTAAAAGTTCTTCATGGAACCATCAATGACAATAAAGATCCTTTCTTTTTAAAAATTCAGTAACACTTCACAATAAGGTTTCATTTGTCAACATTAGTTAAATACATTCGTTAACATGAACTAACAAAGAAACGTACTTCTAAAGCGTTTATTAATCTTAATTCATGTTAATCTCAACATTTACTATTACATTTTTAAGATCAAAGTTGTATTTGTTAACATTAGTTAATGAATTAAGTATTTTAAGGTGACATAGTTACACGTTACTATAGTAATAACATCAAATTATGCATAATTACAAGTAACTAACCCTAAACCAAGCCTTAACCCTATAACTTTAACCCTACACTGTAAAAAATATATATTTTCATGATTTATCACAACATTTTTTCTTATGTCAAATCAACTTAGATAATTAATGTGGTTCAGATAGCATAATATTTTAAGTTTCTGTTGATTAAACCAATCGCCTTCATTGTATTAACTCAAAAATTTAAGGCAACCAGGTAACTTACTTTTTTAAGTTAAACCAACAATCCTTTTTACAGTGTATAGTACATGTAGTTAAATAGTGTAATTACACTGTAACAATGTCACCTTAAAATAAAGTGTAACCAACATTTTTATCAACTATGCTATAAAAATATATTTCTCATTGTTAATGCATTAACTAATGTTAACAAATGAGACCTTATTGTAAAGTGTTAAAATTACCCCATATTTTTAAACTACAAGACACCTTCTGAAATGAACAAGCTTTTTTCTTGGAAGAATTCATAATTTATGCTAGAATAAAGCTTTTGTAACATCATGTATCAAATAGTATCACTTTGCCTGTACTAAATGCTTGTTTCTCAGAAACATTTCTTACTTTCTGCTGATAAATCCTTGGAACCATTCCGGAAAGTTGCCGTTGTGGAGAATTAAAGGCGCCTGGGTCTCTGTAAACCACTTCAGGGCCAGTTCCCTCAGTCTGCTCTCAGTGTTTTCCTGGACGTCTCCTCCAGGCTGGCAGTGGTCCATACTCACACGGTCCTGTGTCAATATAGAAGGGCAGATGAGACAACGCACTCGATGTCCACTGCCACCAGCTCTAAACGCTGCAGGTCCACACCAACAGTCTCATTTGCCTATTTTCCCGGCGACGTCATAAAACACATGCGACTGTTTCAACAGAGCCATTGTTCTTGTTTATCATGCCAGAGCCGAGTCAGTTTGGCATGGTTACATTTCACCACACAAGGCGCCTTTCTCAGAGTAAGCGAAACAGCCGGAGGTCATGTAAATTTCCTATGAATTTTATGTTAATTTTAGATGATCTCGGAAGCCAAAATTAGATCACATTACAAGCGATACAGCAGCGTAAAACAGATGACCTGTGTGTGAGAAAATGACTTCATACATTCATTCCATCGAAAATGACATTCGGTGTGAAGTGTGATTCAAGTGTCCCATGTGGTGTCATGTACCTTTAAGCGAAACACTAGGCAGGAGTGGAACCTGTGAGGTTTGGGCCTCCTCTGCTCCATCGGATGTGTTCTTGTGAGGTAGTTAAGCTGCGATTTAGAGCTGTACTGTCTTTTGCAGTGTCCGCTGGTCCATAGAGATCCTAGAAATATATATAAGTGTAAAACCATCAGTTCACTTCACTGTACTTTTGTCGAAGACTTCCACAGAAAACCGTTTGTTATACTGTAGGTTCCTCTTTTTTTCTTTTTATTGATTGATTTATTGATTTTTTTTTTTTTCCTTTTTAAAAGTTTTGTTAAATAATAAAATGTTTGTAAATTACTTTGTTAATGACATAGAAAGTGATTACAGCAGGTTTGTTTGTTTATTTATTTACGTTACACTGTTGGTTTAACTTAAAAAAGTAAGTTGGTTTAACTTAAAAAAAAGTAAGTTACCTGGTTGCCTTAAAATTTTGAGTTCAGTGAAATTAAAAATTTGAGTTAATACTCACTGTATTAACTCAAATTTTTAATTTCAATGAACTCAAAATTTTAATTGCAATGATTTCACAAAAAGCGATTGGTTTAATCAACAGAAACTCAAAATATTATGTTATCTGAACCACATTAATTATCTAAGTTGATTTGACAAAAGAAAATTATTGTGATAAATCATAAAAATAATTTTTTACAGTGTAGTATCACTTCTGTGGAAGACTTCCATACAAAATCAATTGTTATGTTTCTCATTTATTTATTTATTTAATTTTTATTGATTGGTTGGTCAAGTTATTGATTTTTACTTTTTATTTTTTTAAATCATTGAATTAAATGCAATATTATGTTAAAAAATTGTATAAATACTGATTCAGTGAACAAAATTCCTTAAATACTGACTCTTTTTCTTTTTCTTAATTATTTTTTATTTATTTATTGTTGTTATTTATGTTATTTATTCAATTAAATAATTAAAATAATGTTTGTATTTATTTAATATTATATAAAATAATAATATATAAAATAATAATTAACTACATGTAGTTAATTATTATTACAGTACTTCAATATGTAATAATTATGCTGTGACACAAACACCTTAAAATAAAGTGTAACCAAAATAAAAATGATTGTTCTGTACGTTAAAATTCCTTCAAACCATCGCGATATCTACAACATTGAATGCCAGAGACGTACCTGTTGGTGCGCGTAGATGCGTGCAGTGTGATTTGAGCGTCATGTTGCTGAAGATTAAAACTGCCCTCAGTCTCATACGCCTGATACACTTCTGAAGAACATTATGAAGGTGTGTTGGCTGTTATACCTCGCTAACATTCACCTCACGCGTTGTTCCACACTGGGTTTGGAAAAACATGTTATACAGAGGGTAAGACGCTCATCTCACGGGTGACTGACAGCGCGAGGGAGTGAAGGAAAAACACAAACATTCTTATAGATCACAGCTTACAGTTTCCTGAATAGAAATGGAACGCACAGAGGAAAGAAATGTGGTCTCACTGCACACACACACTTTCTGTTTGTATCGGTGGGTTATGTAAGCTACTTGCAGGAAGTCATGTAAACTTTAAGAAACTGCATAGTGCCAAATTTGAAAACAGTTGTGATACTTTTATAATACAGTGGCCATAAAACATATGACCATACTTAATGTCTGAATGTCATTGCATTAGATACAACATATTAAACCAAGTGGCATTAAAAATATATTTTCAAACAAATCATTTCACAGAAGGAAATGTAAATAAATAAATATTCGGACACTTAAACCACATTTAAAAAGCTCAATTTAGTATTAATATAGCATAATATTTTTATTTATTATTTTATACATTCCATATTTATTTATATTTATATAAATATAAACAAATAAAATATTTAAAATATTAAGAATTACTTCAGCCACACTTTAAAATGTACAAAATTAATATAATATAATATCATATAATTAATATAATATAATATTGAATCAATTTTAATAAACTTCAAATGAAATATAATTTATTTACTTATCTATATTTTATTTATTTTATACATTTTCTATAATATTTTATAGTTCTTAATGTCAACTATTTTATTTTTTAATATAATATAATATTGAATCAATTTTAATAAACTTCAAATGAAATATAATTTATTTACTTATTTATCTATAATTTATTTTATACATTTTCTATAATATTTTATAATTGTTAATGTCAAATATTTTATTTTTTAATATAATATTGAATCAATTTTAATAAACTTCAAATGAATTATAATTTATTTACTTATTTATCTGTTTTATTTATTTATTTTATACATTTTCTATAATATTTTATAGTTCTTAATGTCAAATATTTTATTTTTTAATAATAATATAATATAATATAATATTGAATCAATTTTAATAAACTTCAAATGAAATATAATTTATTTACTTATTTATCTATATTTTATTTATTTATTTTATACATTTTCTATAATATTTTATCATTCTTAATATGTCAAACATTTTATTTTTTAATATAATATAATAATATAATGTAATATAATATTGAATCAGTTTTAATAAACTTCAAATGAAATATAATTTATTTACTCATCTATATTTTATTTATTTATTTTATACATTTTCTATAATATTTTATAGTTTTTAATATGTCAAATATTTTATTTTTTAATATAATATAATGTACATTAAATCTTGAAATCGGTTTTTGAAATCAGTTTCGTGAAATTCAGTGTCCCCAAACACATCATGTCTGTAAAGTGGTCGTCGCTGTGGCAACTCTGCACAGAATCAATAACTGACTCATCAGGGTTAAAGTGTGAGTACTGTATTTTCGTGGTTTTTGCCCAGGGCTGGTCTGATCTGTGGTCTGATCTGTTCTCCCCACCCCTCACACGTGGGACAGCAGCCTCTTCAGAAACAGTGTGTGTCACGCTGGTGGACAGGGTTTTCCTGAGACCTTCCATCCACTGTCTCTGTGGTGGCTTTATCATTACTGTACTCTATATCAGCTGTTTGATCCTTGACTTGAGGGATAGTGTAAGGACTGTATACGTTCCTTATATGGTGTTGGTGAATCACTTGCACGTTATGGTACAACATAAAAAAACAACACGGTACGAGTTGACCAAAAAGTTTTAATTGTGTCCTTTACTCACCCTTGTATCATTTCAACCCCAGTTTTATTTCTTCCATGAGGCACAAAAAGAGAAGGCCTTTCGTTTTCAGCTTTAAGAAAGTTCTGTAAGACGGTAGACACCTACATTTTTCCTAACTTCCTGTAATGTTGAAAATGGAATTGTTCTTGTGACTAATGGGCCCTTTTAATCAAATGTTAATCATTTCTACATATAATTTCTCTTCAACTGAATCACTTTAGTGAATCATCACTTCAGATAAATAACAGTATTGTTTAACAGTTCAATTTCCTGTGCTCAAGATCATGAAACTACAAAAGTTTAATGATGATACATTACCTTTCAAAAGTTTGCGGTTGGTAAGATTTTTAAAAACATTTCGAAAGTCTCTTATGCTCACAAAGGCTATTATGGAAGCTTGTTTCCTCCACGGAATAAAAACTACCACCGGTAAATGCAACTTTATCTTGCAACTCTGGCTATTTCCCCTCACAACTGCAAGATATAAACTCACAATTGCGAGTTATAAAGTCAGAATTGCGAGTTTATATCACAATTATGACTTTATTTCTCAGAATTGTGACTTTATTTCTCAGAATTGCAAGTTTACATCTCACAATTTGGACTTTATAACTTGCAGTTACAAGTTTATTGGTATGTTTACACAACAGCGATGTACTAAAAACAGAAAAGTTTTTCCAGACGAACGTTCCCTGTGACACGGATCCACGAAAACGTCTAAAAACGCTGTATTATTCATGCCAGGCCAGTAGATGGCGATGTCACTTTGTAAAGAAACACTACGAGCCTATATACTGAACACGTAATACACATACGCATGACATCACCGTTTTCACAAATTAATGTTTTTTTATTTACACGGGGACAATAACAGTATAGTTTTCAAAAACTTGCACTTTGAAAATTGTTTTCAAAAGCGTTTTCATGCCCCTAAAACACCGTTGTCATGTAAATGAATGGTTAAAACGCATGAAAAGTTTTCAGTGTTTTTTTATTTCAGGATTCTTTGATGAATAGAAAGTTCAAAACAACAGTATTTATTTGAAATAGAAATCTTTTGTAACAATTTAAATGTCATTACTGTCACTTTTGATCAATTAAATTCATCCTTGCTGAATAAAAGTAGCATATTATCATTGAAAGGATGATGATGCCATTACAACAAAAGTTTTTTTTTTTTTTTTTTTTTTTAATTTATGGAATAGTTCATTATTTTAAAGGCACAATATGTAATTTTTCACCAATAGAGGTCACTTATTCAAAACAGAGGCGTAGCTTGATGACGCCTTGATTTCGCGGAATCGTGGGAGGTGTTGTCTTCACATCTACAGGAAAGAATCCGACGGGACTCGGGCAGAAATCATATTCATGGATGAGCTAATGTATTAAAGATTTATTAATATTACTGTATTATGAAGCAGGGTGTGGCTGAAAGCCGCTGGAGCGATTGCTAATGAGAGACGAGTGCGACACACAGCTCAAGAGCAGCGGGACTTTTATTATGTAGCAGACGAGTGCTTACGCTTCTTCCGGTCAAGCGTATGTGGGGTAACGCAGCGCTGTTTTATCATATTAACTACAATAGCGTGTTGAAAGTTGTTATAATGCTACTCTGTGCATTCGCTCGGCGGCTGCTAAGCTAGATCGATATTAGGCATGGTGAAACATGGTACTCGCGGTAAATCAAGAAAACAAGATTTAAACAATAAGACTTACTGTGTTTAGCAATATAACATGATTAGTTTTCTGTCGATGAATGTGTCCAAACAGTTGCTCACCTGTCTAATAAAACACATAATATATTAAAGAGTCTTTGGTGTTTCCATGGTTTCTACAAAATAAAACCGGAAATCGAGGATAACGCGGACGATGTCATTTAAAGGTGACTCACGGACACGGTCCGTGTCCTGGTTAAAGTTGCTTATTTCTCTGGATTCGTTCTTGGAAACATTTGGGATAATGTAAGTCAACAAAATATATAACACTGTTCTAGTGGTTTTTGGATATTTTAATCCAAAAATCTTACATATTGTGCCTTTAAATGGGGACACATGATAGTAACAGGGATTATACATTGTCAAATAAAATAAATCAAAATAATAAATGATTGAATGAATGAATACATAAATACAGACAAGATGCTAGGTTATATGTCCATATATTTTGTGTTTATCAAAATTTGCTAATATACAGTAGTAAGACATTGTAAACAAACAAAAAAGAGCAGGTTAAATACAGCATCCTCATGACTAAAAAAAAAGCATGAAATAAAATAAAATTATTTGGTTTTATTGATGTGATTTCCTAACCCGTTGACATCAGTTATTCATTGTTAAAGTCATCAAAGCCATGTATTGTACGAGGGACACAAATGACGTTTTGTCGAATGACCCAGTTGAACCTCAAAGATTTGAGGCCAGAAGTTTAAGCAGAAGGTAAAAGGAAACAAGACACTTATCAGTGAGACACTGGAGGAATATTGTGACATTTGAGAAAGGTCAGACGTCTGTTTATAGCGGAGAATGTCAGAGTGACGGTTACGTCTGTTTGCTGCAGATTTGTGTGCCATCTTTAAAAATTTGAATTTTTAAGATAACCGCTGTAAGAACTAGCTAAAGATCATTTGGCATTAGACAGAATTTAAATGATGGATTTTAACAAAAAGAAAATAAAAGAAATAGCCTACAAATGGCATTGCAAGTAAGAAATTGTGGTAAAATTTTTCGATAAGGTAAGGTTTCATTTGTTAGCATTAGCATTAGTTAACATGAACTAACAATGAAAATTACTTCTAAAGCATGTATTAATCTTAGTTAATGTTAATTTCAGCATTTACTAATACATTATTAAAGTCTAAAGTTGATTCTGTTAATATTATTGGCAACACTTTACAATAAGGTCCCATTAGTTAACTAGTTATTGGATTAACTGACAGTTATCAGGCTCAAGACCCGTTCACTGTAATGATAACGATAAAGATATAGCTCTAAAAATCGTTCTAAGTAAAGAACAGCAGAGTCCACAACACAAATATAACGATAACATACAGAGAAACATATCGCTGGAAACACTTTCAGAACGATTTTTTTTTCCAGTTGATGAACGATAGAAACGTTAACAGCCAATCAGAATCCACCTTGCTTCAAAGAGCTCGAGCATTTAAAGTGGCAGAGGACAAAACTGCAGCGCGCTTTAGCCACGAAGTAAACAATGTTTACTTTTTTGCTCTTTTTTTTTAAAATATGGTTTTCTATTACCGTTTGTAATGTGACTTGTGTCAGTGGTTTCAACAGATGTCACCTTCAGGAAAGCTCACAGAGGGGCTTGTGGTGCAGGAAACCAAAGTGTTTCCCTCTCACTTTTCATCTCAAACAAACTGTTAGAACAGCAGCCATGACAACCACAGATATTTTGGGGCATGGAAACACACAGTTTAACAAGAAAAAGTTAATGTTTCGTCATTCTAACAAGAACGTCGGATTCAGAGATATGGAGACCCATAAGTATGTCAGACATTTTGCCGAAGGTCAAAATCATTAAATGGTTTCTGTCACATGAGATGAGAGCAGAATGACATAGTCCTCTCGTCTCATTTGTATGACTCTTCTCTTCCTGATGGGAGGATCACTTTCATTCTCTGGGTAGGATCAGTCTCTTCTAATGTAATTCATCTGTATTATTCATGTTTCCAGTAATCCCAGTAGATGGAATGATGTAAGTCAGCTTTTACTGGAATTTGAGATTTATTGTGATGTAAGAAATTACAAAAACACAATTAAAAAAGGATTCAAGTCCTTTAAAACACAAATACTTAAAAAGAAAAGTATATGTAGGCCTATGTAAAACAAGCTTGTAATGCAAACAAACTGCAGCACCTAATATTTTTGTCATTTTATTATATTTTATTTTAGCCCCAGAGAGAATATTAAATATGAAGCAATGCCCAAATATGTTAAATAAATAGTATTTATGTCATATATGTGTCAAATGTACATATTTTGTGGTAATACTTCTGAAAACATGCATACTAAGTGCTGTTGCATATCTGGTTTTTATGAAATTATTAGCCTATACATTTTGTTTTAATATAATATTGGCCGATTACATAACATAGGCTAAATGTTACACAGAGTTTGGACTTGACAAAAATTACATTCAGCTCAGACTAAATTAAACAGACATATCTAATATAATCAGCATAAGTAGGTTATGTAAATCAAGCATATCAGGTAAAACAGCAAACACTGCAGCACAAGTTGATTTAAGACCATATGATGAAATGTCACTCTTTTGCGCCCCCTAACAGTCACCCTGAGAGACAACTTTTTTCTAGTTTTGTCTATTTTTGTTATTTTATTTTACCACCAGAGAGGATATTAAATATGAAGCAATGCCCAAATTTGTTAAATTAATAGTATTAATGTCATATATGTATGCCATATGTAAATACGCAAGCATACACTGTAAAAAAATATTTATCACAACATCTTTTGTCAAATCAACTTAGATAATTAATGTGGTTCAGATAACATAATATTTTGAGTTTCTGTTGATTAAACCATTCGCCTTCATTGTATTAACTCAAATTTTTAATTTCAGTGAACTCAAAAAAGGCAACCAGGTAACTTGCTTTTTTAAATTAAACCAACAATTCTTTTTTACAGTGTATTTTGGGGTAATACTTTTTTTAAAAAAAAAATGCATGCTGATGTATATTTACATGTATATGTACATTCTGGGTTTTTATTAAATTATTATAATTTTAAAAATAATTGTAATTAATTTATTGCACATTTATTTTCTTTTTATAGACTATTTCATTTTGTTAACATTTATGTTATTATTATTATTATATTGTTGTATATTTTTATTTAACCCAGAGAGGATATTAGATGTTAAACAATGCCCAAATGTGTTAAATAAATGTATATGATAATGTAAATTATATAATTAATAAGTAATAATAAATATGCACAACAATATTATCCAGTAGTTTAATTCTCTTAAGGTTAAAGCCTTGGCTGGCAGAAAGCATTATATTATATTATATTATATTATATTATATTATATTATATTATATTATATTATATTATATTATATTATTATTGTTTTTACACCTTTATTATTATTATGCTATATTAATTATATATTGTATTATACTATATAATTTTTATTCTGAACCAACCATAATCTTATGAACCAACAACTAAAATTATTATTATTATTATTTTGACAAATTACAAATGTCAAATATATACTCACATTATAATATAATATAATATTATATTATTATTGTTTGTACACCTTTATTATTGTTGTTGTTATTATTATTATGCTATATTAATTATGTATTGTATTATACTATATACTTTTTAATCTGTTTATTCGCTATATAATGTATCTTATGAACAACTAAAATTATTATTTTGACAAATTACGAATGTCAAATAGATACTCACATTATTATATAATATAATATTATATTATATTATTGTTTTTACACCTTTAATATTATTATTATGCTATATTAATTATGTATTGTATTATACTATATAATTTTTAATCTGTTTATTTGCTATATAATGTATCTTATGAACAACAACTAAAATTATTATTATTTTGACAAATTACAAATGTCAAATAGATACTCACATTATAATATAATATTATATTATTATTGTTTGTACACCTTTATTATTGTTGTTATTATTATTATTATTATGCTATATTAATTATGTATTGTATTATACTATATACTTTTTAATCTGTTTATTCGCTATATAATGTATCTTATGAACAACTAAAATTATTATTATTTTGACAAATTACGAATGTCAAATAGATACTCACATTATAATATAATATAATATAATATAATATAATATTATTGTTTTTACACCTTTAATATTATTATTATGCTATATTAATTATGTATTGTATTATACTATATAATTTTTAATCTGTTTATTCGCTATATAATGTATCTTATGAACAACAACTAAAATTATTATTATTTTGACAAATTACGAATGTCAAATAGATACTCACATTATAATATAATATAATATTATATTATTATTGTTTGTACACCTTTATTATTGTTGTTATTATTATTATTATTATGCTATATTAATTATGTATTGTATTATACTATATACTTTTTAATGTTTATTCGCTATATAATGTATCTTATGAACAACTAAAATTATTATTATTTTGACAAATTACGAATGTCAAATAGATACTCACATTATAATATAATATAATATAATATTATATTATTGTTTTTACACCTTTAATATTATTATTATGCTATATTAATTATGTATTGTATTATACTATATAATTTTTAGTCTGTTTATTCGCTATATAATGTATCTTATGAACAACAAATAAAATTATTATTATTTTGACAAATTACAAATGTCAAATAGATACTCACATTATAATATAATATAATATAATATATAATATAATATAATATAATATAATATAATATAATATAATATAATATAATATAATATAATACAATATAATACAATATCATGTTTTCCGTCACAATATTTCCCAATACTAACGACACCTTGTGCTGCAAAACTACACGTCCCATCATCCTCCGCGGCAGCAGCACGAGAATGGAAGTCATGTGACGTCATGCGGATGGAAACTTGTGTCCGCTGGCGCTGATTAGAGACCGAAGTCCAGAGAAAGATGCATGAAGAGGATGACAGCGCTGCCAATCCCAGCAGGAATTCGCGGATCCTGGCGACCAAGTCTTTTGATGTGGCCGACTGCGATGGCACGAAAGAGCGAAATCCCAAATTATGCGGCTACCTGAATAAACTGACAGGGAAAGGGCCCCTGAGAGGCTTCAAAACGCGCTGGTTTGTGTTCGACCCCAGGAAATGTTATTTGTATTACTTTAAGACTCCTCAAGACGCCCTTCCACTGGGGCACATTGAGATCGCCGATGCTTGTTTCAGCTATGATATGGAGGTTGAAGAGGGGCTTTTTGAGATCCACACCGAGGGGAAGGAGTTCCTCCTGAAGGTATGTAGATCTAATACATCTGCCTGTGCTAATAAAAATAAGTCTTCCATTATATAAAGATCAATAGCACTGAATTTATTGACTTATTTATTTTCTTAATGCACTTTAACGGTGTGAAGTGACTGTGAGAAAGTTCCTATTGCAACAAGTGGTTACTGACCATCCTTATGGTCCCTTTAAAAGTAACCTAAACCAAAATCTTTTCCCTTTTAAAATATATTAAAGGGAAAAGATTGCATATAATGCATAATTTTATCTATATATACACAATATGTATAATCCATCCTATATAAAACTATGCATTCATGATTTTCTTATATTTATGCAACTATACATGTACACAAAAAGGGAATATTTCTTTACACAAAGCACACTGGCTCAGTCATTCAGCTGTTCATCAGTGTTATAAACATCTTTCCTCATGACTGGAGAATGCAGGACTATAACACAAGATTGTTCTTGTAATTGTGCAGTCTTTGCAAGCTCTGCAACAGTTTGGTCTTCTCGCTGGACATTGAAAGCAGTTTATGATCTGAATCTGCTCAGTATTGCATCAGGATGCTGATTTCTTAACTTCAAGTTCTAGAAATTGAATTGCGCATAACACTGTCTTGGTTTTACTGCGGTGTAACTGTTTGTTATCAGGATCTAGGTTGAAGGAAATGTCTTCAAAGTAACAGATCTGAGATGGCACAGGTCTCAGCATGCCTGTATACTGTCTGAAGATGAGAATATGAATATATGATGCTAATATTTTGTTGTTTATTCATTTATTCAAAACTATATTAAAAATGCAATGCATGTACATTTATTGACTTGAATACCTGTTTTATGATGAGCATGTTTTTAGTTTCTGAATTCAAATGTATTTTAGTGCTGCCAAATGATTAATCGCATCCAAAATAAGTTTGTTTTATTTATATAATATATAATATATAAATGTTAACATAATAAATATACACAGTACACACACATATATTATGTAAACAAACTTTTATTTTGGATGCGATTAATCGCAATTAATCGTTTGACAGCACTAATTTTAATATGAATATAAATATACAATATGTGGTAATACAACTGTCACGATATTATAATAAAAAAAAAAGTTATTAAAAGAATGAATTCCTGAAAAGACAACCTTAAGTAGTTTGCAATAATCTTTTATTATTATTTCTTAGAAAAAAAGAGCAAAACTGAAAATATTTTATTTACTAATAATATTTGAAAAACTTCTTTCAATCAAACCGAAGTCATGCGTTGCAACCAACATGCAAAAAATAAATAAATAAAACATGAAATTATATAATAGAGAGGACCCTCATGACTGTCTCAAGGTCAGTATGGTTTATTAAATTTCAGGAGATTTTGACAAGGCAACGTTAATTAAAAAAATGTCATGTGGTAATATTTGTAAACAATTGTTTTGAGACCGAAAAATATATTGGCAAAACATTTTTGAAAATATTAGGATACACTTGCATGTATTCAAGATTTAAGGAAAATGTTACACCATATGACATTTTTAGAGGCATTAAATTGAAACTTTTCTTGAAAATGTTATCAAAGACTTTCAAAAAGAACTTAAAATTATTTTCTTTATTGTAGACAATCATTTGCCTTTGACCATTTATTAGTGTTTTTCTGTTTTTGAGTGTATGTTGATTCTCAGAGTTAAAGAGCAACTTCATCACCAAACTGTAAACTGGAACTGAGAACGAAACAAGCATGATTATTCTCAAAGGGGACAGTCACATTCACACCTGACCCTGTTCCTCCCAAGACTGCTGTTATACCACAAAACAACAAGCAAAAATAGAGCCTAGGTTTCACACTGCTTTTTTTTTCCCTTTCTGCGTGCAGGCGCCCAACAGGCAGATGATGCATTACTGGCTGCAACAGTTACAGCAGAAACGATGGGAGTTCTGCAACATGTCCGGCCACAGAGACAGCTGGTGTTCCCCCACCCCGTTTCATCCACATACAGGCCTGGTGGCTAAAGATGCAGGTGAGATGTATGGAGAAGTGAGAAGGCTGTGACAAATACACAATGCATTGAAAGAAAGAAAGATAAAAATCTGTTTGTGATCATGCCCTATATTCATATGTGGAATTTTTGATGTCAACCTGTAGTTAGTTTGCTACTAATCTTGTGAGGTGAGTCAAAAGTCATAAAGGCACATGATTCTTCAGTCAGTGTGACACTGTTTTACATATTTTCCAGAAAGCATGTGTGTAAATATAGACATAGAAAGTTATTGTGTATCTGTGAGTACATACGGTACTAGGGCTGGTTATTGACACACATTTCACGGTTCGATGCAATTTCAATTCACAAGCTTACAATTAAATATTGATTAAATTCAGGTACAATACATGTCAGTTTTTCTCAAGGAAAAAAATCTTTAAAGTAATTCTGTAAACTATAACTCTGTCAAGTTATGACTTTTTAATGATTTGTAATCCAATTCGTTGTTGAATTATAAACAAAGGTGGCTGTTATAAAAACTTTTCATGATGGATTTATTCAAACATACATTATGATGAAGAAGAGATTAAGTAAAAATATAATGAATATAATAATAGTGAATATACAGTATCTCACAAAAGTGAGTACACCCCTCACATTTCAGCAACCATTTTATTATATGTTCTCAAGGGACAATACTATAGAAATGAAAATTGGATATACTTTAGAGTAGTCAGTGTGCTGCTTGTATAGCAGTACAGATTTACTGTCCTCTGAAAATAACTCAACATACAGCCATTATTGTCTAAATAACTGGCAACAAAAGTGAGTACACCCTAAGTGAACATGTCAAAACTGTGTCCAAAGTGTCAATATTTTGTGTGAGCACCATTGTTATCTAGCACTGCCTTAATCCTCCTGGGCATGGGATTCACCAGAGCTGCACAGGTTGTTGCTGGGATCCTCTTCCACTTCTCCATAATGACATCACAGAGCTGCTGGATGTTAGATACATGGTGCTTCTCCACCTTCCGCTTGAGGATGCCCCAAAGGTGCTCAATAGGGTTCAGGTCTGGAGACATACTTGGCCACTCCATCACCTTCACCTTCAGCTTCCTCAGCAAGGCAGTTGTCATCTTGGCGGTGTGTTTGGGATCGTTATCATGCCGTTCGGCCCAGTTTCTGAAGGGAGGGCATCATGTTCTGCTTCAGAATGTCACAGTACATGTTGGAATCCATGTTTCCCTCAATGAAGCGCAGCTCCCCAGTACCAGCAGCACTCATGCAGCCCCAGACCATGATGCTACCACCATGCTTGACTGTAGGCAAGACACAGTTTTCTTGGTACTTCTCACCAGGGCGTCGCTACACATGCTGGACACCATCTGAGCCAAACAAGTTTATCTTAGTCTCATCAGACCACAGGACATGGTTCCAGTAATTCATGCTCCTGAACAGGTTGTCTTCAGCAAACTGTTTGCGGGCTTTCTTGTGAGCCAGCTTCAGAAGAGGCTTCCTTCTGGGACGACAGCCATGCAAACCGACTTGTTGCAGTGTGCGGCGTATGGTCTGAGCACTGACAAGCTGACCTTCCGCTTCTGCAACCTCTAAAGCAATGCTGGCAGCCCTCATGCATCTGTTTTTTGAAGCCAGCTTCTGCACCTGACGCACAGCACAAGGTCTCAACTTCTTGATTCAACTTCTTTGGCCTGTTCCGAGTGGAACCCGTCTTGGAAAACCTCTGTATGACCCTGGCCACTGTGCTGTAATTCAGTTTCATGGTGTTACCGAACTTCTTATAGCCTAGGCCATCTTTGTGGAGAGCAACAATTCTAATTCTCAAATCCTCAGAGTGTTCTTTGCCATGAGGTGCCATGTTGAACATCCAGTGATCAGTATGAGAGAATTGTACTCAAAGCACCAAATTTTAACTGCTCTAATACAAGATCCACACATTTGTATGGTCCTGTCAAGCAGACAAAAACATGAACATGATGTAGGGATGCACCGATACCAGTATCGGTATCGGGCCGATACCAAGCTCATGTACTTGTACTTGTACTTGTACTTGTACTCGTAAAAATACCCCCGATACCAAAGACCGATACCTCACGTGACGTAACTGACAGAATTTTCCGTGCACAGAGAAACCGGCGGCAGCAGCAGAAACAATGTCAGCCTCAGGGGTGTGGAAATATTTCAAAATTAATGATGACAACACACACATTGCGAACTACATGCAAATTGCGCTGAATGACACAGACCAGAAGCGTTCTCTCTCGCGCACTCTCTCTCTCTTTCTTGCGCGCGATCCCAGTTCTCTCAAACAGCGTGCGATCAGTTCTCATTGCACCTGAATGGTCAAATGCACAAATAGTTGGCAAAATGTCCATCGTGTGGAGTATTTCACGTAAATATAGGCGGTTATGGCTTAAGTGGACGTAAACAGGTGGGTGAAAACAGGATATGTGTCAGTATTACATCCATGGATTCGGTCTTAAAATGACAGTAGCCTAATTAAATATTTGTCTGTCATTAATGTTAATAAAACAACAAAAGTGTGTGTGTGTGTGTGTGTGTGTATATGTGTGTATATATATATATATATAATATAAAAATTTCTCATATCATGGTCATATTGCACACATATTGCACCTGTGAGAAATCTGGTCACCCTAGGTTGTGTTTACATTGGTTCACAGTGTTACCTTATAAACATTTGTTCTGTAATATTTGTTTAGCACTTTTTGAAAGGCAGGTTTAAAAAGACTTGGGGCCCTATCATACACCTGGCGCAATGCGACGCAAGTGTTTTTTGCTAGTTTCAGCCCGGCGCAGTTATCATTTTCACATCCTGCGCCACGTTGTTTAAATAGCAAATGCATTTGCGGCCATTTGTGCGCCCATGGGCCTGCTGGTCTGAAAACGAGGTGTGTTCAGGCGCGTTGTTGGCGCGTTACTATTTTGAAGCAACTGAAATAGACTGCGCCATTGACCAAGTGAAACCTGCTCTAAAGTCAATGGTGCAATATTTGTTTTGTTATTTAAACAGCGCGTTAGTAATATGCACCTATAGACGGGTGCACAAAGTGCGTACATTCTGCTTATTATACACACAGGGAAATGCAGCAGCACACAAACATGCCAAATATTAAAAATAAAAGGATTACAATGTAAAAGATTATTATTGTATGCATAAAGATAAAAATACTTTGGTGGAATCCGGCCTTTCCCGTAGATGGCTTTAACCTCGCGCACGAGCAGATCTGTTTCCTCACTATAGACGCATTCAGTTTTTCCGCTTGCAAATTCCGCCTTGTAAATAGCGAATACGCCATGGCGTAAGCGCAACTGGCTTTTAAAGGGAATGGGAGACGAGACTCTGGTTGGTTTATTGCGCTTTACTCCCAAAATACACCCATTACTCATTAAGAGAATAGGAACAACACTTTCAGACAATGCGCTGGGCGCACTGACCATTTTTCCCATCCTTAAACTAGCAAAAGTGGATTCGGACACGCCCTAAGTGCACTTGCGCCGTGCGCTTTAGACCATGCGTTTAGATTGTTAAAATAGGGCCCTTGATGTTTGTTTTTGTTTTTTTTTTATTATGACTTCGGTAATTACGCCTTTTGAAGGTTATTGGACACTGTGAAATTTGTGTTGGTTTGTTGGTTTGAAGTTTGTGACAAGCACATAAAAATTATTACTTTTTTTCATTGCAGTAATAATAAAGAAACTGTCCTACATTCATTAGTCTCACTGTGTTGTGCTTGTAAAACTGCCACATCACCAAAAAAAAAAAAAAGAAATTAATAAATGTATAGGCATCGGTATCAGTATCGGTGAGTACCAGAAAAAAAATATTGGTACTCGTACTCGGTCCTTAAAAAATAGTATCGGTGCATCCCTAACATGATGAATAGGACATGTGGCTTTGCATGGTTAAACAACATACAACTGTTATCACTTAGGGTGTACTCACTTTTGTTGCCAGCTATTTTGACAATAATTGCTGTATGTTGAGTTATTTTAAGAGGACAGTAAATCTATACTGCTATACAAGCAGCACATTGACTACTCTAAAATAAATCCAAGTTTCATTTCTATAGTATTGTCCCTTGAGAAGATATACTAAAATGGTTGCTGAAATGTGAGGGGTGTACTCGCTTTTGTGAGATACTGTATTTAGCAAAATGCTCTTCTCTAGAGTTCATATTTCTAGCTAACTATTGAGCTATGGTCATTAGCTATGACAGTTAAACACTGATTAAATGAGACATGATTCATTTCAGTAAGTTGTACTGCATATTTCAACATACCTTCTGATGTTCATTCATGTATATTTCATGCTATAAGTAGTAGTAAAGTGGATGAGATGATCGGATTACTTGCGCTCCGCGTTGCAACAGCGATTTGTCACGCCACTTTTAAAAAAGCAAAGTTGACATAATTTGAAAGCTGAGACTTTTTTTCAAATCAAAAGTGACAAAGCACAAGATTTGAGATTTATTGCGTGGGAGGTGCTCTACAAATATTTAGTGAGAATTTGTTTACACATCGTCTGAAAATAGCACAGACTAGATTCTTGGGATTGAAGATTTGATATTGGAACATCAAAATGAGAATCAATTAAAATTGCTGAGCCCTATAAACTGCAAGTCAAATGTCAGTACATACTTATTCTCAGCATCAAATGTCACAGATGCCTACCTGAAAAACTTCAAGCACTAGAAATAAGAAATCCTAGCCTACATAAATTGTATAAAGTAATCAAATATAAAAAAAACCAAAAAAAAAAACACTGCATCTTCACTGTGTAAATTAAATGTACATTTATTCTTATTAAAGTGAGACAAAAGTGATTCAGTCAAGTGCATTGAGAGATTTCTCTCTCTTTTGTTGTTTTATTAACATTAATGACACAGATGACGCCAAGTTTATTAGGCTGCTGTCACTTTAAGACCGGATGCACGGATCCAATATACTGATAAACGTGATTTCTTTCTCAACAGTTTACGTTCACTTAAGACATAAATGACTGTGTTAACGATAGAGATCAACCAATATATCGATTTACCGATATTTTCCCCGATATTTAAGCATTTCACCATAATCGGATATCGGTTTTGTAATATCAGATTTACCGATAAACGCCGCCATCTTGTGGGTGTTTTGAGAATTGCGCGCAGGATTGCCATTACAGTGCATCTGAGGGGAGACAAGACAACGGCATGCACAGGTAAAGTATACTTACCTGCTTTGCTGTAATTAGTAAACTTTATTTAACATAACAGCCATTAATGCACAAATTAGATGTGTTACACAAATGCCTGAAATGTAGCTAGTTTATGCAGCTTGTCTCTAAGAAATAGAGACAAGCTCACGGAGTCACGTAAGATAATCCGTCAAGTCCTGTCCAAATAAAGATGTAACTTTGCATGAATTAAATAATACAGCCATGAATGAGCACATGTTGGAAATAAAAGCGCTGAATTTAATTCTCTCTCTGTCGTCTATGCTCATCATTAGTCTCGTGAAGTCGTCTGCATTTTGCTGTTCACTCAGCGGGTTGATGCTCAGGAAATGCTCCACGGCCACCACATGTAACTTTTAACAAGATTCACTTGTTTAAAACAACGTAATTATATAAACATTTACTATATAACCATTAATTCGCTAATAAACATCCATGTAAACACAACTCTATGGAAATTAATTATTTATTATCTCTGCGAGCGATCGCAGTTTGAGTATAGTTCTGTGTAAATGCGTAGATAAACAGCGCTTTGTCAGCAGATATTTCATAAGATCGACAAAAACATTATTAATAATTCTGATATAACATTTTCTCCATTTGAAAACATTAGACATTCTACATTTATTTTGCTTATTGTTAACATTAGTGTTGCTGCTGATGCTTTTTATAAATAAGATTATTTTGTAATATGAAGATTAAAATTAACTAAATTTATTGGTGTATAAATAAGATTTGTTTTCTATGCAAGGAGGGAGTGATTGTTATAAATAAAATGGTTTGTTCAGTTCAGTGGTGTTGTAATCGTGTCAAAAACAGAAGTATAACAGTAAATAAATATCAGTTCTGCATATCGGTTATCGGGCACATAAACACACAAATTATCGGTATCGGTTCTAAAAAATCAATATCGGTCGATCACTAGTGAACGAGGACACTTGCAAAGGCGGGCATTTTGACACATAAGTACATGTATTTAACCATTAAAGCCCAATTACATGGCAAAAAGAACTAAGTACTAAGTGCGCGAATATAGGGAAATGAGTTTCAACGGTTTAAAATCACTTGTTTTTAACCCGCAATGCTTAAAGGGTTAGTTCACCCCCAAAAATTTTTCATTAATTACTCACCCTCACATTCCAAACCCGCAAGACCTTTGTTCATCTTCGGAACACAAATTAAGATAGTTTTGATGTTCAGATGGGTTTACGTCTGAACGCCAACTCATTATTGGCCGGGCTCCTGTGTTAGCGTTTCTTTAACTTAAAAAAAAAAAAAAAAAAAAATTCTAAAGTCTTGTGCTCAAATTGCACGAAATTAGTTTTGTATACACATATTAACTGTACCTAGAAATGAATGTTGGTTTAGAACAAAAATTTTAGTTAAAATTAAAATAAATGAATGAATAAATATAGTCGGACAGAATTCAGCCAACAAAGAGATTTTAGTAAAGAAATAAATGATTGAAGTTTTCTCTCGATTTCGCTTTCCTTTTAATGTGGGACTGTAAATGGTTCTTTAAACCCCCAGACAGTTTTGCGGTTTCTGGTCTGAGAATGGCTGTAGCATTTAGCATTATTTCAGAAGTCGAAAAGGCAGAACCAAAACAAAAAGCCAGTGTGCTTCCTCCTTATTAGTGTGACTTTACAAGTCATTAGCAATTCGTTTTTAATGGACAGAAAAAACACACCTGTGAATTTCTCTCTGCCTTATTCATTGAATTCAATTGATCAGCATAGATTGTTACTGACCTTTGTAATGTCATTTGTTTAAATATGCAGCATGATTTCACATGCAAACATTCAGGAATGTTTTAGCGAAATTATAGTGAAGTAGAGCTCATGATCACAGTAACTTTTGATACACAGTTAATGGGAGTACTGCTATATTTAGAACTGTATAGTAAAATTAGAACTGTATATTAACTGTAGAACTGTATATTAGTCAGCAACATTATTTATTACAGAGTCAAAGACTATATTATGTAGTGGTTTCTGATTCTTCCTGACTGGATTTTCATTATATAAAGAGCTTAGTATATAAAAGAAAGATTTAGTGGGGTCTTTTTTAACAAAGTACCAATGTTGTGAAAGTTCTGTCATGGACTTGAGGATAGCAAAATAAAGTAAACTGTGACATATTATACCCAAAAATTCTTGGACTACCAGTAAAACTGATAAAAATTTGGGACCAAAAATTATTCAGACACTTTGCTTAAGTGTTATCTGACATAATTAAGATTAATGTTTTCTGACACAGTTTAATTCTGAGATCTTGTCATATTTTATTACCATTTTTTTAAACTATAGTGAATAAACTGTATTCTTGAATGAAATGTTTAAGGTGTCTGAATAAATTTTGGTTTGACTGCATTTACATTACATAAATATTTGCTTAAATGCATATTCTGGCAATATATAGCTATATACATAAATATGTCATAAATATATATTGGAATATACTTAACAAAGGTAACAGGGTTGATATTTAAGAGTTTATTTAGACATTACTAACCTTGTGCATGGCACTACAAGATGCTTATTAGAAAGATAATTTATTGCTGATATTTCTATAAATATCTGCTGTACAATAATCAATAATTTACTATACAAAATCATAGTAACAAGGTTGATAATTTAAGATTGTGGACGAAAATGAGAAACAGTTGATACAGTTAATATAGTTAACAACTATATTTAAAAAAAAAACATTTTTGTGCTTGCAGAGTTCACTTCCTATAATTATGATGATGTAATTTTGACAAATTTATACAACCGTAGATTAACTGTAGAGAAGAGAGATTTAATGGTAACAGGGTTGCATAACCTGGGGAAATAAATTTTCATTTTTAAATTTTTAAAAATGCATTATGTAAATACAATGTAATGCACAGAAAAAAATATGCATATTTTGTGCAATGTGCATACAACAAATTGTCAACCCTGTTACCATTGTTAGTGTTGATTAAAAAAAATTTGAAATAGTTCCGTCGAATGATGTGACTTGAAAAATCCCTGTACTGGCACATATTAAAAGTTGTATCATTTATGATTAAAATAATTGTTAATAAGGGATACTAAAGTCATTGTAGAATGACATAAACTACTTATTTCTCTGTAGTGCAAACTGACTAATGTGTGAAAACAAGGACACATCTTGGATTGATGAATGACACTAAGAAAGGCGCTAGACTGTGGCGGTTGATATACGCAAATGAACACTGATGACTCAAACTGTGACTGTGTGGTTTTTAGAAGCAATGTTCAACGAAAAGCCCAATGAGACCATGGAAAGTGTTCGGAGTGACTTTGCTTTGGAGATGGACAATGATGGGCTGGTCGGGCTCCAGTCGGCACGTAACCCGGTGGCACAACCTACCGCAGCTCTCAGCTCCCTCCGACACTGGGGCTCTGAGCTCAGGTAGGAACCTGGGATACTTACACTAGAATGAATGTTTATTGTTATTGGATGTCAAATTTAGGTTAAAATTGAAGTGTATTTAATTGAAACCCTGCATGTAGAGTAAGTATTACAAAAACAAAAAAAAATCATAAAAACAACAACAAATATGATTATGTGGATAATATAAAATTAAATTTTCACGTTTTTTTATTTTTGTGTTATATTTTTCTTGATTTACAATTTAGTAATAAAACTGTCCCATTCCTTTGAATCTGTGGACAGACAGTTTGTGGTTGAAACGGAAGAATTTTCCACTTTTAATAGTCTTTATTTATGCATTTATAATTATAAATTGGCAAGTTACATGTACATCTGTATCTTAATTTAGAATCGTTCATATTTAACTACTTTGCTGACTGTTGCCATGTGTGAACTCTTCCTCAAAATTTCCGAAAGACTTTGGATCTGTTTAGATGACGTAATACTGAAGCCAGCCAAAGGACTTAATCTGTATTTCAGCACAGATAAACAAACCAAACTAGCTGGAAATGCTTCAGCAGCTCTGTGTTAGATTTTAAGAGTCTGGGAAAAGAATACTTTGACCCCTTATGCAAATAAAAGAAGAGTTATAAATGTCATGTGAGATTGGTTTAAAAAAAGGATGATCCCAAAACATGCTGACAGCCAGACAAATGTACCACATATGCCTATGAATACATGTTTGAGTGGAATTTCTTCTCAAGGTTTGGGAATAACCTTTCTATGTAACTCAAATTAACATTTGACATCAGCCGTAGCAAGTTCAACCTTTGGCAATATGCTGTGGATGAGTCATTACTTTTACAGATGACATGAATTTTGCTCCTCCTTGCTACATTATATTAAAACAATGTGTTTTTTCATTCCTTGTACCGTCTATCAGAAATAGCATGTCTCATCTGCGGCCCAGCCGAGGAGGAGAGAACAGACGCAGTGTGTTTTACACAGCCAGCAGTGAGGACTGGGAGATGGTGGATCCTCCAGGCAAAGACACACCAGAGCACAAACCCCCACCAGACAGCCAGCGCCGGGAGAGCCCATCTCACTTTCAAAGATGTAAGATCATAATTCAGAGATTTAACACAAATTATTAAATTGAATGGTCAACGCCTTTAAAACTCTGTCTTGTCACTCCCGACTGTCCACAGACTCCATTGGCTCAGCGTTCACGTTTGATTTCCGCAACCCGTCGAGAATGAAACGGCCCTTTCACGTGGGCTCTGGCAAAGCCAACCGCAGCGCAGAGAGCTCGCCGGTTGAGTGTAATGGGACCAAGACCTCCGAACTGCAGCTCCGCATTCAGAGCCAGCAGGAAGAAATCAACCGGTTGCAGGAGCAAGAGAACAACCTCAGAGAGGAACTCGCCAGTCAGAAGGTACGATAGGAATAAATCTGGTAGAGTTTTTTTTTAAAGCAGTTAGGACACTCGTAACTTTCATCTTTGAAAATCATAAACCATATTTTACTTTTATTGTGTGTCCTCAGTGGGCAGCGTTAGTATGAAATGCTTGTTTGCAATATCATTCTAAATCTCAACATTTTCCATAAATGTAATAATATAGTATTTGCTTGTGGAATTGCAACCTGTAAAATGTGTATCTACAATTGTTTATCTGTGGTTAATTTTTTTTCAATGTTGTAGTTCCTCGTTCCTTGTAATGCTTATACATGGGGATTTCCCTTGTGCAAGTCAGTGTTGACACAGTATCTGATGATTTATAATTCAAAGCATTTTCTAATACCCACCAGAAAGCTTTGGTGCAGTAAATGCTTGCTTCTTCAGTTATACATTTCTGTGTGCTTTTCTATAAAGGTGTTAGCGGATCTAAAACAAAGGCCTTGAGAACCACAAAATGGGTACTGTTGTTATGTTTTTCCCTTTAGAGTTCCCCTTTGGCCCATAGATGTGCTTTTAACACATTAACAATTCTAAACGATGATTCTGTGTAACATATATAAACAACAATATGTGGTTATTCATTATTATTAACATGTTTAGGATGTTCATACTCCCCAAAAATGTGTATAATTACTCACTGAATTAGGTGTAACGAGACTGCTCCCTTAATGACTGGAAATAGTGTTATGTTTTATTAACAACTTAAAAACCATGCTGAGAAAAGTATTTATCAAACTAAAACTTGTTCCAACCAACCAATCGAGCACTGGGTCTTTCTTCCTGAAGACTCAACGTCTAATTGCGAGATTAGCCAATGTACCTGTATTTCAGTTCCATGTCATATTTAAGATTGAGACATTTCACCATGTGCAGACTCTATTTTTACAGGGCAGATTGAATGTTTGTACAGAATAATGGTTAACTTTATTTGATCTCCATGTTTCTTTTTTGTTATATCAGTGTTTTGGTGATAATTCACCAGTCCATGAAGATAAATGACCTTTATTTGCTGAAGGTTATCAATACCTTTCTCCAAAATGTTGATCTAATTACAATACCAGACTATTCTAGGGTCAGGATGTAGCATAAAGGACTTTCGATGTATACCGGACAAGCCCCCAACTTATTTTGACTCAAGTTAAGAGTCCTAAGCTGCGTTTCACCGCAGGAACTTTCCCTAGGAACTAGGGACTTTGGAGTGGTACTCGGTGTGTTTTGACTGCAGTGACCAGGGTCTAAATGAAATTCTTGGTAAAAATTTTCCCCTCAGAAAGTCCCTGCTCGCGAGGAAGTACTTTTTCAAAGTTAAGGAACTTTCAGGGGTGGGACTTGGGTGCTGAACATGTTGATTGGTTGAGTTCACACAGAATTTTGATTGGTTGACTCCATGCAGCATTTTATTTCAAACACCATTTTTAAAAGTCTGCTGTGGTGCATGCAGTAAGAGTTGTTTGCAATTCCTGCGATCGAAACACACTGAGTACCATTCCAAAGTCCCTAGTTCCTGGGGAAAGTTCCTGCAGTGGAAACGTGGCTATTAATGGAGTTTAAAAAATACGACCCATGGGCCGACAATGAGTTTCAGGCTTTATTAAGCTTATATGCGGAGGACGAAATCCAGCGGGAACTAGAAAGTCGCGCGCAGTCCTACGTCACCAGAATAATTTGCCTAATCTTCACAGTACTTTAGACTGCGATGAAAACGTGGACAGCAACAGGTCTGGGGGAAGAGAAGTTCCTGGAAAAAAAAAGTTCCTGGGACAAATTGTCCTGGGTAATTTCAGTGGAAACACGGCTCTAGTAAAGCAAGTGTTCTGAATTCCCTTGATTTTTTTTTTTTTTGTCCCAGACAAAAGTAAGAAGCCATGAATGAGTAATTAAGTCAATCTGATGCGACGACAAGAGCCCAATGACTCAAAGAGAGGTCTACATTTTCGTAACTGGTTCAAATGCAGGGGTAGCCAACCCTGCTCCTGGAGGGCTACCTTCCTGGAGACTTTAGATCCAATTCTGCTTCAACAAATCTGCCTGTTATTTTCTAGTTCAGGTGTGTTTGATTAAAGTTGGAGCTAAACTCTGAAGGATGGTTGCCTTCCAGCAGCAGGATAGGCTTCCCCTGTTCTAATGGATTACAGTAAACTTTCACCTCAGGACTTTAAAGAGTGATCAGTGACTATAAAGGATCCCCTTTTTGAATGATCATATCAGTTGGTGTGTGTTTGAGTAGTTTATCCAAGTAATTGATGGGTCATTGTGCTCTGTTGAACTATATCAGAGGCTTATTCACACAGTATTCCCTTCTACCAGGAGTTGGTTCGTCTTCTCCAACAAACACTACGTAGTTCCCAATGCAACTGGCGTTCCACAGTGTCTCCTGGGAACATGGGAACTCAAAATCATAACCAAGATGAGACCGAGGTGGACAAAGCCCTGGCAGAGAGGGACACCCAGATCAAAGATCTCTGTGGTCATATGGAGAGGCTAGCCTTGGAGAAGGAGAGTCTTCAACAGGAGTTGAAAGGTTTGAAGATCAAAATTGGCGAGATAAATGAACAGCTGGGCATGCTCATGGAGACCATTCAGGCCAAGGACGAAGTCATCATGAAACTTTCCCAGCAAAGTGATGAAGGAGAAACTCAGTCACCTGAATGCAACTCACCTAGTGCAACTAGGGAACAACAAGAGTTGGTCACCCTGAAGGTAGTACAAGAACACTTACGTGTACTTCCCAATCAGTAGATCTGAATGTGTTTGTGAGATTATTAATAGCTTAGGGTGAAATATATCTGACATTGGCAACAGTTACATGCAAGATTAAGGCATGTTCAGAAGTCCTTGACGTAGAGGTCAAGTCTTGAGTGTTTGATCATAAGACCAATTCAAGTCTCAGATCCTTTTTGGTATTAGTTGTCCGTATAATGTAGGTTAGTTTCATGATGTTTGATGTCATGGTTAAGTAATTAGTATAGTATATTAACATAGTAGGGGTTTGAATTGTTGGGTGTTGGGTAACAAATGTTAAGCATTTTCTCCATTTTGAATCTACTACAGAAATGTTAAATAATGTTCAGATTTAGTCCTTCAATACTTTCAGTTGCTTGTCCAAGCACAGTATGAGTACATACCTGTAGTTCTGTTTGGTCTCTGTACATTATTTTTAGTGTCTTACATACAACTTGTTGGGTTTTTACACTTTTCCAGGACAGTCTTCAGGGCTACAAATCTCAAAATAACTTCTTGAACAAAGAAATTCTCGAGTTGACAGTCTTACGAAGAAATGCTGAATCCAGAGAGAAAGCGCTAGAGGCAAAGGTATGTGAGCTACTCAAAATGCACACAAACCACCCTAAATGTTTTGTATGCAGATCCTTTCTTATGTGCCATGTTAGCATTTCCTTTTCCTTTTCCCTAACATTCCATTATCCTTTGCAAGGTTGTCTGTGCATGATTTTGTTTGCTGAGGAATCATTTTTGTTCTTTGCGCTTTATTTCCTCCTTTGTTGTGTGTTCTACAGTACACCAGTTTGGAGGCCAAGCTGTGTCAGGTGGAGAGTAAGTACCTGGTTCTACTGCAGGAAGTGAAGACTCCTGTGTGCTCCTCCTCAGAGCAGACCCATAGTGGAGAGGTCATCACCCGCTTACTAGAAGATGCACTACAGGTGGAGAGTGCAGACCAGCAGGAACACCCTATCCTCAAACCCCACGCTGTCAGGTATCATGAACCCCCCAAACGTGTCAGTAACTGAAACCCCATGCTAAGAATTTAAAGTGTCATGTCTTGAAAAATAGCATTGTCCTTGCTGTTATATGTACACATACTCAGTGTTTACAATGCAAAGCTACCAAAGCATCTAAATAATTTATGCAAATTCACCTGCAAAAATTAGTTATTCAGAATTTGGCATGATAATGAAATCACAATCACGAAAAGGTTGACTGTACTTGTTTATATATCAACATAAATTGAAAATATTCAGTAACTTGGCAGGGAATTGTTATTCATTTCATATGCAAGGAGTCCAGTCATAGCAGAGGTTTATTTACATAT
The DNA here is from genome assembly GCA_039654765.1 of Mylopharyngodon piceus. Lineage (NCBI taxonomy): Eukaryota > Metazoa > Chordata > Actinopteri > Cypriniformes > Xenocyprididae > Mylopharyngodon > Mylopharyngodon piceus. Next base: position 2,112,564 of record CM077459.1, on the reverse strand, counting down.
TGCAGTCTTAAAGGTAAAGTAGTAACAAAATGTCAGTTTAATTGAAAGGGTCCAAGAGAAGGTAGAGATGATCATGTGAGAAGTACATTTTTTGGTACAAGAAACCTTGATTAACATTACAAGTGGACTTATGGGGAAATGATGATACAAATGTATAGAATATGCCCCCTTTTAACCTTTCTGTTACTAAAACAAACCGTAGAACTAGTTTTGTCACCATAAGATTTGAATTTTCTTTTGTTTACTTTCATTTTTGTGCTGCCACACTTCTAAAGAACCTATCTTCAAACATGTTTGGTCATGTTAGTGTTTTTCAAATGCTACTTGCCTACAGGAACAGGATGTTTTCTTGCTTCTACAAAAATGTCATGCTCTTCTTGAGTGGATCATCCTTACACAAATTTAAAACTAGTTTTTAGAAGTTTTGACAACTCACCAACTGCTAGATTGTTGTTTTGCTAATCTCTGCTAGCTTACTTTTGAAATTGGGCTTTGTTACTTTGAATATTGTTGCCTCCCTTGTTACAAATTGTACATATAACCAGTGATAATGTTATCTTTCTCATATAGCGAGTATGACATTTTTGGCTTCAAAACTGTCCCTGAGGAGGAGGATGAGGAGGAAAAACTTGAAGCAAAAAAGAGAGCGCTGGACCTGAAGTCCCTCTCCCTGACAGACCAGGAGACTTCAGTCAGAGTGAAGTGGGACAACTACCTGGCCATCACCATGAACAGAGAGATGGTTCGATCTCCAGAGCTGAAGGCACTGATGCGAAACGGGGTGCCCCACATCCACCGATCCAAGGTGTGGAGCTGGTGCGTGAGCTTCCATGTGAAGAAGTTTCGTGACTGCCAGCCAAAAGACTATTACCAAAACCTTCTGTGCATGGCAAACGATAAACCCAACCCGGCCTGCAAGCAAATAGAGCTCGATCTTCTGCGGACGCTCCCTAACAACAAGCACTATGCCTCTCCTGACTCAGATGGCATCCAGAAACTTAGGAATGTGCTACTGGCTTTCTCTTGGAGGAATCCAGATATCGGCTACTGCCAAGGCCTCAACAGGTAGCAGATCCAAATGATTCCATCAGCTCTTGACTCCATTGCCAAAGGCCAATTCACACTGCACAGACAAACGGCAACAAACACGTTTGTTGGGTTTTGTCTGATCAGTGTGTTACCCCTGTCGGCATATGTTTTTTGGCTTTTAGTATGAATATGGTATCCTTAAGGTTATCTATAAGCTAGTGTTCTCCAAAACAATGACAAAATGTGAATTTAGAAGATTCAAAGCGTTCAAAACTCACTTCACCGCTCACTTCCGCCAATATGGATCAGTGATTTTGATGACTTTTGTCACTCTGTACCTCACGCTTTTCAACAGATTTTCTGTCCAATCAAATGCTCTCTAGAATCTGAAGTGTCCCGCCCCCTACATTAAAAATAGATGCTGAAGCTGCGGCTAAAATTGGTCACTTGCTCGCAAATTTACTATTTTCTTCATGGTGAATGGCACATAGTGCACTATATAGGGGATAGGGAACGATTCAGACAGTGTAAATATGCTTTCCATTGGGGCAAATCAAGTCAGGTTTCAGGTTAGTGTCATGAGAACCGCAGCGCACACAGTCTGCTCCGGTCCAGAGACACGAGAGCACAGAGCTGATCATATGCGCGAGTTGGTGCAGACCACAAAACGCTATATTTTAAAGCGATTTGGAGGAGATTAGGAGGAGAAATGGTTAGAGATTAGAAGGAAACTGAGGCTTTACCAAGTTCAACAGCTCTGGCCAAGCTGTGATTTAAATGAAACACTATTGGCTATTTTAAAAAAAAAAAGGGAGGAGCTGCTTGATAGGTCATGCCTTGTCTTCCTGTTTCAGTGGAAATTACATTAACACAGTGAATAATGCTGCGCATTTTAAGGCACTTCAGTGGGCCTTTAAATGTCTGTTTCTGAAAGAGATTTCTGAATTTTTTTTTTTCTCTCTCAGGCTGGCAGCTATTGCTCTTCTGTATTTGGACCAAGAAGATGCTTTCTGGTGTCTCGTGGCCATTGTGGAGGTTTTCATGCCACGTGACTATTATACTAAAACACTGCTAGGCTCACAGGTACCTTTTCAAGATTGTTCACTTACTCATAGTCATGAAAAATTTCCCAAAAACTCTGGCAAGGTTGTAAAATTGGAGCAGAGATGGGGCTTTAAGCATGTCTTAGTTTGCTGGATATGACTCATGAGCAGCAGGCTAACAGCATGTCTCTTTTATATTCTGTCATCTGTCACAGTGACTTTGAGTTTTTAGGTTCCTTTCCATCGTTAAGACATTAACATACTTGCTGAGCAAACTTTACCGCATTTTGGCCTTATACAACATGAATACTGTCATGTTTTACCAAAGTTTTCGATTACTAGCCACACGATCAGATACGGAGTGACTTGCAAATTGCTTTTCAGTTGAAACCATGTTATTGGCATGCTTCTATTTATGGCTTGTCATTGCTGACATGTGACTGTGACTTAAATATAATATTTTGTATTTTTTTTATTAAAAATCTATACTTTTGTCCTGTTACAAAAAATTTTTAGTTTAATAATTGTTTTTGACTGTACCTTGTTTTTGATGTAGGTAGATCAGCGTGTGTTTAAGGACCTGATGTGTGAGAAGTTACCCAGGCTTCATGCTCATTTTGAGCACTATAAGGTAGACTTCTCTCTCATCACCTTCAACTGGTTCCTGGTTGTGTTTGTGGACAGCGTGGTCAGTGACATCCTCTTCAAGATCTGGGATGCTTTTCTCTATGAGGGACCCAAGGTATGAAGAATTAATGTGACATGTTCCTTCAACATAGAATACCACTACACTTGGAAATCAAACAACTGTGCACTGACTATATATTAGACCCTGTTTACACCTGGTATTAAGATGCGTTTTGGTTGATCGGATCACAAGTGGAGGAGGGAGACACATTCCCATTTACACCTGGTGTTTTGATCATTTGTTTTCTCTTTTGTCCACTTTTGACCACTTCTGTCCTGATTTCTTCAAGGGGAGGGTATATGGGTGGGTAAATGTATGGGCTATTTTCAGCGCAATTTACATACGAACATGCAATTTACATAAAAACACATGGAGAGCAGCAGCTTTTGTTCCTGCTCTGACAGCTGCAAGACTATGCCGAACGCTGTGAGTGTGTGTTTGAAATCAGAAATGGTGAGAGAACATTGTGCTTGGTTCATTTTTCATCTTCAAACCAAACTTAGGTCAGCCGACAAAGTTTAAATCCTGTCTGGCTGGCGCGCTTCCCATAATGTTTACGCGTTAGGTCAGTTGGCGGAGAGCAGGCGGTCTTTAGTGGCTGTTCGAACGCATTTGATCACATGAGCGTTTCCACTATGAAAGCAATCCGGTCGAATGCGTTTTTGACTACCTCTGGAACTGGTCGAAAGTGGACAAGCTCACTGTTTACACCTGTATTTATTTAGCTTCGTCCACTTGTGATCCGATTGACCAAAACGCATCTTAATACCAGGTGTAAACAGGGCCCTAGAGATACCTCGAAGCCTGGTGGTAATCATTACTCAGTTTATATAACCAGAAAACCAGATGACATGAAACATGTACTGACAAACCTAAAATGAGCATTGTAAATCCTTAACTTAATGTATGACACTTAATACAGATAATAATACACATACTCACCTTTTTTATTAATTTCCATAATGAGTCTGATTGTTTCAAGGTGACAGTTGTATCCATGATTGCTGACATTTTTTGATGTTTCTTTTTACCCTGCCAGATAATGTTCAGATTTGCTCTTGCACTCTTCAAGTACAAAGAAGAGGAATTTCTAAAGCTCCAGGATCCCATGACCATTTTCAAGTACCTTCGGTACTTTACACGTACCATCTTGGATGCAAGGTGTGTATGATCATGAAAATACAATAATCGTGTGACTTTGTTTTTATTATTTTGTTTTTTTTTTGTCAAAATAGTGATTTTACACTGTGTTCCAAATTATTATGCAAGTGACATATCAGTAGGATTTCAGTACAATAAACATTCAGATTTTAGTTTTTCTAAGAAAGTGTTTGTTTGTTTATTTATCCATGTCTTTTTAGATAACTGGTATCAATCTCAGACAAAATAATTTGTCAGGTCTACTTAGGTAAATGGAAACCCTACTTAAAGATATTGTTCCACATTATTAAGCAAGTCACAGTTCTCATGTAATATGGGGAGGAAGAAAGATCTTTCTGAAGATGAAAAGCATGAACGAAACCTCACAAAGAGAAACATTTACAGTGGGTTTAGAAATACGTAAAAAATCATTTTTAAATAGTTCTATTCACTGACGAATGCCATACTACAATGGATGGTCTAAATGGATGGATTTCTGGATGGTTGGTGAATGGCCACCACATTCCAACAAGACTGCGACGTCAGCAGGGAGCTGGCGGGTGATGATTTGGGCTGGAATATTGGGAAGTGAGATGGAAGGTCCCTTTAGGGTCTCTGAGGGTGTCAAAATGACTTCTGCAAGATATGTGGAGTTCATAACTGGCCATTTTCAGCTATGGTATAAAAATAAGGATGGTGCCTTCTGAAATACAATGCACTATGCACTATCCCATGCTGCACGAAAACACCACAGCAATAAAACTGTTTGAAAATGTATTTCTAAACCCACTGTAAATGTTTCTCTTTGTGAGGTTTGGTTAGTGGTGGCTAAAATGCAATTTTACACATAAATGCCAGCCTGCATGGAGAGGTTCTCAAGACTCCAGAGACACCAGGAGCTTCAAATACCTGTTTGCTGCTCAACACTGGCTTTTTTTTATAGCTGCTCTTTTAATACAATTAACTTGTTTGACAGAAACTTTCCTTAATAAGCCTTTATCTGACCGAGTTCTGCTGTGCTCTAAATCACTCGCAAATCTTATGATAATTCGATAATCTCCATTCAGTTTTCACACAATATTAGTTGTTTTCTTGCCTTTTGCACAACATTGCACCATTTCATGCTTTTCATCTTCAGAAAGATCTTTCTTCCTCCCCATATTGCATGAGAACTGTGACTTGCTTAATAATGTGGAACAATATCTTTAAGTAGGGTTTCCATTTACCTAAGTAGACCAAGCAAATTATTTTGTCTGAGATTGATACCAGTTATCTAAAAAGACATGGATAAATAAACAAACAAACACTTTCTTAGAAAACTAAAATCTGAATGTTTATTGTACTGAAATCCTACTGATATGTCACTTGCATAATAATTTGGAACACAGTGTAAAATGACTTGGTTTATAAATGTATTATTATATTATTTTTAATAATAAGTAGATAAATAATATTTTAATTTGTGTTAATATTATTATTATTATTATTATTATTATAAATTTTTTTATATTGTTTTTTTTTAAAGAAAGTTTAGAAATGTTTTGGAAACATTACAGTTGTAGTTTTGTGATTTGTTTATGGTGACATTTTGGATCGTACCTTGTGGTTTAATTAGTTTGTTGATTAATTGTTTATTACTAATACATATCATCAACAAGGTGCTGGAAATTGTTCAGAGATTTTGGTCCATATTGACATGAAAGAATCACGCAGTTGCTGCAGATTTGTCAGCTGCACATCCATGATGTGAATCTCTCGTTCCACCACATCCCAAAGGTGCTCTGTTGGATTGAGATCTGGTGACTGTGGAGTCAGTTTCAGTATAGTGAACTCACTGTCATGTTCAAGAAACCAGTTTGAGATGATTTGAGCTTTGTGACATGGTGTGTTATCCTGCTGGAAGTAGCCATCAGAAGATGGTACACTGTGGTCATAAAGGGATGGACATGGTCAGAAACAATACTCAGGTCGGCTGTGGTATTTAAACGATGCTCAGCTGGTACTAAGAGGCCTAAAGTGTGCCAAGAAAATATCCAACACACCAATACACCACTAGCAGCCTGAACTGTTGATACTAGGCAGGCTGGATCCATGCTTTCATGTTGTTTACGCCAAATTCAGAATTTGAAAAAGGTGAAGAAAAAAAAAAACATCTGAATGTCGCAGCAGAAATCAAGACTCATCAGATGTTTTTCCAATCTTCTATTGTCTATTTTTGGTGAGCTTGTGTGAATTGTAGCCTCAGTTTCCTGTTCTCAGCTGACAGGAGTGGCACCGGTGTGTCCTCTGCTGCTGCAGTTCATCTGCTCCAAGGTTCGATGTGTTTGTACGTTCAGAGCTCTTCTGAACCTCGGTTGTAACAATTGGTTATTTGAATTACTGTTGCCTTTCTATCAACTCGAACCAGTCTGGTCATTCTCATCTGACCTCTGACATAAACAAGGCATTTTTTTGTCCGCAGAACAGCCGCTCACTGGATATTTTCTCTTATTCAAACCATTCTCTGAAAATCCCAGTAGATCAGCAGTTTCTGAAATACTCAGACCAGCCCGTCTCACACTAACAATCATGCCATGTTCAAAGTCACTTAAATCACCTTTCTTCCTCATTCTGATGCTCGGCTTGAGCTTCAGCAGATCGTCTTGACCATGTCTACATGCCTAAATGCATGCCATGTTATTGGCTGATTTTTGCGTTAACAAGCAGCTAAACAGGTGTACCAATAAAGTGGACAGTATCATAACTGGTATCATAATTATTTGTTTCTTTTAGGAAGTTGATGAGCATGGCCTTTGTGGACATGAACCCATTCCCCCTGAGGCAGATCCAGAACCGCCGCACGTTCCACCTGGAGAAGGTCCGTCTGGAGCTCACCGAGCTGGAAGCCATCCGCCAGACCTTCCTGCGGGAGCGAGACACCACCCTGGATGGCCGCACACTCATCAGTGACGACGAGGAAGACAGCTGAACCACAGCCAATAAGGGAACAGACCTGAAAAGCATTAGCCAATCACAATGTGTCTTATTTTCAATGCATTTCATTCAACAAACTGTGACTTCAAGAGACCAAAGAACAGTATTCCTTTTGATTAATCAAAAATGGATGTCTTTTTCATTGTCTTTTAATTGCTTGACCAACATTTCTTCCATTTGTACATATTGACCAAAATCAGTATTAAAGTAACTATTTAGGTAGTAATGATTGTGCTGGTGCAAGTGTCAAAATTCTGATTCGCTTGCATTATGCTGGACATATTACCAGACATCAACACTTTTTTTTTCTTTCAGTCGCACTTATTAAACCGTATCATTTGTTTACACACTATTGGTAATCATGTCAACACATATTATACTGTATGATAATTTGATATAAATCTAATTCAGGTTTACAAGACTTGCCCTCTTTCTAAACATTTGGTACTGAGTCATTTAAAGGGTTAGTTTACCCAAAAATGAAAATTCTGTCATTAATTACTCACCCTCATGTCGTTCCACAACGTAAGACCTTTGTTTATCTTCGGAACACAAATTAAGATATTTTTAATAAAATATGATGGCTCAGTGAGGCCTCCATTGCCAGCAAGATAATTAACACTTTCAGATGCCCAGAAAGCTACTAAAGACATATTTAAAACAGTTCATGTGACTGCAGTGGTTCAACCTTAATGTAATGAAGCGACGAGAATACTTTTTGTGCGCCAAAAAAACAAAATAACGACTTTATTCAACAATATCTAGTGATGGGCGATTTCAAAACACTGCTTCATGAAGCTTCGAAGCGTTACGAATCTTTTGTTTCGAATCAGTGGTTCGGAGCGTGTATCAAACTGCCAAAGTCACGCCCCCCAGTGGTGAACCATTGAAATTTCGAAACCCTTATGACGTAACGAAGCCTCGTTTACTGAAATCACGTGACTTTCACGCTCCGAACCACTGATTCGAAACAAAAGATTCGTAACGCTTCGAAGCTTCATGAAGCAGTGTTTTGAAATCGCCCATCACTAGATATTGTTGATGAAGTCGTTATTTTGTTTTTTTGGTGCACAAAAAGTATTCTCGTTGCTTCATTACATTAAGGTTAAACCACTGCAGTCACATGAACTGTTTTAAATAAGTCTTTAGTAGCTTTCTGGGCATTGAAAGTGTTAATTATCTTGCTGTCAATGCAGGCTTCACTGAGCCATCGGATTTTATCAAAAATATCTTAATTTGTGTTCTGAAGATGAACGAAGGTCTTACGGGTGTGGAACGACATGAGGGTGAGTAATTAATGACAGAATTTTCATTTTTGGGTGATCTAACCCTTTAATAACCTCCACTTAATTCACTGTCCAATCGAGGCATGGAAAAGCGCACATACGTGGCGAACACAATAATGAACATTTCACAAGATAGATCTTCCTGTCTGCTCATTGCCAAACCCTGCCATATCTCAGAATGACATGTTAAAGTGTTTCACAAGTATCAGCTCTTGTGTGTTTAGGTTTTAGAAGCACAATGCACATTTGCTGCAGTCTCATTGGTACTTTAATTGTTTAGATACATTTGTTACACGTATGTTTCCTTTGTTTCTGTCCTCTTCATGTTTAAGTATTCTAACAATAATTTCATGTTGTTATAGTTATCATTTTAGTCTAAAGTCCACAACAAAGCTGCTTAAAATGAAGATAATAATATGGAAAATGTGAACTAGTATTTTTGTTTTTGTCAAAGGTTTCAAATATATGTTGTTGCTGAAATTCACTTAAAATCGAAAATGGAATAAGAATCCATAAGGGCCTGTACAATGAGGGAATGTTTATCTAAATTAGTAGCACTTTTTTAACTTTCCATGTACAATTTGGCTTTGAGGTTATCTTTTTTCACACATGTATGCTTGGAAAAGCTTTTAAATATCAGTGCATGTTCGTCTACTTCACATTTAGTGTGGTTAATTAATCTATTTTCTATGCCATTACATTATGATATAATACGCATATTATACATTTTAACACCTGCTGGTTTGACTGCAAATGACGAACAAAGATGTAAAACTGGTCATCTGGTTTGGTTTACTTTGAGAGCTGGTCTCTCATAATAAACAAGGTTTTACATGTAGGACGTAGATTTTGTCATCCACACTGCCCTTATAAAAAAAAATGAGTTCTTCTTTGTGTTATTTTAAGACAGTCTAATCCCTCATTTACATATTTTTTCTTTATACACATTGTTGGGAGATTCGTTGTTCTTGAATTTTTTTCATATTACCCATGTTATTTAGCCATCAAGTATGTTATGTGAGCTGTACGTGTTCAGTGAGTAAGCTATGATTTCAAACCGTCTTTGTTGCTGTTGCACAGGCCTTTATGAGTATACAAAATTATTGAATTCTTAAGATATGTTACTGAAACTTGCGTCATTATAATCATCCAGTTCTTTTTTTTTTATTACTTATGCATGATTATACAATAAATTTCTATTGCATACAATTGTTGTGTAGTTTTTATCTTTATCGCCAGTAACAGCAGCTGCGCTCTCCATGAACAATACCAGGTCTTCCTACATGAAAACAAACCGTTTCACAGGAAATACTGCATTAGCACAACAATAGAGTTCCTGTTTTTGTGATAGTCATATTTTAAAATATTAAATATTGCAGCATCTGAAAATATACTCTTCATTTTTAGGGTCAATGACGTGACGGGTCATTTTTTTCCCCAAAGGCCTTAATAATAATTCACGAGTTCACATATACATATAATTAGATAGAGTAAAGTAATGCGTATTTGGCGTGCTGTCCAGGGGGAGGGCTCTGAGCTCGGCATTTTGGCCCGAACCCAGAGTACTACCCCCGGATGTGGTTATGAGATAGAACTAGAAGTGAGGAGATGGGGTGGTGGAGGGATGCTGATAAACTGTCAACGAACAGAGGTAAGTCTGCAGTATATATACCTCTGTTGGTTGATTAGCTGAATGCTTTCCACTTGTGATAATTAGTCTAATTATCTGCACCTGCTCCTCCCAAATTTTGTTAATAAAACATCATTAAAAAACAAAGATATGACATCCAAAGTATGTAAGGTAGTACAACTTGATCTCTTTTATTGAATCCAAAAGGTTTTAATTATATTTTGCTACATATAAAGGTATTTTAAACATTTTGAAGTGTCAAAAGGTCATTCGGTTTAACCGTCCAAAGGCAATACAGCCATTTCATTTGTGATTAAAATATCTTATAATGTAATAAATGTATATATTTTTTATTCTGGCATGATTTTATAACATCATATATCAACAGTGCAAAATGGTATTAAAATTATGTGAAGTCGTTGCTTTGTTATGAGAAAGAATGTCCGCAAAAATTAATTTCATTGATGTCATTCGGAGTAACCAATATAAAGGGAACATTTTGGATCAAGTCATGCGGTCAATATCATGTGACAGGATGCGACATCATTCAGACACCTGCAAAGGACCACATGGTGGTGAAGCAAAGTAACTAACTCTCTCTTAACTATTTGAAAAATTCATGTTTTCACTTGCTCATACGCATGTCCTGAAACATCAGGTCATTTGGTACAACCGCTATAAAACATGGAAAATGTTATAATATTTTAAAAACTTGTACTAAATATAAAATGTTTGAGTGTCCTTTTGCTAGATATCAGCCTGTTAGCATTGTTTGGAAATATCGTCATTCGGTATAACCAAAAGTGTCATTCTGTAAAACCGAAATTTTGGTTAAACCGAATGACTTTTTTGGTGACAAATTTTGTCCATCTTGTAAAAAAAGACAAAAGCAGTATTAATTGATTATAAAAACCACATAATCTCATTGTCACTTAATAAAACTTCAAAATGAATTATATCTCCATTATGTTTTTTTTTTTACACTTTTAAAAACCTTATTCGTCAATGACCCCTATATTATTTATCGACTATATTAGTGTCTCATACGGATGCACCTCTGTTGTTGCTTATGTCCAGCAGATGGCGGTAACAGTGCAAACATAATAGGCCTACAGCAAACACAAGCAATAAAGACAGTAGGCTAAATTATTTATTTAGTATCCCTGACTCCAAAATTCACAGCGTGCCCTAATAAATCATTCATAGTTGATACAAACTGATTCGCGAACCGGGTTCACTGAAAAGGAACCGAACCAAATGAATTGGCCGACTCGAATCAGACATAAGTTATAGGGTTTTAATAAAAAGCAAGATATGTAAATAGGGTTTTAATAAATAGCAAGATATGTAAATTATTTCGAGTATATTCTACGCTTCAGGAGACATGTCTGCTGAAGCGTAGAATATACTCGACATGTCTGCTGAAGCGTAGAATATACTCGAAATAATTTACATATCTTGCTATTTATTAAAACCCTATTTCGTATATTTATTAAACTGTCATTTATTTCCAGTAAATATTATTTGTAACGTTTCCACTCTAGTCAAGTTATTGGTTTACTCCAAATGTTCTGTGTATTTGTCGAGCTACAGTCTTCATGTCTATCCAATACATGGCACAAAGCTTAAAAATTGAATATTTAAAGGAATAAATCGCATGTCACTGTCGCTTATTGGAACAAGAGCACAAACATGCTGTGGAAAAAGCCGAAATATATCGAGTAATCTAAGTTTGAACGATTAAAATATCCATTAGATTAAAAAAAACCGACTGAAATCAAGTTTAAAATAGCATTTTAATTAGAAAGCGAACTATTCAAATCAATTTCTAAATGACGATGTGTTTGAAACGGTTCAACTGATTAACTTGAAAGATTTGCAAATCTGACATCACCGCTGCGCTCAACAGGTGGCGCGTGAGCGAGCTCGAGATTGACAACATAAGCGCGTGCGCTCGCTCATCCAGTCTCCAGTTCAACAGCGCGACTCGCGCATAAAACGAGCTCAGACACGGGAATAATATGCTACAAATGTCAGCGGAATACAGTAATACAAGAGCCATTTCTTAAAAAAAGGTAAGACATCCCATTTTATTATTATATCGCCTATTATATATGTTTTTACTAATTTACAATATCGAATAAAGTAAATGCTTCTTGTAGTTCGTGTCTTCTTGTGAAACTTGTGAACAGTCAAATAGGAGGAGATAATATTGTGTGAATGTTTCTCATGGTCATTACCCAGCAAACAGTGAACGTTCTCAGAACTTTTCTAACGTTCTGGCAAAGTTATGAACAAGCGTTCTATTTACATTAATAGAACGTTTGTTCAGAGTTATCTGTTCTTTAATAACTTTACACATCTTTTATGGAACGTTTTTAAATTCCGTTTTTTTAAATGTCGCTAACTTTCTAAAAATGTCTGCAAAATTAACAAATGGAAGGTTCCCTCAAAGTTTACACAACCAAAAATGTTTAAAAACGTTTATAAAACTGGTAATTTTGAAAATTCAGAGCACATTATGTATATAATGTTTTCATAACTTAATAGGAAGGATAGAAAACGTTCTTAGTACATATGTTTGTTAGCTAGGTATGCAGCTCTTATAGTAATAGAGTATAACAAACAACAGTAACAGTATATGAGGTAAATATTTATCATAATATTATCAATATATTCTACTTTTGTAACAATAAAACTGTAAGTGCAGTCAGCCTGTCAGAACACTAATGCTGTGTGTTGGCATTTAAACACCTAGAGATCAGTCTCAATTTCACTTGATAATTCTCATGACATTGAACCCTCATTTTCCTCTAAAGAAAGTAATTTGATCACTTTTAATGACTTGATATGTACGTCCGCTTTGACATTTCTTTCTTCAGTAAGCTAAACTTGAAGTGCCAAGGGTTTTTTTACATTATCACATTGAATTATACGTCCTAATAAGCAAAATGTAATACATTTTCTTACACCTTGGAAGTGAAGGAATGCAGTGCAGCATGCTGGAACATGTGCTTATGTGAGTGTCTGTGACTTTCAGAATTGCACCCTACAATTCAACAGAACTTCCCTGAGCTTGTGTGCTTCTCGAGGGACACTTTAAGACAGATTTGGCCTGCTGTCCCTTGTTTACCGAGACATCATCATCAATGAGGACATTAGGAATGGCTGTGTTCAAGCAACAAAAAGTGGAGGATTTCTATGATATTGGTGAAGAACTTGGAAGGTGAGTCATATGATTGGTTGCCTGAGGATGTCTTATAATTGCTTCCAGCTTTTGTTTGTTGTTGACTAGCCGGTGAGCTGTATGAAGGATATTTACAGGACAGGTTAAAATCTGGTGTGCTAGAATTTGGGAAAAGAAAGGTTTTCCCTTATAACTTGACGTAACAAAATGCATCCAAAGTATTATATAATCATTTACGTACCCTTATGTTGTTTTAAATTGACTTATTTCTTCTGTGGAACACAAAAGAAGATGTTTTGAAGAATGTTCCAACTGTTTTTGTTCATACAATGAAAGTCAGTGGCAGGGTTGCCAGGTATTCACAACAAAACCCGCCAATTGCTACTCAAAATTAGCCCAAAACTAGCCCAATCGGGTCCCCCGGTAAAAATTGCGCTCTGGGGGGTAAAATCCGCGTTATTGGCGGGGTTCCCCTGGTACAATTCGCATATCATGTTATTTGGTGTCGCTTCAACCCGCGGACATGGAAAACAACCTGCGACAACAGTGTTAAAGTAGTCCAATTCCGCGGGAAAAACACGTTTTTCGGACAGTGGGGTCCAGTGTTGCTTTGGGCCCTTTCATTAAATGGACAAACAAACACAAAGACATTTTTCAGATTTTTAACATATTATATTGTTGTCAATAATCTTAAAGTCGCCATGAAATAGAAGTTGCGATAGTCTTTTCTTCCCTATTGTGATGTATATCCAAGTAAAATGCTTCCCAAACAAAAAAAAGTAGGGTGGGGCTTGATTTTGTCCACTGGGATTTGATTGGATCATTGTCAATTGCTATTGCTGTGATGTCATGTGAGTGACAGGTGCCCTGCCCTTGTGCCAGTAAACATATCATCAGATAAGAGATGTGGTTGCAAGAGGGGGGAAGTTATTTTGATTAAAGATTATGAGGGCACATGAATTTTAAAACAATAATGATGTGCTACAATAAATCATTTTTATAAATACTACAATACTACATTAAAAAAGGTTTATCCATTTTGATTTCATGGTGACTTTAACTGTTTTCTGTTTGTGTTTTTTGGACTTTCATTGTATGCACAAACAAAACACAAAGACATTTATCATTTCTAGAAGAACTATCATATTACATTTATTGATCTTAAAAACGACATTCATTGGAAAAATATAGGAAGGATCTACAGTCCACTGAACAAAAACGTGAGCCCCCCCACCCTCCTTTCCCTTGGCACCAGTTCTCATTCTTGAGTCATGTTTTGTTCTCTCTTACAAAGCACACTCCCCTTAAAAGCTGCCCCAACAGGCAAGCGGCAAGCCTAACACTTATTAATGCAAAAAAAACCTGTTATAATAACAGCATTTCTACCAGCATTTCTAGCATTTCTTCAGCAGAAGGAAGTTGCAAATCCATCCAGACAGGACAGGAAGTGCTGAACAGCATGAACATTCAGGAAAGGTGTAGTCTCACACCCAGGTGACTGCCGTGTCTCGCCCCTGGCTATAGGTTGCAGGTGAAAGTCACCCTTTGGCACTTATCTGTCAATGGTTTCCCTTATAAAAACTTGAATATGTGCAAGAAAGGCCATAAAACTACATAAAAGGCATCCTCCCGTAATTCGGAAAGGTTGTTCCCTTTTGTCACAGAGACCTCCTAGTTGAGGTACTATGGGCAGAAAGACAGATGTTGGTTATTGTTTGCAATATGTAACAGCTAAGCCATCTGCCTGGATGGCTTTGTGTCCCACTCAATGGCACAGTTTCTATGACACACCCTGGATTAGATGAGATACCTGACCTCCCTTGCAGAACTGTAACTGAGAATGGGACTGATAGTGCTGTACGTTTACAGGGAGGGAGTTACTTTATATTAATGAAGGGCCAGTTTTGTGTTTTTAAACCTTTAATGCAACTAGATTTTTAGGCTACATTTTCTGAAGAACTCACATTTGATATTAAAGGGTTAGTTCACACAAAAATTAAAATTCTGTCATCATTTAATCATCCTCATGTCGTTCCAAACCTGTAAGACTTTTGTTCATCTTCAGAACACAAATTAAGATATTTTTGATGAAATCTGAGAGATTTCTGTCCCTCCATAGACAGCTATTGACACTTTGACGCTTCAAAAAGTTCAAAAAGAGATTGTAAAACTAATCCATATGAATTGAGCGGTTTATGAATTGAGACTCAATCGCTTTATATGATGGACAGATTGAATTTAGGCTTTTATTCACATATAAACATTGATCAGCGAACATAAACAGAAGCTCAACCGAACCTGCGAAACAGGAGAGTGAACCTCATTGGTTCTCGCACTTGTCAATCAAACATGCTTGAGCTTCCGTTTACCACAACTGATGTGTGAGTTGATGAATGTTTCTATGTGAATAAAAGCCTGAATTAAATATGTTCATCATATAAAGTGATCGTGTCTCTTCAGAAAATTTGGACTAAACTGCTCAATTCATATGGAATAGTTTTACGATCTCTTTATGAACTTTTTGAAGCGTCAAAGTGTCAGTTGCGTAGCTGTCAATGAAGGGACAGAAATCTCTCAGATTTCATCAAAAAGCTCTTCATTTGTGTTCTGAAGATGAACGAAGGTCTTATGGGTTTGGAATGACATGAGGGTGAGTAATTAATGACAGAAATTTCATTTTTGGGTGAACTAACCTTTTAACAGTTTGAAGTTTGCATGTTGCTTAGCCTACAGCATAATAGCATAGGCCTACATATTGGTATGCTTTACTGGCCTAAAGGCACGTTCACTCCAAGAACGATAACTTTAAAAATATCTATAACTATATTTGCATCCACACCAACAGATGATAGTGTTTTGTTTATTATAAGTTACTGTGGTTTTGTCCTCTGCTGCTTTAAGCTCAAGCTTGTTAAAGCAGGATGGATTCTCTTTGGCTGTCAATGTTCTTATGGAAGCTGGAAGTGAAAGTGATTCCAACAAAATTGTTCTTCTGTGTCATTAGTGATATAGTTGTGGTGTGGACTTCCTTATTCTCATAGAGTTAGAATTGGTCCTTGGTGTGAATGGACCTTTAATCGAAAGAGCCCATCTCCAATTCTCCAGAAATGGCTTGGTTCCCTATTTCAGTGCGAGTCTATGGGATTTTTTTCACCCGTTTTATCATCCCCCAGGCCAAATTCACGTTCTTTACTGAGCATGCATTGCAATGAGCTCAGTGGGGAAGTATTTTTGTAGTATTATACCCAATATTCATGTGTGCTATGCTATGTATTTTATGCTTATTAGAGTATCGAGGTATGCACATGACGTCACCGTTGGCCGGAGTGACTGCGGTTACGCCCACTAAGTTGCAAAAAGACGGCAGTGGCAGCATTGGTTTTCAGTGTGAATGCTGTGAAAAACACACAAAATACATCTAAAACGGGAAAGAGCTTTGCTATTGATTGTACAAATAGATTTGACAAGAAATCTGAGGTATATTTTTACAGACTGCCGAGAGCTAAAGAATGGATCGCTACAATTCACAGAAACAACTGGATTCCAGGCAGCGAAATGTGGATTTGCAGTTATCATTTTGTGTCAAAATGTTGAATTTTGGGGTAAAATCATACCCTATATATTGAATTGTTATATATTGTGTTGACAACTCATCAATTAAATATTTACCATCTTATATTCTGCATAATTAGATGTTTTTCGATAAAGACTGACAAAAACAATACAAGTTTTAGGACTGGATGATATATATAACATTGATATAAGTGACCACCCGGATTTACACCTACTTTAATAATAATAAAAAACAAAGATATGACATCCAAAGTATGCAAGGTAGTACAACTAGATCTCTTTTATTGAATCCAAAAGGTTTTAATTATATTTTGCTACATATAAAAGTATTTTAAAGATTTTGAAGTGTCAAAAGGTCATTCGGTTTAACCGTCCAAAGGCCAATACCATTTTATTTGTGATTAAAATGTGATAAATGTATATATTTTTCATTCTGGCATGATTTTATAACATCATATATCAACATAGTGCAAAATGGTATTAAAATTAGTAGAAGCCGTTGCTTTGTTATAAGAAAGAATGTCCGGAAAAATGAATTTCATTGATGTCATTTGGAGTAACCAATATAAAGGGACCATTTTGTATCAAGTCATGCAGTCAATATCATGTGACAGGATGTGACATCATTCAGACACCTGCACAGGACCACATGGTCATGAAGCAAAGTAACTAACTCTCTCTTAACTATTTGAAAAATTCATGTTTTCACTTGCTCATTCGCATGTCCCGAAACATCAGGTCATTCAGTACAACCGCTATAAAACATGGAAAATGTTGTAATATTTTAAAAACTTGTACTAAATATAAAATGTTTGATTGTCCTTTTGCTAGCTAGCTAACAAGATAGCTAGCTAGATATCAGCCTGTTAGCATTGTTTGAAAATATCGTCATTCGGTATAACCAAGCGTGACTTTTTTGGTGACAAATTTTGTCCATCTTGTAAAAAATGACAAAAGCAGTGTTAATTGATTATAAAAACAACAATCTCATTGTTAACACTTAATAAAACATCAAAATTAATTATGTCTCCATTATGTTTTTTTACACTTTTAAAAACCTTATTTGCATTCACAGGCAAATTTGCTTTATGTATTTCCCCAGCGTCGAAATCAGGCACATCTGAAAGTCAGGAAATACGATTCCTGGCTGCATGTCAATATCCATGGATCTTTGGTAAGTTGTAAAGAACACTATATCGAGTCCAACCTTTAGTTTAAACCGATAATCGTTTTTTTCTACTCACGTTTTGCCACTCAGTTCGGCTGAGGGGGCTTGTTCCGACGGGAAAGTGACGTCAATGCATACCCTCTATTGTGTTGTTAGCTTAGCAACATGCTAACTCTAATGATATCAAATGCTAACTGAGATCGCCTGTATGGAGCACTTTTAGGGTGTTGAGTTGATGTTTATGTAGAGTGTTTCAAATTAGTCACTTATCTGGTTCTGTGATCGTTAGGATGCTGTATTAGAAGGCAGTTGCCTATGTAAGCCGTAGACACATGACAGCTCAGTACAGAGCTTTAGTGTTAGGTTTAACACCTATACTTAGTATACATTTACTAGCCTAAATATAAGCCAATAGTGATTTTTACAGCAGAGAAGATACAATAAACCTCATTTTGTAGTGATGACTATCTAGTATCTAGTGATGACAAAACGTACAAAAGCTAAAGGTTGTTAGCTTGTTAGCAATGTGTGTTAATAGCAAATAGGTCCTCTAGATACTCAAGCCTAGAAATTAGAAATTGTTGGTTCTCTTTGCAATGTTTTGGTTTCTTGTTTTGGAATGATACCTCAATACCCACAGACATGACATGTAGGGTCAGCTGCGTTTTAGGTGGAAATACTACTCACGCACACAAACACGTATCTTGCATGTGAAAGAGGAAATAGCTCATATGTGGTTTCACAGAGCTGTGTGTGATCTGTAACACATTAGCAGCTGCAAACATGTCTGTAAGAAGAGGACAGCGAGAGAGATACTGATGGGAAACATAAAGACACTTAAACGCAAAGAGTTGTTCACACTCACAAACTCCCACCCGTCGTCGTGTTCCGTGTGGGTTGGAGGAGACTGGCTGTCACAGCACCGCATGAATCACCTGCTTCAAAGGTTGACGATGTGGGACAAATGAGACCCTTTTACACAACCATTTTGTTCCTTGCAGGTGGGGGCTTGTTGCTGATAGGGACTTTACTCATAGATGATAGGAATCTCCATTATGGACTGATGACAGTGTACAAGTTGTCTCAGTCATTGTACATGTTTGTTACAGCAAATTTAATTTAAAAAGAGAAGAAATTTAAGAAAGATGGTGATGTAAATCCAACATTTTTGTAGCATAGTTTGCATTACTAACCACCTTTGCTTATAAGGTATGGCTGTATTGAGAATATATTAACAATACGACACGGCCTAAAAGGGTTGGTTCACTCAAAATTAAAATTCTGTCATCATTTACTTACCCTCATGTCATTCCAAACCCATAAGATTTTCATTCATCTTTCGAAACACAAATGACGATATTTTAAATGAAATCTGAGAGATTTCACCCAAAAATTATAACACGTCACAACATTCATAAAGGGATTGTAAAATAAATCCATATGAAACGAGTGGTTTATTCCAAGACTTCTGAAGAGCTATGATCACTTTATATGATGAACAGATTTAATTTAGGCTTTTATTCACATATAAACATTGATTAGCACTCAAATATTCGAATACTTCCCTACTATATAATATGTGAAAAACAGTACGCCAACAGAGTAATATGTCCGAATACATAGTATTGGAAAAACAGTAGGCGAAAAGTACCTGAATGACCTACTACTTCCGGTGAGATTCTGAAGTGCGCATTCAATTCAATCTATCCCATGAGGCCACTGGAGAGGATTTATGAATGGCAGTTAAGTGACGCAGCTGACGCTGGTAGGTCACATGACAGTAACAACATGGCGGATGTAGTACGTCCAAATTTCATTCATACTACCCATGTTCAGAACATACTTTTTTAACGGTCGCAAAGTAAGTTCAAATTCAAATGTAGTACCTATTCAGTATTTTATGAATGAAGCCCATTTGCAAGATTGTACTTCTATCGCGCACAGCCTCACTTTCATCTTTTGAATCTTTTTTTTTTGCTCATATCTGACTCAGATCTGTTTTTCTCATTACAGTGTGAACAGCACAAACCACATGGGATCTGATCTTTTCAATTCCAATTTGGGCCACTTCCATACGTGGTCCTGAATCTGATACAGGTCAGATGTTTTGTTATGCGATCTCAGTCTGAACAGTCAAATCGGAATTCATGTGACTTTTAAGTCACTCTAGATCAACATTGCGCTCATGGGAGTCACATTTTACAAAGTTATCAAGACAGTTGCGAAAGGTAGTCAGTGGAAGGACAAAGATGTGTCACAACTCATAAGTATTACAGTGTCAGCTCTGCAAGCAAAACGAGAGCTCATATCATATATCATATCGCATGTTTAAAATCTCTGCTCTCCTTTGTCACATCCTCATCTTTGTTTTTAATATTGTCTGCGCATAAATTCGCACTATAAATAAATGTGTAATCGCTTACTTTAATGTCCTCCGTGTTTACTTCTGTATGATAGCGTGCTGCCTGACGTCTTTTTATCGTTCTTTTCCGCATGCGGGTCAGTCCAGGACCATGATATGTTCACACTGGAATCTGATATTGGCCACATTTAAAGCAACAATGTGAACAGCTATACAAAAAAATCAGATCTGAGGAATAAAGCGGAATTGAGCACTAAGGCTCGCAGTGTGAATGTAGCCTAAATGTCTACAAGTCCAAATCCGATTTTTGTGCATACCCGATTGAAATCAGATTTAGCAAGTGTGAACGGCAATAAATCACATGAAATGTGATTTTTACAAATCTGTTTCGAGCTACATTCATATGTGGTTTGAAATGCTATTCAAATCACATTTTTGGATATCAGTTTCAACCTGACTGCTCTGATTGGATTTCATGTGGTTTCATGTAAAACTAAACGTCAGATGTTGTTATAGGAAACATGCTGAAAGTCGCTGCAGAAACAAGGTTGCGTTGTTGCAAAGTGCCGGACAGCAAAAAATGACAATATATCGGAGAGATATTTTGAGACCGGCGAAGACAACAGCAGTAGTCCAGCGTGGCGGCTACAAAATATCATGTTGTAAATAAGACAACATCTGTATTGCAAACCCCTACATGTTGCGGTTGTTGTTTTTGGCGTGTACCTAGCAACACAACGTCATTGCCATAGAAACCAATGCAGACATTCCGGAAAAACGAAAGAGCGGCATGGGACACACAAATCGGATCTGAACAGTTGCGTTACACAATCAGATTCCAATCGGATACACAAAGAATCAGATTTGGACTGACAGTGTGAACTAGCCTAAGGTTTGGATTCATGTAATCCAGTCAGTATATAGTATGTAGTAGTGGCGCAGATACCAGTTCCAGCTAGTTTGTTAGTCGACAGGTGAGATGGAGGAAGAGCTCTTATGTAACCCACATACATAGTGATCCTGTTACATTGCTTAACTGTTCTTTTGAGTCAGCGGGCTTTGGCAAATCTGTCTCTTTCATAAGCAAACCTATATTTGGTTAAAGCATTCAGTTTATACATCCGACATGTGCTGCTGAGCTCAGTATAGACGGATGATGCTGGATGGCCCTCCATGAACAGCATTTAACAATTTTAAATTTAGCCAGACTTGTTTCACGAGAAAAAAAACAAAAAAAAAACACTCATGCCCACAAAAAGACAACTCATGCCATCTTCCCCTTCACTGTCTTGAGGTTAAGCAATAGGAGGAAGTGATGAAAGCCATTGAAGAAAGACGAATTGGTGCATTTTTTAGAGTTGATCTGTTTGGCAATGTCCTGTATATTTTGACAGGTCTCTGCTGCAGTATGATAGATCACATTTTATAAATATTTTAAGAGATCATGCAAATCATCCCCATAGCAACAGACTATATGCACAGCTTTTAGTTTGTGAGGGTTTTTTCCCCATAACCACGTATCGTATATTTCTGTATTTTACTGGCTGCGTACTTTATCTGTGAGTCATCTATACAGGGCTGTCGTCATGAGGACAACCAGGTGACAAGAGGGACTCAATAATGTCAATAATGTCCCCACTCAGGAATCTGTTGTTCTAGGCCCCCTTTAATTTAATTATTATATTAATGCAGAATATTCTCAAACTTTTCTGCCCTGTCAGAGTGAAAGTATCTTTATGAGTCATACAGTGAACACTGCAATGACTAATACTATAAGTAATCATGTTGCACAATTGATAATACACTAGTCAAGACATTTTTGACTCATATTTCATCAAGTCATGTAAGGAGGCAGCTGCCTGTAGACTTTATTCAGAGTGGATGTTATATATAATTTGAGATGAACAGAAACAAGGCTGTAATGGACAGAAGTATAGTCTGTTTAATATGTCAGATACCTGAGGGTTGATTGTTCAAGTGATGAAACATTATAGAAAACTTATACAGTAAAAACTTTTCATTTGCATCAAATATTGTCTACTAGTCTATTTCCATTATAAAGCTCTGATTTAAAATGTTCAAGAATCCATTTTTTTTTCTACGCTCAAGGCTGGACATGTAGGTGTCTGACTACTGAAGTGAATGACAGGTGCTATGGATCCCTACATTGAGCTGACATACAGTCCTGATAGGGGGTATCTGGGTAAAGTTGGCTATTTTAAGCAAGCTAAAACACAGGCTGTCGCAGTCACCACAAAGCTCCCAGTGCAATTATAGTGAATCTTTGTGTATGTCAACAAAAAATTAGTAAAGGAGTTGGAGGAAAGGGGATCTGTCGTAACATCAACGCACATTCCTTGCATTCTTCCCCCCACTGCTGTTTTGCCTCATGCAGCACAAACAAGATGCTTCGATGAAGAATCTGCTAATGTTTTCTCCGCAAAAAATCATCTGTCCACAGTGTTGAAAAGGAAGTATTCGGCAGCTGTGAAGCGAAGGAGTAGAAAAGCTGTTATGATAGATTGTGTGGGAGGGTTGACAGTCTGTGTTCAGTTAGAGAGGAACTCGCTGGCAGGATTTAAAAGAAATGACATCCATAATGCAATAATATTTTATTGTTTTTACATGAAATTAGTTCTTCCGGTCCTGTATGCTGATTGTTCAATGAAATATGCACTTGTTCCCTTGTGATGGAATAAAAACACACACTCTGTTGTTTTAAAGACCGATAAAGAATGCATTAACATCTGTTCCATCCTTTTGTCAAAGCAGAGGACACAGTTTTTCATATATACACACATGGATACAATGAAACTCAGTGTTATAATGTCCCCTCAGGCCATCATACTGGACCTGCATTTGAATATTGCACTGGCGCCGTTTGGTCAAGCGCACAGCCAGTGAGGCCCTCCGGCTAATAACCAGCAGCTGTTGGGAGTGGAAAGTCCACTGAGACCTCCAGCCGTCAAAAACACAAGCGGGCTTAGAACAGAGACTAGTGGCACGCCTGCTATGGGATGCCTCTCTTCTCCCTCAGCTTTTCTGCAAATTGCACCTCCGACAAAGCATTTAACACCACTTTTAAACACCACTGTCAAACAAACCAAGTCAAATATTTTCCTGCACAAGGATTTTTGAATGTCAGGATCAGTTTGTGAAGTGTTTGTTTGGTTTGAAAGAATGCCTTTTCAGGCAAAATCGTGCGCACGATTTAAACTGTTTCACTGCTTTGAAACAATATGTATTGTGAAAAGCGCTATACAAATAAATGTGAATTTATAAATCAAGGGAACGAATAAGTAAATCGTGCACACGATTTAGTAAATCGAGGGAACGAATAAGTAAATTGTGCGCACGATTTATAAATCGTGGGAACGACTTAGTAAAGCATGCGCACGATTTAGTAAATCGAGGGAACGAATAAGTAAATTGTGCGCACGATTTATAAATCATGGGAACAACTTAGTAAAGCGTGCCCACGATTTAGTAAATCGAGGGAACGAATAAGTAAATCGTGCGCACGATTTAGTAATTCAAGGGAACGAATAAGTAAATCATGCACACGATTTAGCAAATCGAGGGAGCGAATAAGAAAATCGTGCACACGATTTAGCAAATCGAGGGAACGAATTAGTAAAGTGTGCGTACGATTTAGTAAATCGAGGGGACGAATAAGTAAATTGAGCGCACGATTTATAAATTGAGGGAACGACTTAGTAAAGCGTGCGCACTATTTAGTAAATCAATTTAGCCTTCTATTTTTTTCCTGCATGTCATGAGGCTCCGTACATTTTAATAGGAATCCATGCTATTGAAAATTTCGTATGAGGGTTCAAGTTGATCAACAGAAAGCTGCTTGGTTTTCTGTGAGATGTGCTTCATACATTGCTACACTTTTGACAATAACATTGGAGTTTTTTTTTCTCTTTAGAATAATTTCTTTTTTGAATGCATTTACATGCAAAAATATTCCAATATTAATCAGAATATGGCCATATTCCAATTATATAAGCTTTTTGTAAATATATTTACAACCAAAACCAGATTAAGCCAATATTCCAGTTTCTAGAAATCGGCATAAAATGACTGGAATATTCCTGTATTAATCAGATTTGATCAGAGTAAATTCCTCTAAGATTTGCGTCACACATACGTTGCCTGCATCTTCATGTGTTGTGACTTGAAAGCTTATTGGCTATAAATGACATTATTGTGTCTTGTAGAGGTGAAATATTCCTCTAATGTGATAAATGGAAAGAAAACTTGAGATGCTGAGTTGTTTTGGTCTAGGTTTGCTTTCTCCCGTGGCTCTGAGAGAGACCGGCCATCCCTCGAGATACACATTCCTGTTCGGACTGTTTTGGTTTTCCACGCCTGTGCTGTGTGTGTATGCGTATGAGGCAAACCTCTTATCTTATAGGCCCCTCTGAGCTCTCCGCGGACAGCCCGACCCTTTTTCCAGGCGGAGGCCTCGCAGTGTTTGGCGTCCTTGTATCTCAGTGGGTTATAGGTTGTTAAACAAACATAGTTATTGATGTGGCCAATAGTCCCTACTGATTTAGCAATCAAACTTATTCGGTTCTGTTTGCCAAAGGCACTGAACTGTAATGCAATTCTTCTCTTGATTTTATTACATGAACAGAAAACCGCATGAGACACAGTGAGAAAAATGTCCTCTGAGTGAAATAAAAGTTGTTGTTTTAAAATCAGTGTTTCTTGCCTCAGCGTACACATCTCTCTGTCTTTATTATATTTGCAATTTTGCAATAAAACAAACAGGCAAATTCCCCTTGGCCTTGAGGCTGTGTGCCACCTGGGAACAAACAAACAAAAAAAAGTCTACCATTACTGTGGTGAATATATATATATATATATATATATATATTTAAAAACATTAAAATGTTTTACATTTTGGAATTTTCGTGACAATTTTCATGGCACATTTTCCTCTCTAATTCTAACCTTAATGCACATTTTGTGAACATTAAATCTGAACATTTTTGATTAGTTTTGAAATTCCTATATTCTCAGTAATGATTTTTCATTTAATTCTCAATTAGTACACTATTTTTATGCTGTTTTAACTTTTCTTTATTAAATCAGCATAATTTAATGTAGTACACAAAAAAAGTACTTTAATGTATAAATATTTTACAATTTAATATTTTTTCTCAGACTAATGAGAATGACATTTTATTTATGGTAATGAGAATTATGGGAAAATGACGACAAAAGCACACACATCACCGGCAAAAATATGCTCAAAGATGGGTGCTCAACAAAAAAATAAAAATAAAATCGCAGAGTCTTATATTAAAATTTTTACTTATTTTTGGAGCTATGGTGTGCCGACTTTTTTCTGATTTTAATGAGAATTATGGGGGAAATGTGCTTAATTGTCAAAAATAACATCACTGTGGGGGGAAAAAAGGGGGTAACACTTTATTTTGATGGTCCAATTTAGACATTGTACTAACTGTAAGTAACATTGCACCTACATTTCAACTAACTTCATCAGAGTATAAGTAGAGTATTAGTAGACTGTCTGCTTAATATCTGCTAACACTTTATTTTGAGGGTGCCCTATTAGACATTCTACTGACTATTACGCTGCATTCACATGGGGCGTCGGCGTCAACGCTTGACGGAGGGCGTGTCTGAAGCTTGAGCTGACGCGACCGTCATAGTACAACAGCCAATCACATTACTTTCCGGTGTTGCATGAACACAATTGGCTAGCATCTGTGATCTGATTGGCTGATGCCTGCGTTGGCGCTTGAAAAGTTGAGAAATTGCCGCGAGCAATGCGAGTGAAGTGACGCGACGGAACCCACAGTTCAGTTCGGCAACGCATGACGTCACCTATTCAAAGTAAGTGAGAAGAGGTTAACGCCGACGCCCCGTGTGAATGCAACGTTAGACATTCTACTGACTATAAGTAATCTTGCAACTACATGTCAGCTTATTCTACTAACCCTAACCCTACCAGTCTTCTAAGACTCTAATGAGAGTTAGTTGACATGTAGGTGCAAAGTTGCAAAATGTCTAAAGGGGACCATCAAAACAAAGTGTAACCAAAAAGGGCTTCTTCAGTCTTCATTTTATTTCAAATATTTTTGGGTGTAATGTGATTCGGACATGTTCTTGAGAAGTTTTATGAGATTCACAAGAATGTATGACCCTTTCTGGGGATGACAAAAAATCTGTAGCCCCCCTATGTGTACCAGCAGGTAGAAGAGATATAGGGTGGGATCTAAAATTAGCCCAGTATTGATATGATAACAGAGACACACACATATACTATATACACAGCCTATCGCAGCCTTTATGGATCCTCTCAGTGGGGCTTCACAGGAAATAACTGGCTGCAATCATGGTCTAATCATCTGCTCGCTGTGCGTAATCTACACGGCCTATTCTCACAGCACATTTGAACTTGATGCATGAACAAAAACAGCAGGTGACAAACAGAACTTTAGTCTGCAGCATCATATTTTTATATACTTCCCATGTGAGATCAGAGAAAAGGGAACAGGAACACAGAAGTACTTAAAAGATATAAAGATACACAAAGTTGTTTGCATGGTCTTATCTATAACTGAACTAATAGTCAACATGTATGTTGTGACATTTTAAAGTGAAACATATTAAAAGAAAGATATATATCAGACTTTAAAAACTAAGAATGCTAAGAATAAAACACAGTCCACTATTTACAAAGTCTGCTGTGGTCTTCTGGAAGACATTCCTACAGATGATATTGTTTAGAAACCTTGCAAAACATCCCGCACATTTCAAAGAGAAGACATCATCCCTTGTTGTTCCCCCTCATCCTGTTGTCAATTTTCCCCTAATCCCTCCTCTCTGCTCTGTCCCTCTGGTCTGGCACGAGCACCAGAGGAGCTGGACAATATTTCCTGGTCACAGCTGATAATGAGCCAGGCCAAATGTACATACAGACGTGAGGCATGATGTCAAGAACGGCCAGCTTAGTCAGTTTAGATGCAGTCCGTCTAGATCCGTGGTCTGATAGACACATGCTAGATATAGTCGTGACTCAGAGACACTTCCTAAATCTGCTTACGTCAAGTGCTGCCCATCCATGTGCATCAGGAATGAGTTTCTGTATTATTGGAGTACATCTGCAGAATGTGATAAATTTTTATATCAAAAGAGAAAGAAAGATCCTGTTTTGTATTATACAACCCCCTTTAAAGGGGACCTATAATGTCCCTTTTACAAGATGTAATATAAGTCTCTGGTGTCCCCAGAATGTGTCTGTGAAGTTTCAGCTCAAAATACCCCCCAGATCATTTATTATAACAGCTTGCGCTTCGGTTGCTCAACAACAACAAAGCTGGACAATCTCACGCAGCCAAAATGACGATTGTCAGTAACGGTGTTCAGCCTTACATTGTTCAAACCGGAGTCGGACACTGATGGAGAGACTCAGGAAGAAGTTACAACTTTTAGAATGAAACTGGACGTTTCTGAATGGTTAGTGGATAAATTTATGTAGTTGTTGTGAAGTTGATTTAACTCATCCACTAGCATGTGCCGTCATGTTAATCTTTTGTGCAAATCCAGCGTTGAACTGACCATTGTTTGTAAAGCATAAAATGACGGCATGGCAACAACACTCCTCCTTACTACAACAACTCTTCCTCTTCTCTAAAGCAGCCCAACGTGGCCTCACCCCCTTTGTTGCATGTTCTCTGGGGCAGGGTTTATGTAAATTTTAGGGTTAGTGATGTCACTAACCCAGGAAGAAGCTCGTTGTAGTCCCTACCAGTCGTTTGTTGTAGTCCTTGAAAAGCGATTCTGTAAAAGAAAATATCTCCCTTTGCATTGAACTTTGAGCGTCGTAACTTTGCAGATGTTGCTTAAGCTCTAACAGCAACATTACACACTAAATAAAATTAAAAAAGTGAAATCATAATCAACCACGCCTTTAAAACCCTTTATACATTCTTCCTGGACGTTGCTAAATCTGGAATCATTTATCAGTATTGGTGCATCCCTAATTTCTACTTTAATCTTTCCTGCCCGCAGTCTAGACAAACCAATAGATAACATGAGCAGCAGACATATTTCATCTGTCGGGATTGACTGGGGAGATATTGTTTGAAATGTTCAAAGCGTGTGTGAGGAAGCAAAAGCGTCTTTGACAAAGAAGCGGTGGGTGGGTGGCATTCCTCTTCTCTGTCTCTCTCTTCTCTGAGAGCGTTTTCCTCCCACACCATGACCCCAGTTGGTGCGCGCGTCCCTGCGGCAGGATTTCCTCTTAGGCTTTCGCTATGCAAGAAATGTTCTTTTCCAAGCTTCTATAGGGAGCTCAAGTACAAAATATCCTTGCAGACATATTGCAGCATTAAAGATCCAACGCATAACTGATTGTTCAGTTCAACAGCGCAAACCCAATGGGTTTCACAGGCTAAGAGCAAAGCTATGCCAAGTTACTAAATACTGAACGTGGGCGGTCATATGTTAATGTACTTGTGATGTCAGTATCCCTTGCATAAGAGTCTCTGTAATTAAACTGGAAAATGTGGTGCTATATGTTGAATTTGATGCAGCTAAATAGAGCTTATAGAGACTGTTATTAGAATGACACTAATTTGGCTCCAGTTAAGTATTTTCTCTTGTTTCTAATGTTTCTGCCAGTTGGCATTAAAGGATTTCAAGCATTTCTGTTTACATTTAAGGAAATTAAGCATTTATTGAAACTATTCCCAGTAATGTCTCAGTGGCATGTTGTCGACTTTTGCAGTGGAGGTAAAGTCTCCTCTCTGGGTTTGGATGTTTTAGTCCAGTGTCAATTCATGTTCAAGCAAAGACTATAGAATAACACAAGACGCGTCACTCGTATTGTTTTGGGAGAAAGTGCAATGCGCAATATAGCGGAATAAGTCCCGCCTTCTAAATAAGAGCCAATCGCCGATTGGTAAAGTCATCGGGTCACTGCAGCGGCCGTTAGAAGCTCCGGTTCCTATAGAAACAGTCAGACGCGCGCTTCCTAAAGAGACGTGCACTTAGGACTGCGCATGCGCATTAGCTTGATCCAGCCTGAAAAATACAGTTTTTTGTCATGATTTGAGCGTTTAGAAACAAAATTTATGAGGCAGTTGTTGTCAGATTTCATTGGTGATTTCAAATATGAAATTTAATCGAAAGCTTGGCAAACAGCTTTGGAGAATTTGATGTTTCCCCATTCAAAGAGATAGGAGCTGCACTTGCATGCCTGAGAGGCATTTCAAAGATGGTCGCCGAGTGAAATGACTTGTCTTAAAGGGACTTTGGTTCAAGTTGTTTGAAGGCATATATTTACATACATTTTTGCCGCTAGTATTATATTTAATTAATTATGTTTTGTTACTTTTATCTTCAGTTTGAACAATTAATCATATAAAAATTAACACATACAACAAATATAACAAATTTCCATGAATAAACACCATAAATTTAGTATGACACGAAGGTGCGCATTTTAGTTTAACCAAACTGTGATGCTTAAAAAACAACTTACTTACAGATCAGATACAGATTTGTGTTTCAATTTGATATAGAATTAGATATACCAAAAGTCTCACATTAGTGCCAAAATTAGTCTGTTGATTTGCATTCAGTGTTGTCAATTTATCAGCTTTGTAGCTAGATTAGCAACTTTTCACACCCCTTTAACAACTTTTATCTTTTCAAAAAAGCGACAAATCTAGGGATTTTTTGGACTGCTGGTTAGCATTTAGTCAGTCACTATATCATACTTGCTCTGTTGTCTGAATTATGAAATTATGTAGGCTTAAATGAGAACAGCTTTATTGGACATTCAACTATATATTAAAGTACAGTATGTGAGCACGGATTAGGAACGAAAACATATGTAAAGTGCCGACAGTTGGCACATTTCGTCATCTAGTGACATTTATCGACTTTTTGAGCTACTTCCCATTGAAAATAGTTGGCAACACTAATTTCATGTATTTTGTCATTACATCCTTCACATTTGCATCACACTTAAAGATCTAAATGAGTGCATAAGTGAGTGCAAAGGGGGTGGGGGGGAAAGCGCTGCCTTTTACTGAAACTAAAGTGTCACTTTAGATAAATGAGTGGTTTATATACATTGTTCCAAATGTTCGTTTTATTCTTGTGCTGTCGATTATTTTCTTAAAATAAAGTAATGTTTGAAGAAAATGTTTTAATCCCCTGGAATGTTTAAATCCTTCAAAACTGACAGATACGATGTGGCAGCTTCTTGTGCTATTGCGTTATTAACCATATCCTGGGGGGATGAATGTTTGAAGTGATTACTCAGATCATTCATCATCTGGCTTATTATGCAGAAGAACTGAATGTTTTTTCTCTCTCTCTCACTCTTTCTTTTACTCAGTGGGCAGTTTGCTATTGTGAAACGCTGTAAGGAGAAGAGTACGGGTGTGGAATATGCTGCAAAGTTCATAAAAAAGCGGCAAAGTCGGGCGAGCCGGAGAGGCGTTCGGCGAGAGGAGATCGAGAGAGAGGTGGACATCCTCCAGGACCTCCAGCACCCCAACATCATCACGCTGCATGACGTTTACGAGAACCGCACTGACGTGGTGCTCATCCTGGAACTGTGAGTGAGAATACGTCCTCCCACGCCGTTTGTGAAGAGCTACAATTACCCACTCGCACAGCTGTCCTCACTGTATAGCTCTTAAAGGGGCCATATCCTAAACCCTTTTATCGTTTCCCTGCCCCTAAGCCAAATTCAAAGTTTTATGGCAAGTTCCACCCAAAAGATTAGGAAGCTGACTTGTTGTCTCGTTACCTATGACTTTGCAGGCAGCGTTTGCATAAATTATCTCACAAAACTGATTTCAGACAGACTTCTGAGGCAGCATAACAGTTTAATGATCTTCAACACTACTGTTTTACTAGAAAAGACATCGAAAGTGTAAAAAAAAACGGTCTTAAAAAGTACATTTACGCACATCCTGATTTTGCAAAGTTAGATGCGTTCCTGGGTCAACATATTTTGTAGATCTAGGAACAACATTCCTGTCCTAACCATATCCCTACCCCTAAACCTAACCATACCCATAAGTTATCCCTAAAATCAGAGGGAAATGATAGGTGAATAACACTGATGTAGAACAACTAACGCACAGCCTGATTTTGCAGAGTTAGATACGTTCTTGGGTCAATATATTTTGTTGATCCTGCAACAACATTCCTGTCCGAAACTTTTGTCCTAACCCTATCCCAACCCTAAACCTAATCCAACCTATAATCCCTAGAATCAGAGGGAAATCATAGGTGAATACCCTGGTTGTAAGCCTAAACTTACAGCTAGGGTATTCACCATAAGCTGTAAACTTGTCCCTTAAATCTGATTGGTTGATTGGAATGCTGGTCCAGGATCAACAAAGATGTTGATCCAGGAACATGTTGCACTTCGTGAAATCAGGTTCTGCAGCGCCTTACCCTGGTTTTAAGCCTAAACTTGACATTAACTGTAAAGTTGTCCCTTAAATCTGATTGGTTGATTGGAATGTTGCTCCAGTATCAACAAAGATGTTAATCCAGGAACATGTTGCACTTCGTGAAATCAGGTTCTGCTACATTTACACATAAACTGACCACCAACCTCAACTTTCAAACGCCATATTTCTATTTTAGCTCAACTGTTACAGAATGGAACGCACAAGGATTGTGGGATATCAAAGGCAGTGAAGGATACATCTATGCTGTCTTCAAAAATCGATTAGATGAAGGTATTTCAATAGACAGGATGTGGTACAGTCATTGGATTCGGATGTGCCTTGAGCTTTCAGACACAGCCTTAGTTTTACATGAACTCATCATTTCTCTGACGCTTAGAATTCAGAAGGCTGTTTTTGTTCTTTCACACTTAAGATTGCTGAATGTAAATGGAAAATCCAGCAAAAAATTTTCTGAATTTGAAGGCCATTTGTGGAAATGTGATAGGAAACCCATTACAACTATAACAAACAGGGTTGTATCTTCAAATGAATGAGCTACTGCTTGATTTCAAGTGCCTGTCCTCAAATGACATTCCTCTTTAGTTGACTAATGCCTGCTGCCCTCATCCAAGAGCTCATAATTTATCTGACTCACTGCTGTTTGAACCAGTAGTTCTCAACTATAGTCTCTTAAAGCTTTCTCAAAAGAGCTCTTACCATCTAGTCCTGAGCTATAACAGCTGCTTCAAGTACCATTTCAATCAACAAACATCTGATTCATTGGGTTGGATGCATTAGTGGGCAAAAACATTGGCTGCATGATGTAGTTCGCATCTTATTTTGCATATTCTCCATCCTACACAGTATGTGACATTAGGATTGATGCATCCCAAATCACTGTGCGTTGTAAATATTATGCCAAAGGTGCAAAGATGGCACAGTACTTCTATATAGTATGTATTCCTATTGAATTTTCATCAGTGCATCAGTTTGGCTCATTTTTTAATCTAATATTACCCATGCCTAAACTACCATGCTACCCATTTTTAAATGTATGAACATTACTGGCATACTGTTGTTTACATTACTCAAATATATTAACATTTCCAGTATGCATTGTTGACTTTTCCCTTACGTCATTTTAAAGGGAACAATTTGCAATTTGTTGTTGTTGTATCTCGTGGTCTGGAGGCCTGTGTGTTTGTCATTCTCTGAATGTGTAGGGGAAGCTGTAGTAAATGTCAGAGCTCTAGAGTTGCCGGGAGGCCCGGCTCAGGTTTTCCCTGCCTGAAATGTGTGCATGGGAGCGTGGAAGCTCAATTAGGACTAATTGTGGCCTGAATCCAATCAGAACAGTGGTTGAATGGACTGTCTGTGACTGTCAGCTGTTCTGCATTTTAAGTGAAAAGCATCTTTCTGGATGTACTACTCAGACATTGTAGTGTACAAGTTCAGCTAAGCTGATATATTAATGTATTAAAATGCCTGTGAGTGTATGGGAAAGAGATTTCTGCAGAGCTATGATAAAGTGGCTTGATGTTGGTGATAAAAAGGACTGTGCTAAGCTGTTTAAACTCTGCTGTGGTTAACTGTCACAGAGGAAGTTTACTAGTCTCATTTTGTTGAGATGAACATCTATGTGTGAGATAAACTATATTTTCTGTGCTCAGTTTATACTCAGTTAGGAGGGCCTTTTTTTCATTTAGACTAATAAATAGTTTTTAACAATGATTGTAGGATTGATTTATTAGATATTATTATTAGAAATATTTACATAATGAAATTAAATATACAGTACAAATGATGTGCAATTTTAGAAATAGCAAAAATGCATCAGGAATGGATGAATGGATGAATGGATGGACGGACGGACGGACGGATGGATAAATGGATGATAGACAGACAGACAGACAGACGGATGGATAAATGGATGATAGATAGATAGATAGATAGATAGATAGATAGATAGATAGATAGATAGATAGACAAACAGACAGACAGATAGATAGATAGATAGACAGACAGACAAACAGACAGACAGACAGATAGATAGATAGATAGATAGATAGATAGATAGACGGACGGATGGATAATTGGATGATAGATAGATAGATAGATAGATAGACAGACAGACAGACAGACAGATAGATAGATAGATAGATAGATAGATAGATAGATAGATAGATAGATAGATAGATAGATAGATAGACGGACGGATGGTAAATGGATGATAGATAGATAGATAGATAGATAGATAGATAGATAGATAGATAGATAGATAGATAGATAGATAGACAGACAGACAGACAGACAGATAGATAGATGGATGGATGGATGGATGGACGGACGGATGGATAAATGGATGATAGATAGATAGACAGACAGATAGATAGATAGATAGATAGATAGATAGATAGATAGATAGATAGATAGATAGATAGATAGATAGACAGACAGATGGACGGACGGACGGACGGATGGACAGATGGATAATTGGATGATAGATAGACAGACAAACAGACAGACAGACAGATAGATAGATGGACGGACGGATGGATAATTGGATGATAGATAGACAGACAGACAGATGGACGGACGGACGGACGGACGGATGATAGATAGACAGATAGACAGACAAACAGACAGACAGACAGATAGATAGATGGACGGACGGATGGATAATTGGATGATAGATAGACAGACAGACAGATGGACGGACGGACGGACGGACGGACGGATGGATGATAGATAGATAGATAGATAGATAGAAAGACAGACGGACAGACGGATGGATGGATGGATAGATAGATAGATAGATAGATGGATGGATGGATAAATGGATGATAGATAGATAGATAGATAGACAGACAGACAGACAGACAGACAGACAGATAGATGGATGGATGGATGGATAGACGGACAGACGGACGGACGGACGGATGGATGGATGGATGGATGGATGGATAACCAACTGAAACTGTTTTTTTTTTTTTCAGTGTTTTAGGAGGTGAGCTCTTCGACTTCCTGGCTCAGAAGGAGTCATTGAGTGAAGAGGAAGCCACAGAATTCATCAAACAGATTCTCAACGGAGTTCAGTACCTGCACTCCAAGAAAATTGCACATTTTGACCTGAAGGTACAAAACAAGTTTTGTCCATGGCTGTCTCAGAGATCTTAAGTCAGTCGTATAGTTTCCTATAAATGGCTTGGTTGTGGAGGCGAGAAACAGCTATAACGGTTGCCATGGCAACAGTATAGCTCTTCCTCAAGCAGAGGTGAATTGGCCTTTACTGAAGAACAATCGGGTCGGTTGCATGGCAACACCTGAAACTTTGCATGACAAAATAGCTATTCACTTTTCTAAGACCTGCTATTGTACTGTTTCTTGGGAATGCATACATGACCCCATTTCTGTCAACCATCTGGAAATTCCTTCCTTTCAGTCTTTTCAGCTTATAAACAACTTCCTCTGCTAATGACAGCTCTAACTAATCACTGTGACGAACACCGTCCCATCATGGGCTGAGAGCGTACGTGTGTTTGTACCCCATTCACATGTGTTCCTCGTCCAGCCTGGCCCGGATCCAGACATTCTAACACAGCAAGGTTATCAGCGGCACATGATGAGACATGTCACCCACGCTGTTCTCTGCGATAATCTCCATCCTGTTTTCCTAAGTGCTACGTCTTCACAGTCGCCAGCACACGCTTGAGCTCTACAAGGGCAGCCAGAGACACTCAAAAGATATTACTGTGGCTAACTTCCTCTCTTGCTCCAGTCAACACATGCTAACTGCTATGTAAACAATTCATGCCATTCCGATCAATGCTCGCAAAAGAATTGCAATAAAAATAGCTAATTTAGCTAGCAGCAAAATTTAGAGATTTAGGAAGTAGCCAGTGATTACAGTAGATCACAGGATATCGCTTAGCCTGTTCAGACCAATGCGTAAAAACCAGCAGATGGGCTGAATGAAAATGCAGATTCCCTCTGCAGAAATATCCTGGTTACTCCGGGACACAAAATGCTACGTAACTTTACGCTTCTGACACCCTCTTGTCACTGAAGTCAAACAGTATTTGCAGGGTTTCAAACAGCCATTCAGATTTTGTATTTGCAATGGTGTTTATCAAACAATTAGCTTAGCATAACTCAGTTTCTTGTTCAAAACAAATCATGCTAACTGCTAAACAAAAAGTGTAGTGCGATGCTCCGGAAAGAATTGTTCATAAAAATAGATATTTTAGCTACAAGCTAAATTCAAAGATTTAGGAAGTAGCCAGTTACTATTTAGGTCACTGGATATTAGCTTACCTCAGCTTAGCATAACTCCCAAAGTCTCTCACTGGAAAAGATATTAGCTTAGCAGAACTTCTTTTCTTTCTCAAAACAACATGCTTACTGCTATTTTGACAAACACACCATGCCATGCTCAAACCAAATAAAAGAGTACAAGGAAAGACTGCCAGGTCTGGATTCTTCCTCTGCTATTCACTCTTGCTTAGTGAAATAGTTTATTGAGTGACACCAAATTGTAGTTTTGTAACAGTAATGGCTTTGGACAGTTTTTTAGCAGTATGATAGAAAATTAGACATTAAACCATCTCTCTGTAAGACAGTAGCATGTGAATCAGCATTCATTCAAATTAAAATGTTTATCAGACTAAATTTGTCACTGAATATTCATCTTGGTATGAACAGTTCTTTACTCCCAAAAACATTCACTCAAAGATATGAGCTTTGCATAACTCTCTTGCTTACACCAATAAACATATGCTAACCGCTGACAAAACGTGCCATGCTCACAAAAGAATTGGCCTTTAAACATGTTAATTTAGCTAACAGCTAAATGCAGATATTTAGGAAGTAGACAGATATAAATTAGGTCACTTTACATTAGCTTAGCTTAGCATAACTCCCAAAGAATCCAATCAAAACGATATTAGCTTAGCATAACTTCTATTCTTTCTCAAAACAACACATGCTAACTGCTATGTAAATAAAGTCTTGTGCCATGCTCACGGAAGAATTGTTCATAAAAAGGTTAATTTAGCTAACAGCCAAATTCAGATATTTAGGAAGTAGACAGATAATAATTAGGTCACTGTATATTAGCTTAGCTTAGCATAACTCCCAATTTCCCAAAGAATCCAATCAAAAAGATATTAGCTTAGCATAACTTCCGTTCTTGCTCAAAACAACACATGCTAACTGCTATGTGAACAAAGTCTTGTGCCATGCTCACTGAAGAATTGTTCATAAAAATAGCCATTTTAGCTAACAGCTAAATTCAAAGATTTAAGAAGTAGCCAGTGACTAATTGACTATCTTTTTACATTGACAAGGAGGTAAATGTCCGTACTTATACATCCTAAACATGGCACAATTCCTAAGGGAACATAGTGTGCGTCCTCCTCCACACTTGAAGTCAGCTGGATGCCTCTTTTCACCTCTTGGGTGAGTAGAGGCATTAATACGGGAACATAACAGGTGTTGAGTCCCACGCAACGTCCCTCAGAATTACATGAAACCTTCAGCCACTTCATCAGCATGCAAACTGCTGAGGTGGAGGTTAACGCTGATTAGCCGTACACACACATAACAACCATACCTTTTACTGAGATGGACTTGAAAATGGAAAGCTTGTCATTTTAATTGTCATGAATGATACAAAAACATGGTGCACTAAAATAGCTTGTATTTTCTGTCAGGCTAGGAAAGGTTAGCAAGACTCATCTTCAATATTAGCTATCAGGCTACAATGTGCTTTGTGAACTCAGGAGTTTCAGTTCCACTTTTTTCAATTAAATTTTTAGATTTTTCTCTATATTTAGAACCGAAGTCAAGTGTTTCCCACTTGATTGTAGAATTGAGATGATTTTTTTCTTAACTTCTTTATTAAGAATTATAGATCATGTAAAATTATAATATAGTAGAACAAACAATATCCAACTATAAAAACAGCATGCATGGGGATAAATTAAATTATTATTAAGCAAGTAAATGCATAAATATGAATTAGATAAGTAAATTAATAATTATGGAATTCGTTTCTCACATGCTCATACAGTCATTTAAAATAATAAAGGTCAAGAAATATAGCAATAAACTAGAACTGTGAATAATGAATGACAGGTTCAGTCTTGGACGGTCAGACAGTGACACCCATAATGTCAATGGAAACAGCTGTCAATTGATTGAAGTACTTAATTTCTTGTTATTGACATAGTTTGGATGACTCTTTATGGATTTAATGGGTAATTTAATTGTTTTCCAGCCTGAGAACATCATGCTCCTAGATAACAACATCCAACTGCCGCGGATCAAGCTTATCGACTTCGGTTTGGCGCATAGGATCAAAGACGGAGTAGAGTTCAAAAACATTTTTGGGACTCCAGAATTTGTTGGTAAGTTCATGATGTAAAACGCTAAGTGAGTGATTCATATTACTGGACGACGCTGCTGAAATTCTCTACCATCTTTGGACATCTTACATTGTTGTTTTGAATCAAATGTAGCTGATGCCTCTAACCTGGTTTATTTTCAGCTCCAGAGATAGTCAACTATGAGCAGCTGGGATTAGAGGCCGACATGTGGTGAGAACTTTGAAGCACATCACGCTTTGTACTTTACATACAGTAAGCGTCAAAGCTCGGCAATGGTTTAACCATGTGCTCTCTTCCGCCCCTCTGTTTCCTCCAGGAGCATCGGAGTCATCACATACATCCTGTGAGTGTGAATGGAGGAATGTGGATTCCTTCTTCTCGGACTAAACATCCAGACATTCATAGACATTCTGTTGAGTTCCATACACATGTAATTAACTGGTCACATGCTGAACAAATGTATTGATGAACCACACCGGTGAATAATGAATGAGTGGTTCTCAGATATCAAACAATAACACCCATTATAATGTTACACCCATTGCCAAAAGGAACATGATTAGGACGCTTTTTTTTTATTATTGAGATGAATGTCTGATCACACCCAGTATACTCAGTTTATACTAGGGCGTTTTTGTTTAGATTAATAAATCTGACAATAATTTTATAGTATTTAAATGATTTTCTTCTATATTAGTAATATAATTCATGTCAAATATAGGTAATATAGTAGAACAAACAATATCCAATAATAAAAATAGCAAAATGGCATGGGGATAGATAAATACACGATTCAAATGTTCAAATTCAAATGTTTGGGGTTAGTAAGATTTTTTTAAATTTTTTGAAAACAGTCTCTTCTGCTCACCAAGACTTTATTTATTTGATAAAATACTGTAAAAACAGTAATATTGTGAAATATTATTACAATTTAAAATAAGTGTTTTCTGTTTTAATATACTGTATTTTCAATATAATTTATTCTTGTGAGGCATAGCTGAATTTTCAGAATTTTTTGAAAGGCATTGCAAATAAATAAATAAATGTAATATTATGATTAATAAATAAAAATTATAATTATAAAAAAAAATATTAGTAAATAAATAGTAAGCAGATAAATTCAGATAAAATAAATTGAATTAAATAAATAAATATGGAATTAGCAGTTCACAAGCTCATATGTTCATTGAGAATGATAAAGCTAAACAAATATACTAGCAGAGTGAATAATGAATGACAGGTTGAGCCTTGGGCCATCAGACAGTCGCACCCAAACTGTTCCACCCAACACCATTTTAAACATAATTATGGCTCTTAACAGCTGTCTGATACATAAACTTCTGCACGTGTTTGGATTCCACTGTCGGATCAGTTACAGGAATATTAATTAGCAGGAATTTCCAATGTGCTTGTACATAGGTCAAGCATTTGTCCTTCTTTTTCAGATTGAGCGGCGCTTCGCCGTTCCTTGGTGACTCCAAGCAGGAAACTCTTGCAAACATATCAGCAGTTAACTTTGAATTTGATGAGGAGTTCTTCGGCAGCACCAGTGAACTGGCCAAAAGCTTCATCAAACAGCTGCTGGTGAAAGATACAAGGTGAGAGGTCAAATCAGGATTCAGCCATAAAGGCTTCAGTGTGACTTTGGGGCTTTTTTTTGGAGATTTTTTTATTTTATTTTTTATTTATTTGTTTAGAAGGCCTGTCAATTACATTTTTAATTATGATTAAATCTAATATTTTTGTAGTTAAATTTCTTTTTGAATATATTTATACAACAGTGTTTTTACTAGTCACAAGTACAAAAAAAACTCAAAATATTCTATATAACATGCATTAACATGCTAATTTTTACAGCTTAATGGAATTTGTCATTATTAGCATTTAAAAATAATCATTTACACTGTTAAACAGGTGAGATTTTAACTTTAATATTAACGTTAATGTGTTAAATGATGCCTCATGTATGGAAACTTGTTTCCGCCATGAAATAAAAAATAAAAAAGGTAATTGAGACTTTTTTATCTCAGAATTCAGACATTTTTTCTCGCAATTGCGAGTTTATATCTCACAATTCTGACTTTTTTTCTTAGAATTGCGAGATATAAACTCACAACTGCAAGTTGTAAAGTGAGAATTGCATGATATAGAAACTCACAATTGCGAGTTATAAACTCAGAATTGCGTGATATAAAGTCAGAATTGCAGATTATAGTCAAAATTGCGAGTTATAAAGTCAGAATTGCGAGTTATAAAGTCAGAATTGTGAGATATAAAGTCAGAATTGTGATATAAAGACAAACAGAATTGCGAATTATAGTCAGAATTCCGAGTTATAAAGTCAGAATTGCGTGTTATAATGTCCAAATGTGAGGGAAAAAAGACGTTTTTGTCTCAGAATTGCGATTTATGTCTCACAATGCTGAATTTATGTCTCACAATTCTGAATTTATAACTCGCAATTCTGACTATAACTCGCAATTGCATGTTATAAAGTCAGAATTGCGTGATATAAAGTCAGAATTGCGAGTTATAAAGTCAGAATTGCATGTTATAAAGTCAGAATTGCGAGACATAAAGTCAGAATTGTGAGTTATAAAGTCAGAATTGCGAGTTATAAAGTCAGAATTGCGAGATATAAAGTCAGAATTGCGAGTTATAAAGTCAGAATTGCGAGATATAAAGTCAGAATTGCGTGATATAAAGTCAGAATTGCGAGATATAAAGTCAGAATTGCGAGATATAAAGTCAGAATTGCGTGATATAAAGTCAGAATTGCGAGATATAAAGTCAGAATTGCATGTTATAAAGTCAGAATTGCGAGATATAAAGTCAGAATTGCGTGTTATAAAGTCAGAATTGTGAGATATAAAGTCAGAATTGCGAGACATAAAGTCAGAATTGCGAGTTATAAAGTCAGAATTGCCTGATATAAAGTCAGAATTGCGAGTTATAAAGTCAGAATTGCGAGATATAAAGTCAGAATTGCATGTTATAAAGTCAGAATTGCGAGATATAAAGTCAGAATTGCATGTTATAAAGTCAGAATTGCATGATATAAAGTCAGAATTACATGTTATAAAGTCAGAATTGCGAGATATAAAGTCAGAATAGCATGTTATAAAGTCAGAATTGCGAGATATAAAGTCAGAATAGCATGTTATAAAGTCAGAATTGCGAGATATAAAGTCAGAATTGCATGTTATAAAGTCAGAATTGTGAGTTATAAAGTCAGAATTGCGAGTTATAAAGTCAGAATTGCGAGATATAAAGTCAGAATTGCGAGTTATAAAGTCAGAATTGCGAGATATAAAGTCAGAATTGCATGTTATAAAGTCAGAATTGCGAGATATAAAGTCAGAATTGCGTGTTATAAAGTCAGAATTGTGAGATATAAAGTCAGAATTGCGAGTTATAAAGTCAGAATTGCGAGTTATAAAGTCAGAATTGCGTGATATAAAGTCAGAATTGCGAGTTATAAAGTCAGAATTGCGAGATATAAAGTCAGAATTGCATGTTATAAAGTCAGAATTGTGAGTTATAAAGTCAGAATTGCGAGTTATAAAGTCAGAATTGCGAGATATAAAGTCAGAATTGCATGTTATAAAGTCAGAATTGCGAGATATAAAGTCAGAATTGCGTTATAAAGTCAGAATTGCGAGATATAAAGTCAGAATTGCGTGTTATAAAGTCAGAATTGTGAGTTATAAAGTCAGAATTGCGTGTTATAAAGTCAGAATTGCGAGTTATAAAGTCAGAATTGTGAGATATAAAGTCAGAATTACATGTTATAAAGTCAGAATTGCGAGATATAAAGTCAGAATAGCATGTTATAAAGTCAGAATTGCGAGATATAAAGTCAGAATTGCGTGTTATAAAGTCAGAATTGTGAGTTATAAAGTCAGAATTGCGAGTTATAAAGTCAGAATTGCGAGTTATAATGTCCAAATGTGAGGGAAAAAAGACTGACGTTTTTTCTCAGAATTGCGAGTTTATATCTCACAATTCTGAATTTATAACTCGCATTTCTGACTATAACTCGCAATTGCATGTTATAAAGTCAGAATTGCGAGATATAAACACAATTCTGAGAAAAAAGTCAGAATTACGAGTTCATATCACAATTCTGACTTTATAAGACACAATTACGAGTTTATATCACAAAATTCTGACATTATAAAGACGCAATTGAGTTTATATTTCGCAATTCTGAGAAAAAAAGTAAAAATTGTGAGATATAAAGTCAGAACTGCATGGTAAAAACTCGCAATTGCGAGAAAAAAGTCAGAATTGTGAGATAAAATGTCGCAATTACCATTTTATTTTTTTATTTAGTGGCGGAAACAAGCTTCCATACTCATACCAGTATTACCAGTATCCTGTATTATGTTCTACGTTAGCATCCCACAGATCTAGTATACCTCATATATTTCTAAGTTTCTTTTCTTTCTTTTTTTCTTTTCTTGCATTTACCTTCAGTTTTGTCTTTGTTTTCTTTGCAGAAAGAGGCTTAAGATACAAGACGCACTCAACCACCCCTGGATTAAGGTAACTTACTCTTGGATTATGCCTGAAACATGCACAATTGAAAGCATGTTTATCTATGCTTGTTCAGCTTATTTGAAATCAGTGCTTTTTACTGGCATTATAACATATATGAGTGTTGAACTTTGCTCTGCTGTTCAGAGTGAACTGACCTGGGTTGTACACACATCATTAACAACGAAACATGACAGGCAAACTTACTGTAAACATGCTTTATGACAAATGACACACTCTATATGAATTGTGCAATTAAAGGGAAAGTTCAGCCAAAAATGATATACAAGTATATGAATATTCTGAATATTCATATACTGAATATTCTGTCATCATTTACTCAACCTCATGTCATTCCAAAACCGTTTGACTTTCTTTAGTATTTGAACTCAAAAGAAGATATTTTGAATCTTTGTTTTGGACTTCTTGCAGAAGCAAAAACGGTTTAAAAATCCTTAAAAATATCTGGAACGATATGAGGGTGAGTAAATGATGCCTGAATTTTCATTTTTGGGTGAACTATCCAGGTATCCTGGTATTACCTTGTTGGCCAACTACTAGATGCACGTATGCATGTCTTCATCGTGGAAGCCTTCGCATGTCGATGAATTCTTCTAATCGATGAATGGACTGTAGAGACGACTCAATCCAGTGTTTACCATGCTGTTCTCCTCATCCTAACACCACCGTCCCTTTGATCAGAGACCAGTATTAACTCCACTTCCTCCTGCCTGGATCCGCTGTTTACCCTTGCGTGAGTTGAGTGCTTTGACTCCCTGGTGAAAAAGCGAACTAGCTTCTTAATCATTCTTCCTCCTAATTTCTCTATGCGAAGACCCACGAACAGCCGGAGGACAGCAGCGCCACCCTAGAGGCGCAAACGAAAGTGGAATCACAGCAACTGAAGACCAAACGCCTGAAAGAGTACACCATTCAATCCCACTCCAGCATGCCCCCCAACAACACCTATGTCAACTTTGAGCGTTTCGCCAACGTTTTGGAGGACATCTCGTTGGTGGAAATGGGTCTCGAAAATGTGGCTCAGAAGCGCGAATCCCTTCAGGAAGACATCGAGGCTCTTCTTTCCATCTACAGTGAGAAGGAAACTTGGTATAAAGAGGAAAGCGAGAGCATCCGGCAGGAGATCTCGCAGGTGCGCTATAAGTTCCGCAAAGCAGAGGCGTTGAGGAAAGGCCTCCAGGAGGATATGAGGACAACCGACGCCAACTTAGCCAGCATTGACAGACGCTACCTGACTAGAGAAGCCCACCTGAGCTCCCTCAGACAGGAGCTGAACGCAGAACTCCGCTGGCTACAGGAGGTTATGGGATCACTAAACGAAGAGGCTGGGAATAGGGGCTTAGGTTCCATCTCAGCACTGAACAATGAGGTGAACGAGCCCCTGAAGGAGCTGTTGAGCAGGGCCTGTGGGAGCGAACTATGTCCTCGAGCACAACCCGACATCTCTGAGTCTAGCTAATGGAGATTAGACTGCAGTGGTAATACACTGGGATTAGGAGCGTTCCAGGATGTGTAATCAGTGGCGTAGATGGAGTCGCAACCACTGTGAAAGAAATGTATAAGTTTGTTCCCCCACATTTTGGACAATAGTAATATTTTAAAGATTTAAAGATGTAATTTTGTCATGATTTACTTACCCTCATGTCATTCTAAACCTGCCTGACTTTCTTTCTTGGGTGGAACACAAAAGAAGATATTTTGAGAAAGGTTTTTTTTTTCTTTTTCTATACAATGGTTACCAAAAATGTTTGGTTACCAACATTCTTCAAAATATCTTTTTATGTATTCCACAGAAGAAAGAAAGTCATACAGGTTTGAAATGACATGAGGGTGAGTAAATGATGATAGAATATTAATTTTTTTATTAATTTTTGAAGTCCTAAAGACTTTTATGACCTAATTAAAATTCATGAGCTAGGCTGATAAGGTTTAAAACATCTACGGCCCAGGGTGTAGCAACCTTTTATAACTCTGGATGGAATATCTCATCCACTTTATGAAATTCTTGACCTCGTCCTGCACTTTTTGGAATATAATTATATTTTAAGTGTTTCATTTTTGTGAAAAGAAAAAATAAATTAAAAATAGCCACAAAAAAAAAAAACAAGTACTTCAAGACCAAGCAAAGTAAGATTTGGCAGTGAAATGGATGAATATGCAAGTAGCAAGTTCCCATTTCGAATAACGCACCGAACATTGTCACCTTATTAATATTCATGAGCCAGGCTAAAAGGCTTATATCACAAGACTTAAACTAACAATTAAAGATCATTATCTCAATGAAACTTTAGACTGAGACACTTTTGAGACATT
Source organism: Mylopharyngodon piceus (assembly GCA_039654765.1). Taxonomy (NCBI): domain Eukaryota; kingdom Metazoa; phylum Chordata; class Actinopteri; order Cypriniformes; family Xenocyprididae; genus Mylopharyngodon; species Mylopharyngodon piceus. The sequence goes on along the minus strand of CM077459.1, from coordinate 2,067,764 downwards.
TTTTTTAAATTAATTTTACAGTAGTACCTCAAAAAAGTAGTACTGTAGTACCTTCTTTTAAAGTTAGTTTTGCATAAAATGTTGCTGTTTATTTGTAACTTGTTTGTTTTGTATATACTTGAGACTATAAAATTTTTAAGTTATGCACATGTTGGTACCCTACAGCATTCAAGAGCATACTTTTGCATTTAACATATTCATCAATATGGTTGTTCTTGTCAGTATTATTTAAGTTTTTTTGTTATTTATGGTCAACTACTGACCAAACAACCATAAAACATTTCTTTCCTTTTTTTAACGGTGAGATTGAACAATTGAGATGATGCCAGCCTTTCTGATTTCATTCCTTTTGTCATCTTTATGCATGGGTTGTTTTTCTTTTGTTTACAGGGGCCATAAATTTGATTTTGGCCAAAAAAATTGAACTTTGTTTTTTCTCTCTTATAAGCAGTTTTAAGTTCTCTAATTTATTTTTAATGCACCTATTTGAAGTACTTTTAGAAACATTACATTTTAGTTTTACATTTAAACTGACTTTTCTTTCTTGCACATGTAATTTAATGTATATTCCTGTTTACTTTCTACTTTAATTTCATTCAAAAGTCATATTTGTGATGTGTGATGTGCATTGATTTGTGAACGACAGCACTTGGACGTTTTCTTCAGCATGTCATGATGTAAACAGTGATATAATTTCTTTCTACACTGAATAAAGCACTGGAATGATGATTATATACCTCACACTGATCATTAGTCCTGCAGCTGGGCATGGTGCATTGTGGGATAGAGGGAGATGTATTCAGTCCCTCAGGGGTGTGTATTTCTTGGAACTTGTGCAGTCATGTGCTATTTGCTAAGGCATCACTTTTACTATTGCTTATACTTTGGGCTAGTGATTTGAACAAAGCCCTAACCCTAAATAGTGAACATCTGTAGCATTCTTTGTGCTACAGACACAAGTGATACCGCATATTGTGTGTCTTGTAGAGGAGAAGCAGTCAGACTTAAGATTTTTCACCTGGTAGTTGATAAAATGGGGAAATCCTAAGACTTACAGTTTATTGAATGGTAACGACAATGTGATTGTGTTTTTCCTTTAGCCCATAAACCCCCGACAAGCCCTGGTGCGACGACAATCTGTGGTGAACATTGAGAACTTCAGGAGACAGTATGCCCGAAGGAGGTGGCAGGTAGGAGTTATACATTGCTTTAGATCTTGAAATGGTGCTGTATGTGTCTCCAATACATTTTTATCGATACTTTTAAAATATATGTGTGTCTCTGCACTTTCTGTTCAACCCTGTTGGGACATCTCACCTTTAAGTAAAATAGTGATTGGGGAGAGTGGCCTGTTTGAGGTTTATTTTACAGTATAAAAATACAAAGTTCTGTCATGAAACTCTAGATGGCACAGGCTGATTGGTCCTTAACTCACCTGCTTGCAATCACTCCATTCTCTATAGTGCACAGCTGATTGGTTCCTGCTGTATGAGTAGCCAATGAGCTTGCTGTTCAACCTTCAAATACTTGGTCAGCATTTGCTGTAGCAATTGCATCTATTCCGCCAAGACCAAACATATCAACATCATCATATCCATTACCATGCCAAACGCTCCGAGAGTTGTCATGACAGAAATATTATTTTTTTAGAACAAGAATACTGACTGTAAATGTGACCTGATTCAATAACATTTTTAAGGCTGTTTTTAGACATTTTACCATTGATCTTTAACATTGTAAAGTTCAATGTGGTAACACTTTAGTATGGGGAACAGTTCTCACTTTTAACTAGTTGCTTATTAGCTTGCATATTGGCTGTTAATTATTACTTATAAAGCACATATTAATGCCTTATTATGCAGTACCATATTCTACATCCCTAAATCCTACCCAGTGCCTAAACTTAAACGCTACACCAACTGCCTTACTAATCAATAATAAGCAGTAAATTAAGAGTTTATTGAGGCAAAAGTCATAGTTAATAGTGAATATGTGTTCCCTATACCAAAGTGTTAGCTTCAGTGCTAAAACTTTTTGAATGTTAACAGGGTTGAGAGAAATTTTGATTGTTATTTGTGGGTTTTCATTGTGTCCAACTTAATGTGCGATTTTTATTTGTAAGGCACATGGAAACTCTGATACTACTAGAATTTACTTAGTTATTTGTTAAAATTATAAGCATATGCATTTCAAACTTACTATGAGGGGGTTGAAATAATGTGTTATCTGCAACTGAAAACTACTTGAAGGTCTGTAAGATGTTTTTGAAAAAAGTCTCTTTTTTTATTTGATCAAAAATACAGTACAAACAGTAATATTGTGAAATATGATTACAATTTTAAATATGTTTTCTATTTTAATATATTTTCAAATGTAATTTATTCCAGTCATGGTAAAGCTGAATCTTTAGCATCATTACTCCAGTCTTCAGTGTCACATGATTCTTCAGAAATCATTCTAATATGTGACCCGTGCTGGCAAAATGAGTCGGAATGTGAGCTACAGGCAAAACAAGTGAAAATGTCCATTTTTTTTCAAAATTTTCACAAAAATTAGTTCATTAAGCCCTTGTCTAGTGATCAAATGCTCCAAATAGCAATTAAACATCTAAAAGTATCTTTATTTGTACATTTTCTGAGAGGAGTTCCTTTTCATTTGACCATGAAAAATGCAGTTTTTCTTTGTTTGTTTCTGGACGACTGGCGCTTCCCTCAGCACAAGTTTGGTATTGTTGTAAAGCGCAGCATTCCAACTTTGTGAATATCCATAGCGAATTCTCGAGTCTGAACCAATGAAATGTGATTTCAAATGCATGTTGATGTAAACAAAACAATCTTACTCGCGCTGACGCATCCAAAGCGCACGTGCAAAGACGCCTCAGACAGTGCGCAATTCCGATATACACATATACACAGAATTACAGTATTTCAAAAAATCTGTCTTGGCGAGTATTCACGCAAACATTATATGTTATGTCTTAAGTGAATGTTTAGTTAGCTGTTGGGGAAAAACATCTAATGTGTAACATTATATTAGATCCGTGTGATACAGTATATATAGGCTGTCTGTTTCATTAATGTTAATCAAACAATTGACGGTTGACCCGCCCCCCTTAGTTACTGTTGCTTTGTCCGACAAGCCATGGCGCTGTCACGCCACACGCAGTGAAAAATACATCGCGGAGCAAAGAGGACACTGACAACACATCGACAGACAAGACAGAGCAGGTTACTTATGATATTAAACAAAGTCCCAGCTTTCAAGTTGTGTAATTTTTTAAGAAATTCGAACAATAAAAACCGTTTTGTGGCTCTTTAATGTGTCGTGACAGATTGCTGTAGCGCCTCAGCTCAAGCGGCTCGTGAACCGATCATCTCTTCCTACTAGTTAATTCATAGTATCAAATAAACATGAATGAACATGAGAAGGAATGTTGTTTCAAACGCGGAAAGACATAAATACACACCATTTTTCAAGTTCAAGTCCACCGAGGTTAATCTTCTAACTCCTGACTGCTTTGTCGGACAAAATGGTGGATTCGGCGTTATGATTGGTTAGATCACTTGTCAATCAAACTCCCGGCGAAGGGTCAATTGGGGAATCATGGAAAAAAAAAGTTGAATATAGATATTTTTCCTATAGATATGGGTTTTGACTTGGTTTGTGCCAAATTTGGTGGTATTACCAGGGATTTTAAGGTATTGCTAGATGATTTTGTTTTGGAACCCTCAGAAAACTTTAACTCAGTTTTTCTCAAAATTGACTTTGCTGAATCTATCGACTTCAAACAGGTGTAGCCCAGTCATTTTTTGTCGGATTCCAACAAATCAAACATAATTTTTTTAATCGAGAATAACAATAACTGATTTTTGAAAATTTTCTCATTGCGACTCATTTTGCCAGCACGAGTCACATATGGTGATTTGCTCAAGAAACATTTCTTATTATTATCAGTGTTAAAAACAGTTGCTGCTTAATACCTTTGAAAACCGTTTTCCAGGATTCTTTGAATTGAAAGTTTGAAAGAACAGCATTTATTTGGATAAGAAATCTTTTGTAACATCATAAATGTCTTTACTGCCACTTTTGATCAAGATGTTTCTTAAAAAGAAACTTTTTTCTTAAAAAAAAAAAAAAAAAAAAATCTTACTGACCCCAAACTTTTGAATGGTAGTGTTTAGTCTAAAATAAAATGTAAATAAATTTTCTCCCTGCTCTCCAATAGCTTTCTTTCAGAATCGTGGCCCTCTGCAATCACTTGACACGCATGATGAAGAAAGGTCACCCCAAACCACAGGTACTGCATGAGCCCTGCTCAATTATACTCTGTTAAACCCAATAAACTTAATTGTCTGGTATGTCCAGCATTCTCCAGGTAATAATATGACCTGTTAAATCACAAGAGCGACCCTCTAATATCTTAGATCTCAAGATCACGTTGGTATCTGTCGAATACCGTTTTACGAATGCATCTCAATATCTTTGTCGGGGTTTACAGGATAAACCCAAGATGGGCTATGTAGGGCGCACGGTGGCCATGTTCGAAAGAGAGTGCGAGAGCGATCAAGAGGAGGAGGTGATGCTGAGGAAACCTCGAACCAGGAAGAGAAGTAGCACCTCCTGAAATTCCTTGATGCTCCTCCGACCGACCACAACACAAGCGTCCCAGCCGCACGCTGGTTTTGAGGTGAACCAGCAGTGCACGTGCCTTTTCCAAATGCACACAGGCTGAATTGTTTTTAGAAAGGGCCATTGAGGTCTGTATGTGGTTTGTTTGACTTCATAGAGATGCAATTATTATTTGTCACCGTGTCTGTAAACATGATGCAACAAGTGCAGTTGTGGCAAATATAGAATGCTCATGTTTTAAAGCCGTGTATAAATGTATTAATGTACATAATGGGATAGGGAAGACTTTACTGGATGTATTACAAGTTTGTATGTAAAGTTTACTTGTACAATGTTAAAATACATATTAGAGATGTTTAACGTCACATGCCACTTTGCCTCGAGCCCTGTCTGTCTTAATATGTGCCACATTTTTGCATTCCTTTATTGAACGTCTTCAAATTATATTTGCATTTAAATGGTGCATGACTGATATAGCCAACTTCATTTATTCTGTATGAAATTTGTTGATGTTATATGTCATTTTTATCGTTTTATTGTGCAGATTGTCGTCTCGAATTGCGAATATTTAAATCCTGAAAATCAGGAATTGCGCATATTTGCGAAAAATCTCCCCACAGATTTCGCAGTTGGTCATGTGAATTTCCCACAAAAAACTTCTTGAAAGTGACTTCTGTGTGAGCTATGCTTCATATATCGCTACACTATTGACAGTGGACCTTTTTTTGCATGCACTTTTAAATTTGGCATTTGACCAAGCAAGTCAGCGTCAGATGAACTGGGTTTAAAACCAGTTTAAAACCGTGTAATACTCAATGTATTAGCTATTAAGTGTCTTAAATTTAGGTCAATTATCAAGCCTGGGTCGACAATGACTTGTAAAGCTCTTAAGACAATAATGATGTATCAGATGCCATTAATTTTGATTTCAAAAAATTATGTTTATTGAAATCAGGGCAGATTTTTTGGTGCATGGGAAACTCCATCCCTCTGTCGGGAAAGGACAAGTAGGAATTGGCAATGCTGTTGGATTGTGAAATGAAACTTTGTATGTACTGTATCATTAGCTGTGTTTCCATCCACTTATTTTTATGTGCATTTTGTGATATCGCATAAAAAAAACGCTGGATGGATGCCAAGATGCGCATAAATTCTAAAAATGCGCACAAACGACTTATGCGCTCAATTGAAGCGGATACAGCCGATAAGATGTGCATAAACTACAATGGAAACACATTTACTGAAAAAATCCCTTGTTGCGCAACAAAAAAAACTTGTGACTTAGCCTCAGCAGTGGATGTGATTGGATAACTGGACTAACCAGTAAACTAATGTTGGTTTGATCATGAAAAGCCTGAGCCAAAGTCTGTCCTCCCAGAAACATCTCACATGACTGCGTTCCCAAACACCAACATCCGAGCGCAAGATAACATGACAGCTTTATTGCGTTTCAGCTGCGCGGTCTAAGGTGCAAGTCTTTTAAGATGGAGGAATTGCTTCCTCGATTGCAGCATTTTCAATTTTTATTACAGATATTTTGCGCCAATTTCCTAGGAAGTGACGGTTTTGTTCTCTTGAACACGTGATGGAAACTGTGCTTTATTCGCAAATGTTTTATGCGATATTCCAATTTTGCGCATAAGTAAAATTCGCAACTTTGGATGGAAACATAGCTACATGGTGCTTAAAGGTTCACCTAAAAATGAAAATTTTGTCATCATTTACTCACCCTCAAGTTGTTTCAAACCTGTATGCATGTCAAGATATTTGGAAGAATGTTTGTAACCAAACAGATCTCGTCCCCCCCATTGACTACCATAGTAGGACAAAAAATACTATGGTAGTCAATGGGGGGGCGAGATCTGCTTGGTTATAAACATTCTTCCAAATATCTTCCTTTGTGTTCAGCAGAATAAAGAAATTTATACAGGTTTGGAACAACTTGAGGGTGAGTAAATGATGACAGAATTTTCATTTTTGGGTGAATTAACCCTTTAAGGCATTTCAGGACTGCGCCACTTATTGATCAGATGTTATCAAAATTATAAAAATGAGACATGTATTCATATCTTTTGAAACTAAAATTGTAGTTACGCCATTGTCTGGCTCTTTGGCTCCAGTATCCCCTTGACCCTACATAAGACAAGGATTTTGGAAAATGGATGGATTTACTTTTTAAGAGTACAGTACCTGGATTACAGTTACGCATATGTAAATGATTGTATTACAGTGCCTTGAGGCTGAATGTGATTGTAGGACTGAAAGTGTGTCATAGGCTGCACGCAGTGCCCTGTGTTCTACATACGTCACCAGCAGGAAGAGGTTGTAGAATCTTATTGTTCCCAGGAATGTGTTCTATACAATGGGCTTATAAATCTCAATGTAAGTGGGCTCAAAAGTTTTCATACCATTTTATTTCTTTAAAAAATTGTGAGAAATGTTCATTCTGCTAGAGTATTAAACCTTAATCAATTTTAAACCATTTTGCCGTGTGTATTTATACATTACATACTGTACATGTTTAAAAATCTTTTTGTTTACGTGTATAAACATGTTCAATGCATGTTAATATACACCTGTATTGCATCACTTCCTGTGCATCAGTCACATAATTGGTGATGTTAGGGGACTAAACTATGGAAGCCCGTTTCCGCCACTAAATAAAAAAAAATAAAAACAGTAGGCTAATTGCGACTTTTTATCTCAGAAATCTGACTTTTTCTCTCGCAATTCTGACTTTATAACTCGTAATTGTGAGAAAAAAAAGTCAGAATTCTGAGATATAAACTCACAATTGCGTGATATAAAGTCACAATTCTGACTTTTTTCTCGCAATTCTGAGTTTATATCACGCAATTGCGAGTTTATATCTCAGAAATGTGACTTTATATCACACAATTGCGAGTTTATATCTCGCAATTCTGACTTTATATCACGCAATTGCGAGTTTATATCTCAGAATTGTGACTTTATAACTCGCAATTGTGAGAAAAAAAGTCAGAATTGTGAGAGAAAAAAGTCAGAAATGTGAGATAAACTTGCAATTGCGAGATAAAAAGTCAGAATTCTGAGATAAAAAAGTCGCAGTTACTGTTTTTTTTATTTTTTATTTATTTAGTGGCGGAAACGGGCTTCCATACTAAACAGTATTGTTTACAAGTATAAATGCCAGATTTTCCTCTAAGTGGAAAATATTCGTAAAATGTGCCTCAAGAAAAAAAAAAGATCTCCCTTATATCCATTTATTTTTACTCTTGATGACTCTGTACTTGTGTTGTTCACAAACAATGTGAAATGAAAAAAGTTTACTAAGAATTGAAAAAATGCCCCTTTTGTACAAATAGTAGAAGTAATAAATGATTAATATATTTATTGAAGTGCTTGTTTGATTATTTTTGATTCACTAGTAAGGTCAGGTCAGGTATTGAAAGAGTCTACACAGTTTCATTTCAGCATTTATATCAAGAGATTTTTAAGATCATGTAACATGTAAATTCAAAGTCAGGACACAGAGTGACTGCGTTGGGCTTGTGTTATTCTGTAATCAAAACTTTTGTGCCACAATCAGTCTGTTAGTGAGAAAATGTTGCCCTCGTGCCCAGTCAGTCAGGCAGTTTCACAACAGCAGTGTTGTTTGGGCTCAATTGAGCTGAACGCAGTTGAGGTGAAAACTTGACCTGAACTAAATAAACTGCCATTAGTGAAGTAGGCCAGTGGCAATGTGAAAGGTATCCGGCAGAGGAAGTGAACCAGTTTTTTGTTTTTCTCTCTTTTTTTCCCTCACCTCTAAATCAGTCTGGCCAGAGCAAAATGTAAAGAGACTCAGAAAGTTTAACGTAGAAACTGAAAATGTAAAGCTTTTCCTTATTCTTTGATGAATGTTTCTAAATCACTCATTTCTTAATAACAATGAGCTGAATTTTATCAAGAGTGCCAATGTTTGTTCCATTCCAGACCATTGCCCTACATATTTCAGTAATCCTTCCTTATCCCATCCAATTTGTTCTGGTAATGTATTAATATGTACAGCCAATGTGTTATTCCATGAGATTAGAGGAGTTGTACATGTCATAATGTCATTAACATCAACAATGTCTCACATCTATTGTTTCATTCAATCGAATTGTTGGGTTCTTGATTTAAGAATGACCTGTAATTCAGAGCCTTTAAAAATGTTTCTGGCATGTTATCAATGAAAGAATTTACTATCCTGTTTATGTGATAAGACCTTTGGGGTGGAGCATTTCTGCACTGTAAGTGTGTACTTTCATTTTTGGTTTATTCAACAGTGATTCTTGAGGCTAGTTTTAAGAACACCCTTGGTACACACACATACATTTTCCACAGAAGTCTTTCTTCTACAAATATCTGCATAAGTGATGAAATCTGTTACTTTCCAACCAACTTCAAGCTGCTTTTTGGCCTTCAACAGATTCCTATTGATTTATGGGTGAAATCGGATAGCTTAATGCTTCACATATCATCTGGCTTATCTTATCTGCTTCCAATGTATTTTAAACCATCATAGCATCATTGATGCAACGATTAACCGGCCAGTGTAACTGTTATCGGTCTGTTACTGCCTAAAAAAACAAAAGATGAATTGCAGTTGCTGCAAAGTAGCCATAAGCTCGAACACAATTGATCACAATGAAGATATAATTGCTTCTGTGGAACTGTTAACAAACATATGATCTTTTTTGCCGTCATTGTTTATCTTTAGCAAAAGTATAGTCCTAAACCTATGTGGGAGTTATTGTTTACAGAAGAACCTGTAGGCCTACATATTTTCACCAATCATTTAGGCTACATGTGACTGTAGATAGGCCGAACTCAAACACACGCTAATAAAGTACCTTATTATAAAATTCAATCACAGTCAGATCTAGCTATGAATACGATTAATTAACTAGGCTAAATGATTCTACAAATATTTTATGTGTTACAGATCTGGATGAACGTGTCAGTAATAGGAAATTCATGATATGACGTAAGTCACGATCATAGGCTACCCAAACATCAGCACACACCAGAAGTTATGATAATTGTAATGACAGTGCCACCTACTGGTTAGACATTGTATCTCCCAAAGATATCTGAACTGATGTTTGAGTACTGGGAAAAACTGAATAAGTTTATGTATAGCCTAAAATGATGATGATGATTATTACTATTATTATTTTTTGTCTTGGCTCGACTCTCTCTATGTTTATTATAACTATAGGGAAATCTACCATTCATTAGCATGAATCTATGAATTTTGACACAGATAATTGATTTTCAGCTCCTCCATCTGTTGTCCCCACAGTCAAACAGAAAATCTTATGGGTTTGACAAAATGTTTGTTTTATTTGTTTTCTTTTTAATATAGGCTAGGCTATTTAATCTATATAATGTTAGTTTAGTTATGCTCTGAAGACAGCCGGTAGAGTGATAGGCTGTCATAATTTTGATCAAATAAGAAATCAAATTAAATGCTAGGCTACATGTGCTAAAAACATTCTAGTCACGGCTAAGCTGAAGATCACACAAGATGATCACACAGGCTATATTTGCTCCTTTTAGAAAATTAAATTTCGTTCTTGGAAAAAAAAAAAAAAAAAAAACTGTGCCAGAAGATCACTGAAACCGTTACAAATGTCTCCCTCTGTTGGCCAAAAGTGAACGCGCATGAATAAAGTCCTGAGGGGTTTCCCGCCGTTATCAAAATTCAGCGCGTGCTGGTCACGACTCAACGAGATAAGCGGTTTTCTGCAGGGACATTCACGATGAGAGACGAGTTCAACTTTTAAAATGTCATATCGTCGTGTGTACCAGCAGAATTAATACACAGGTAATTTAAAATTGACAAATGATTTAACATCTCAAAAACAGCCATATCAATTTAGCTTTTTTTTTCTTCAGCCTAAATGTGTTGCCGACGGGAAAACAAATGCTAGGTGTTTAAAAAGATTTCACAGATGCCTTTACACTTTCTCCTTAACCAAAACCAATGTATTCAGCCCAGACAATACTATTATTTTGATTATTTGATGTAGGCCTACTTCTAGAAAAGGATGTAGAGTGCCTGACAGGTAAGTGTTTATTTCAAACCAGAAAGCAGCTAAAATGGAATAGAGGGTTTATATAAGAATGTGGAGAGCAGCTCATATGTATACGGGATCTCTGGGAAACACTTGTGTGATCCAGATCTTACTGGGCCGCACTGCAAACTCTTACCATCTGGACGTGGGCAGCATGCTAGTAAGCAAATGTTACATTTGGATAGCATGGAAAATCCCACTGATGTACTGAACAGACAGTTCCGACAAATGCTAAACAAATGACCCAGTTTCACGTTTGTTTTTAATTAGCGATTCCATTAACATAGACCACATAGGCCTATGTATTGTATGATATGTCATATAAGGTAACCAGATTTCTAAAAACAAGGCATATTTTTAATCTAGATGTGAATGCGATTTCCCCCTCAAATTCTTGTCAATTTATGACAAATAAATGATGGGAAAATCAGGTGTAAAGTGTGGCGGTAATTGTCTTGAAATGTATCGTTAAAGGCAAATAATTTTCATTTTTAAAGCTTTACCAAAAATTAAAAATAGCCTAATAAAAATAATTAAAAAAAAATAATAATAAAAATGCGACAAACTAGTCTACCTCAATAAGCAACTAATTGGCAGTTGAACGAGTACTTGACTGGCCCATTTCTATTACAAATGAAATAATGGCTTTGACATCATCTAGATTTGACTCATTAGATTGAAATTGATATCAGAATTGGATTTGTAGATGGTTGAGTGCTGCTGAATTATATGAAGATAAGGAGCTGCTCATCATTAATCATGCATGACATCCTTTGGCTCTGTGTGTGTGATCATTAGGTTGGTTTCTGGTCAGATGACGACATTGAGGAGATGAGTTCCTAGAGGGCCCTCTCCATTATTCATTCAGGACTCGTATGTGTACCCTATTCTTAGAATAGATGCTTAATAGACATGTCCGCTCAGGTCGCTCTGTTCCCTACCTGTTAATGTGTCACATATTGGTGGGGGTAAATGTTCCTCTTTGTGACAAGTCTGGGATCAGTTTTGTTTGCCTTGTACGTGCCATGGAGGGATTTAGATTAGCCAAAAATAAATAAATGAGCCCAAAAACATGTACTGTAGCTACAGCCTAAAACAGCAAAGCCGGGTTTCATTGATAAACAATCTCTGGATACTTGTCCAGAAGGTCAGTCTCAGGACACTGCTGTCTTCCTTTCCCAGTCGTATTAGATTAAAATATTGATCCAGCTGGAAAGATGATTCACTGGTTTCTCAATAGAATTGATTCAGGGTTCTTGGTCTGGCAGAAATGGGGCAGAAAGCATATCTAGAGCATTAGATCTCTGGGGGACCATTAGGCCTTTTGCCTGTATCTGGGTTAAAGGCATGACTGAAAATCTTGGGCCAGAGTGGGGAAGACACCAAAACACGACCTATAAAGTGGGTAATGTTTGCTTCCAATAGTGCACTCTCGTTCTGTAATGATACACACTGAGACAGAAGATAAAGATTAACCCAATTGTGGGAGTTTATTGCAGTGCAGAGGCAGAGTCTGGTAAGTATAACAGGGTAAGTATACAGCTAAGGATGCTGGCTGATCACACAGTCTTTTAGAATAAACAGTATAATAGAATATGGAGCATTCACAGAACGTACTAGGGATACACGTGAGTAATACAGGTAAGTACTGAAAATTACTTCTCCACTTCATAACAAAACTTCTTTCCTTCAACAGGACAAAATCACTGGCATGTGTTTGAGATCAACTTGCAGATCATAACAAAACTGAAGATTCAGGTAAGCAGCTCAATATATAACGAAACTGATAAACAAAGTCGCTTATCTTCCTTGGTAATAATGACAGGTAAATGCAGGATAAACGAAGCTTTCAGCTCAGAACAAACATGGAGAAACACAGGTAAGTCCTTCTTAAGCGAATATAATCTAAAGGTGAGTCCAGTCATCTTTTTCAACAACTGAAACATCCATATCAACATAAAGATCAGACAAAGACTGTAGCTGTTTTTGAAATTGCCCCCTATACCCTCATTCATTATTCCCTACATTACTCCACTTGTCCACTTGAAGGAGTGAATGAAAACGAGTGTGCGAATTCGCTCTAATTTTTAATAATCATTTGAAACTTAGCAAACTGGCAGCTCCAGCAGTAATGAAAAGATTTATCTTGAACTCTGTCATAGAAACTAGCATGTATAAACCTTAATTAAACAATTTAATAATCAATGAAAAAGGAATTTATTCCTCTATGATATTACACTGTACCATCATTGGACCAGTGGTTTGGAAAATGGATGAATGGATTCAGTTGCGGGCGCCATCTTCTGGCGAGAAGCAGGAATTCATTCAGCACGGCCCTCACAGTGCATTATGGGTATTCTCTAGCTCTTGAGTGTACATCGGACATAATAATTGTGTTAATTTCCCCTATTTTTAAAGTTAATCTTTAAAAACACAAATTTAATAACACTGTTAAATGTAATCTTTAAGACAAAATTAATATCCATTTTTCATTCTGTACATTATAATGTTGTGATGCCTGAATTCACTTATAACATTTACAGTGATTTATTTTAGATTTTTATTGTTTGCATATTTAATGTATTTAGACAAAATAGTATAGGATTTAGCATTGGCTGTTTATTGATAATCGACCATAATATGGAAGCAATGATTGACTTGACAGTATCGGCCAGAAATTTAATATTTATGTATCCCGAAATATAATTATATTATTTAATGGCAGCTATATGATTTGTGACTTGTTTATCAGTGATGGCATAACTATAGGTAACCACTTTATAATCAAATCTGTTGGGAAACAATAGCACAAACACACACTGTTGTTTTTCTCCAACCAGACTTAACCAGACTTTCAGACACACAACTTCAGTCCAATCAGGATATTCCCACGAGGGAGGAAGAGCTAAATTGTTATAAATAACTATGAGTCAGCCTTCTCGACCCAGTCCTGTCCTCACTGAGGCTTCTTTGGGAGATGACTTTGTATCTTTGTGCTCTCTCTGAAGACCTGAGATGACCGACATGATGTAATTGGGCAGCATTTGTTGGTTGTTGGTTGTGTGCTCTGTTAATTGGTCTCTGGTGATGTTTGGTACTTTGAACACATTCAACTTGCTTAAAATGCACCTTGACTTTACAATTAAAAAATCTAAATCTTAAAAGTCATACAAAGTACTTAGTAAAATCAACTTCTTAATTTATCTACCTAGTGCCATGTTCTGTTCAGTTTAATTTCAGTTTTCATGGATCTTCTATTTGTTTTTGTCAGTCACATGTGTTACCTGTTCTCATTTGCCGCCACCATGGACACTAACTCATTCATCACAGCTGTGCGTTGTTTGTCAATCATCACTGTGTATTTATGTTCCTGCCTGCGTTCTGTTCGGTGTCCGGTCATGTTAATGTGTTGTGTGCATTACATTAACGCATAAGTGCATTACATTAATCCAACAGGTAGCGATTAAAATAGGCAAATTTGGATTGTTACCTGTTGGATTATACTTTGTAAAGTTTGTGTTGGAATCTTATTCTTCTGTGTCTTCGTCTTCCTGCCTGCACGCACCCGTGACAGATGACCGGACCTTCAATAATGGATGAACGTGCGCAATTTATTGCAGTGGCTCAGGAGAGCCTCAATTTTTTTCTCCTTCACTTCTGGGATTTTCCGTCTTGCCATCACCAGCCCACTCAACGATGAGACCCTGAAGACCCTGTTCTGGATCGGGGCTAACTATCACAACCCCATAAACCTCCCAGACACCATTGGACTGAATTGGAGGGAAGCCGTGCTGAAGTGTCTGGAGAGCTTGCGGCCCCGATCCAGGGCACAGCCAGACCCAGAGCCGAAGTTACCACCTTCGACTGTGGAAAATGCGCGAGAGCCACCCGCAGACGTTAAGGGACCATCCACCGTGACGAGTGAGCCAGAGCCTGAGGACCAAAGGACAGGGTTCACCATCACACCGGAAGTTAAGCCCCCGAGCGAGTCTGACCAGGGGTGTGTGCCCATGACATCAGCGGATGAGGGAACGGGAACCAAGGAATGGCTGCTGGACACCAGTGAGGAGGAATCGATCCCCACCCAAGCCTACCCTGTATCATCTCCTTCATCGCCGTTTAAAGATAGCATTATGAACGATATGGATTTATTCTTCTCTTTGATTGTGTGGACTGTGCCCTACTCACCATCATCCTGTCCAGTCTGATATCACCTTCTTCACGGAGCTCTGCCAGTCCTCCAGCCCCGCCGCTGCTAGAAGCTTGCAGCCCTGCGCCATCTCTAGAGATGCCCTGCCGGGACGTCGAGCCACAGGCTGCGCAACCATCTGCAGCGCCTGAGCCAGAGGATCCTGCAGCTCCACCTCCGGTCTCAGTTTCCCTCGTTCCATCTCGGCCTTCGACCTGTCGGCTCCGTCCTGGCTCTTCCCACCTTCAGCTCCTCCAGGGACCCTCAGCCTAGTGACTCCACCAGGTTCCCTCGTTCAACCGGCTCCCCCTTGGTCAGTCGTCGCTCGGCTTAAGCCACAGACATATGGGCCATCCGCTATGCTCCGTCCCTCCTCCCCTTCGGCTGCAGCGGGCTCCTTCATCCCTTCAGCATCGCCTCTGTCCTCGGTCTCATCGGCCATCGCCCCAGTCCTCGGGTACACTGGCTCCACCTATGACACTCGTTGTCGCGACACCGCCTGGGTCTCCAGCACCAGTGATGTTGCTCAGCACCATCGACCCTCCATCTGCGCCATCGGATCCTGGGCTTTCGTCTCCGTTTGTCGCCCCCCAGATGTCAGCAGCCACACCTACTACATCTTGGCTCCTCCTGCCTTCGCCTCCCCCGTGGGCTGTCGGCTCTGGGAAGCTCTGGGTCTGCACTATCTGGACTCCTCCACCATCTACATTGGTGTCTCATCGTCCTTCCATTATCCTTCCCTTCACCACACCCTGTCCTCAGCCCTTCGCCACATCCTCGTCCTCCTCCTAAACCTCCTCCATCCCTCCATCTGTCATCACTCTGCTACGGCACGAGGATGCGCCTTGCCGGGAGGGGGCGTTATGTCCCGTTCTGTTCAGTTTAATTTCAGTTTTCATGGACCTTCTGTTTGTTTTTGTCAGTTACATGTGTTACCTGTTCTCATTTGCTGCCACTCATCAGTCACCATGGACACACTAACTCATTCATCACAGCTGTGCATTGTTTGTCAATCATCACTGTGTATTTATGTTCCTGCCTTCGTTCTGTTCGGTGTCTGGTCATGTAAATGTGTTGTGTGCATTACCCTTGCCTGTTTGGATCGCTACCTTTTGGATTATACTTTGTAAAGTTTGTGTTGGAATCTTATTCTTCTGTCTTCGTCTTCCTGCCTGCATACACCTGTGACACCTGGATTCTAAATTTAATTTGAGATACAAATCTCAAACAATAAAAAAAATAATTATGTGAAGTCATAAAATTATTTTCAAAGGAGGACTTTCAAAGGAGGATTTGAACCATTTAAAATAGGCTTCATTTGATAGAACTTTCTGCAAAGAGAAAATTCCCCCTTTTGGAGCCTTATAGATGAACTCTTGTGCCAATATTTTCATTCGCTTTCATTTTCTTTGCACTTCAATAGATCTTCTTTGGATCCGAGCCCATTATAAACACTGACATACTGAAACTGAGGTCAGACTTTAAAAAGGTGTAATTTTTTTTTGTTTTTATTACTGTTAAACTACTTTACAGAATCCCTGTTAAATATACAAAAACAACGAAGCCATTAGTAGGTTGATTTCCCCCAAAATTGTAAATACTATGAATCTGTGTCTATATGGAAATATATACAGGTGCTGGTCATATAATTAGAATATCATCAAAAAGTTGATTTATTTCACTAATTCCATTCAAAAAGTGAAACTTGTATATTATATTCATTCATTACACACAGACTGATATATTTCAAATGTTTATTTCTTTTAATTTTGATGATTATAACTGACAACTAAGGAAAATCCCAAATTCAGTATCTCAGAAAATTAGAATATTACTTAAGACCAATACAAAGAAAGGATTTTTAGAAATCTTGGCCAACTGAAAAGTATGAACATAAAAAGTATGAGCATGCACAGCACTCAATACTTAGTTGGGGCTCCTTTTGCCTGAATTACTGCAGCAATGCGGCGTGGCATGGAGTCAATCAGTCTGTGGCACTGCTCAGGTGTTATAAGAGCCCAGGTTGCTCTGATAGTGGCCTTCAGCTCTTCTGCATTGTTGGGTCTGGCATATCGCATCTTCCTCTTCACAATACCCCATAGATTTTCTATGGGGTTAAGGTCAGACGAGTTTGCTGGCCAATTAAGAACAGGGATACCATGGTCCTTAAACCAGGTACTGGTAACTTTGGCACTGTGTGCAGGTGCCAAGTCCTGTTGGAAAATGAAATCTGCATCTCCATAAAGTTGGTCAGCAGCAGGAAGCATGAAGTGCTCTAAAACTTCCTGGTATACGGCTGTGTTGACCTTGGACCTCAGAAAACACAGTGGACCAACACCAGCAGATGACATGGCACCCCAAACCATCACTGACTGTGGAAACTTTACACTGGACCTCAAGCAACGTGGATTGTGTGCCTCTCCTCTCTTCCTCCAGACTCTGGGACCCTGATTTCCAAAGGAAATGCAAAATTTACTTTCATCAGAGAACATAACTTTGGACCACTCAGCAGCAGTCCAGTCCTTTTTGTCTTTAGCCCAGGCGAGACGCTTCTGACGCTGTCTGTTGTTCAAGAGTGGCTTGACACAAGGAATGCGACAGCTGAAACCCATGTCTTGCATACGTCTGTGCGTAGTGGTTCTTGAAGCACTGACTCCAGCTGCAGTCCACTCTTTGTGAATCTCCCCCACATTTTTGAATGGGTTTTGTTTCACAATCCTCTCCAGGGTGCGGTTATCCCTATTGCTTGTACACTTTTTTTCTACCACATCTTTTCCTTCCCTTCACCTCTCTATTAATGTGCTTGGACACAGAGCTCTGTGAACAGCCAGCCTCTTTTGCAATGACCTTTTGTGTCTTGCCCTCCTTGCCCTCCTTTTGGACAACTGTCAAGTCAGCAGTCTTCCCCATGATTGTGTAGCCTACAGAACTAGACTGAGAGACCATTTAAAGGCCTTTGCAGGTGTTTTGAGTTAATTAGCTGATTAGAGTGTGGCACCAGGTGTCCAATATTGAACCTTCTCACAATATTCTAATTTTCTGAGATACTGAATTTGGGATTTTCCTTAGTTGTCAGTTATAATCATCAAAATTAAAAGAAATAAACATTCGTAATATATAAGTCTGTGTGTAATGAATGAATATAATGTACAAGTTTCACTTTTTGAATGGAATTAGTGAAATAAATCAACTTTTTGATGATATTCTAATTATATGACCAGCACCTGTATATGGAATCTATATGGAAAATTCCTTTATATTAACAAGCCCTTTTTTAACAGTCAGCCATGTAACTCGCTAATCCAGTAAAATAAATAATGTAATTGATTATTTTCTTTTAAGGTTTAAAAGAACATCAGGTACTACTGTGCCGAGAACAGCAGCAGCAATCATATGAAAAGAAATAGGGAGCAGTTAAAGTGATTTTGATGGTGAGGTGTGATCATTACAATGGCAGTGGTTATTTTTGTAATCTGATGGTTCAGTTATTTAGGGCCCCTCTGTGACAAATGAGATCATTATCTCTGGTGGGGATGAATTACCTGTTGAATTACTTAACAAGTTAATGAGCAATTTTCTAAGTGCGTGGGCATGATGCATCTCGCCCTACAGATATGAGGACAAATAGACATTATGTGAAGAAAGGCTGACGTTCAGAAAGGACAAACTGGTTCACTGGGTTTTTTTCTTTTATAAAATGACATTCAAAGCATGTTTTAATATAATTGGAACTGAAATTCGAAATTCAGTTTTTTTATTGCTTTCAATTACGGGGTCACTTATACTGTTCAATACTCATTAAAGTTGGGCAAGATGACCAAAATCTATCCATCACAGATAGTATAAGTAATTTCATATCACGGTAATGGAATATGTTATGATTTTGTTGGAGATTAAATGAAAAAAATGTAAAAGCAGTGAGTTTCACAGTACTTCCAACTAATAGTCGCCAAAATGTATCTACTGCAGCATAAACAACACTATAGCAGTAAATCTTTACCAGCTTACATATGGTATAAACCATCATACTGCTTCTTTTTCATCATCTTTCTTTGATGTGGATTGATATACGAGCTTTGGGCTTGTCCTCCTGTGGCATGAAACCCAAAAGAGTCTTGACTTTAGGTCCTGTGGTCTTTCTGTAGTCAGAGTATCAATTTTAATGTTACTTTTGGCTCAGACTCAATGTTAAATGATGACTTCCACATATTCTTATGAATGAGTAGAGCTTTTCCCGTCTCCCCTGCTGAAATATAAATGCAACTGTAGATACTTAAATGGATGAGTGGAAAAAGCCAATGAGCCGCGCTGTTGTTAAAAAGCTGAAGGAATCTATTTTAAGACCCTTAACAAATAACAAGGCACAAAAGACAAGTGAATTTGTCTTGTTTTGCTTTTGTATTTCTGTGGAGTTTTGAGAATGTGCATATCTTGATTTGTATCTTAAGGCCTGTTTGCACCAAGAATGATAACTATAAAGATAACTATATCTATAGTAGCGTTCACACCAACGCACAATAACGTCGTCTGCTGCGTTAAATGTTTGAGCACTTTAAAGTTGGGGGGATTCTGATTGGCTGTCAATGTTTTTATCGTTCATCAGCTGGAAAAATTTGTTGTGGAAGTGATTCTGAGGATATTGTTCCTCTGTGTCGTTTTCATTAAAGTTGTGGTGTGGACTCTGCTGTTCTCATAGAATTAAGATGATTATTAAAACTTTATAGTTATGGTTTTAGTTATCCTTGGTGTGAAACTTTACTGAAGTTTCATCTATTTATTGTTGTTCCTATGGCAACATGAATATCAAATTAGCAACTACACTGACAGTCCTTCTGAGAATTCTGCCGTCTCTTAGAATTAAGTGCATTTTTCTTTCCACCAACCATCAAGTCAACAATTAATTTACTGTTCTGTTTGTGCAAACCTCTGAACTGAATATCATTTGAGCATGTCATTCTTCCTCCTATTTAAAAAAAAAAACTTCCCCTTTTTTGCTTAGTTTGGACAAAATGTAGATGAAAATCGCAAAAGATCCCTCATATGACAGAAACTGAATCCATTTGGGCTGGACCAGACCTCCTCACCTCCCACTGTTAATCTGGTCTTGACAGCTTGTGACCTCTGTGTGATACCACTGTGCCCAACAGTCAAACAGTAGTGGCCTTTTACAGTTTTGATCCATTTTAATTGCCAAGAACTTAGCTCTGTCAGTTATCATTTGATACAAGTCTACCAAAATCTCCTAGGAGTACAAATGGTAAATCCTCAAGAACAGGGCGAGTGTGCCAGTTTAATTAATTTCAGTGTTTCATTAAAATCCTTGAAATTAATTTTACCCTCGTGGAGTATCGTCTTTTCGTACTCAGCATGCACAAAACACCCCATAAAGATTGCGAGCCAATATTTTTCCTCAGATGCGCCATGCCTGTTCACACTGAGGCACCTGAGGCACATTGTACCACTAGATTAACACAGTTTGTAATTATATGAAGAAGAACCACAAAGTAAAATCATTTTCCCCTTCTTTGGTCATATATCATGCATCTAAAGAACCATGTGACTCAGAACTTGCTACTTCCTTAAAAAAATACCCATTAGGGATTCACTGGTATTGAAATTCTGGTCCATACTGATAACCCATCAATTATTTTATCAGATATTACATTACATTAAAATGTTATACTGTTTTATGTATTAAAAAATTAAAAATATAAATACTTTTAAGAGTGGATTTAGATGTCACTACAATAGTAGTGAAAGCATGAAAGACTTTCACATATCATTAATTGCAGTGTTATTAAATTATTTATGATATTAAACATCAACTTTATTAACAGATTAACAACTCTAAATCATGTAAAATGTAAAAATATGCAAAAGTAAGCATATCCTATTAAATATTGTACATTATATATACAATATTGATGTCAGTAATGCCAGCTGGAATATCGTACATCCCTATTACTCATGTTTATACATGGGTCATTGACGACTAAGGTTTTTAAAAGTGTAAAAAAAACAAAATGGAGATATAATTAATTTTGATGTTTTATTAAGTTTAGTAAAATGATGTGTTTTTTATAATCAATTAACACTGCTTTTGTCATGTTTTACGAGATGGACAAAATTTGTCACCAAAAAAGTCAATCGGTTTAACCAAAATTTCAGTTTTACCGAATGACACTTTTAGTTATACCGAATGACGATATTTTCAAACAATGTTAACAGGCTGATATCTAGCTAGCCAGACAAAAGGACAATCAAACATTTTCTATTTAGTACAAGTTTTTAAAATACTACATTTTCTATGCTTTATATAGAATATAAAATAGAATATAAAATTCATGTTTGCGTATGAACAAGTGAAAACATGAATTTTTCAAATAGTTAAAAGAGAGTTAGTTACTTTGCTTCACGACCATGTGGTCCTTTGCAGGTGTCTGAATACTGACCGCATGACTTGATCCAAAATGGTCCCTCTATATTGGTTACTCCGAATGACATCAATGAAATTAATTTTTTCCGGACATTCTTTCTCATAACAAAGCAACGACTTCTACACATAATTTTAATATCATTTTGCACTATGTTGATAAATGATGTTATAAAATCATGCTAGAATAAAAAATATATATATACATTTATTACATTTTATGATATTTTAATCACAAATGAATTGGCTGTATTGGCCTTTGGACGGTTAAACCGAATGATCTTTTGACACTTCAAAATCTTTAAAATACCTTTATATGTAGCAAAATATAATTAAAACCTTTTGGATTCAATAAAAGTGATCTAGTTGTACTACCTTACATACTTTGGATGTCATATCTTTGTTTTTTATTATAATTTAGGCCTTTGGACAAAAAAATGACCCGTCCCGCCATTGACCCACATACATTTGACTTCTTCTCTAAAGATGCTACGGTATAAACAGCATATTCTAAAACTGAACAAGCAACACACTCATTTAGTCTCTAGAAGAAGTAATATTAGTTGTAATAGTATTAGTAATAAACAGTAGTAAAGAATAGTAGAGATAAAGCAGCACACAGTTTCAGTCCATGCCAAGAGGAAGTGACTTTTGTTGTGGTTGTACAGATGTATCCTCAAAAGATGTTATCCACATATACTATTGCAGGATAAGACCAGTTAATAAGACCATACACTTTTCTGAGAAGTACATCTGTGTTCTCTGTGCTGTTATTAGTGGAACTGTTTGCTCTACGGATATAAATAATACCTCATCTTGCAGATTTTTGAGGAGTTACTGGCACTACGATCATCTTTGCAGTTAGAATGGTTATGGTAATGCTAGTCGGGTAATTTCCACTCAGTCTTCTTAGTAAAAGGGAAGTCTAATTTGTTAATCTGCTCAGAAAACATTTGCACTTCTCTTTACAAATGTTTAGTGGACTTGATACCAAATAGACCCTCTTCCCAATACCTACAGTATAATGAGAAATGAGAGTGCCATTGCTCAATGCAGCTGGTTGATTGGTTTCCGACTTTGATTTTCTGCACAGCAGGGAAATGGAAAGAAGGGGGATCAAGGAGGACATCTGAATTACTCACCGTCCAGAAAAACATTTGCTTTTCTGTTCTCCAGAGGATGTGGGTTTTATTCTGCATTTCTACATTCCCCGTTCAACCTTCTCCTTCCCAGAAACTGCAGAGCGGTTAATCATCAGAGACCAATCCTGTAATATTCAGGATTCTCTGACAGATAATAGATTCAGTTTTTAAGGTCAAGTTGTGATTTAGCAAAAGCTATATTTCAGATCTGCCTTGTAGGATGGCCTTGTTTGGGAGGGTTGTTTTAAAAATGACTTTGGTGGCTTTGATATTAGAATAGATTGTTTATATGAGAATGTCGATGAGTATCGCAAACAAAAATGTCTGTGATCAGCTGTCTCCTGGTGCAATATCAAAGCCATACTGAAAACAATGCACACACGGGCTGCCAAATTAGATGTGGTGTAATGTTGTTTTGACTGAACTAAAGAGAATCCTTGTGAAATATTTAGACGTGTTAGACTAGCATAGCATTGCATTTTTTCATGCCATTGATGGATTAATGAAATATAAATATCTACCACTGTACATATTTCAATACAACCATTCAAGTATAACAAATATTATTTTGTTAGGCTTATATAAAATCAATTAATTTATCTTTAAGCCAATCTGCTGTCAAGATGTCAGCACTGTCCATTGAAAAACCTTTAACAGTCAACAATTTGTGTATGTGATCAGTTGAAACAAAATGCTTTAAGACAAATGGAATACAGCAAACAAATATAACCACATTTATTTCTGAAAGTATAAAATATTACACTATAAAGGCCACTTTGCAAGGGTAAATTAACAACTTTTCCAAATATGTACACAGTTAATACCTTTCCCTCTTAGATATTGTCCAGCTCTGTGGCAAACCGAAATGTCATTTTCTCACATGACCACAGGAAGTAGTTGGCAAGAGTTTCAAATAATTTACTTGATAGCAGAAAATGAATGGCAGGAGTTTTGAAGGTTCCTGATTTTCTTTTTGTACATCCTTCAGAGGCGGTATTCTGGATGATTCACGCTCTCCCTTCAAAACCAGTGAAGAGGCACAGTTTGACATCGAATTGACAGGCACTATATGCCCTTGAACTGGGAGGCTTAAAAAACAAACGAACAAAAAAAGCGAAATTTTGCAGTTCACATTCTTTACAATGGCACCAGTCAAGCCTCCGGAGCTTTCTCTTGTGAAGCGAGCCTCCCGTGTTAGTTCGGCATGACAGGCAAGTTTCACTCACTGTATTTATGCGCTTTATGAACTTTCCTCGCTCTGAGTCTACTTGCGTGTATGCACGTTCTTACTGTATCCATACACTACCGGAGATGCGGTGTCAGATTGAGGTAGAACCGTTGTACCAAAAACATAGCTAGAAGTTTAAACTATGAAGTAACAGTCACATCAAATCAACTCTATAGAGTGGATTTAAAGAGCAAACTAAAGCAATAAATTCACATTCAACCACACCTACTATAGAGATCACTACCACACTGGAATATCTGAAGTGTTCCCAGAATAAATTCCTCCCTCTTTTCCCTTCCCTTTCTGGAAAAAAGGCTGCTTTGTTTTGTCTAAAGATTCGCTTTTTCACAGATACCAATATGCTGCCGCCACAGGAGAATTTTCCTCTTTCTTTGTTTCAAGAGGAAACCATCTCAAAAGGTAAAGTACGAAGGTGAGCCAAGATCACAAAACCTTACTAACCCCCCCCCCTCACACACACACACACACACACACACACACACACACACACACACACACACTGCTACAACGCACACACACACACTGCTACAACGCACTCTGCAGTCCAACAGAAAGGGAATAGACACAAACGTACACATCAGACACGCACAAAGATCACACTCCGACACTTTTCAGTTTGTAACTGAATGTGTCACTCTTTTGCTGGGCTACGCTGAACTCCCTCTGCTGCATTCTGTGCCTCTTCCCAAGGCTAGAATGGAGGCAGGGATTGTGCTGGAGTTGGGTGACTCCAGACCAGCTGGGGGCAGTCATGCTCTAGCTAGGCTCTGATCTCCCAGAGCCCTTTCGCAGGACTAGGACCATCCTCCAGCTGCCATGCCACCCAAGCCCACTGGGCCTTTCTGGGTGATGATACTCTCTGTGGATTTAAGAAGTCTCTCAAGGCATGGTGCGTTAATCTTGGCCGGAGGTGGTCGACTGGGAGCAGACTCTGTCTTACACAGACGGTCCGTGCTGGAGGACACAGAGTTGTCCTGTGTCGCGTCCCTGTCCCTGTGAGCCGTTAGAAAGTTCCGAACTGTCCCCTGAGCCTGTTCAGCTGTTGGGGAGCAGATGGGTGATGTGTGGAGCCATTTTAGGTTGGTTGCAGAGTAGGGCCCTGGGGGTGTGAGGTCGCTGACTCTCATTGCCTTGTTACCCATGGAAAGGGCACTTGTGGTTGCAGGGTTTGCAATGCCAGTGAGCAGGGGAGATGTAGCTGGAGACATCTGTAAAGTATTGAAAGAGGGAGAATTACTTAAGATTTCAATGAAAACCGAGGCAAACATTTCTCAAAGGATCTCTCTGCAATTGGTTTGCTATGATTTAAAGGGTTAGTTCACCCAAAAATGAAATTTTCTGTCATTTATTACTCATCCTTATGTTGTTCCAAACCCACAAGAACTTCTTCGGAACACAAATTAAGATATTTTTTATGAAAAGATTTATCATCTCCCATAGAAAGAAACGCAATTACCACATTCAAGGCCCAGAGAAGTAGTAAAGACATCGTTAAAATGGTCAACGTGACTACAGTGGTTTAACCTTAATGTTATGAAGCAACAAGAATACTTTTTGTGCGAAAAAACAAAACAAAAATAACGGACCTTGAATGTGATAATTTTGTTGCTTTCTATGGGAGATAAAAAAAAAAAACCTCACAGATTTCATCAAAAATATTTTAATTTGTGTTCCGAAGATGAACGAAGTTCTTGCGGGTTTGGAATGACGTGAGTAATTAATGACAGAATTTTCATTTTTGGGTGAACTAACCCTTAAAGAAAATAGTTTTAAATAAGGTGAAAAGCTTTTATCCCATTTTTATAAGTTTAAATTTAATAACTAAAAATGTCATGTGGTGTAACCATCAGGAACTAATAATACTAATAATTTCCTTACAAACTGAATTCATGTAAATGTATACATCTTAATTATTTTTTTAAAACGTTTTTAAAATATACTGAAAAGTGAAAGGTGAAAAGTTTTTTTGAAATATGAATTAATCATTCATAAATATCAAGGTTTTCTGTGAGTCGCACCACATGGCATTTTCCAATTATTCATGAATGAATAATTAAGTAACTCATTGTTTGTATGAACTGCATTTGTAAATGTATATTTGCATAAATTAACAGATCTAGGGGAAAAAACAGCATCAGGTCATTGACCCAGAAACTATTACATTAATAACTTGTATGAAATCAGCATGATAATATCCCTTTACTTTCCCGACTTTAATCCGTCCTGTGAAAGCTTTCCAAAATTACCTGTTCTTTTCCGTCATTGTTCTTAGTGAACATGAGATGTGTATTTTATACCTCTGTACGGTAAAAATAGATTTTAATCCCTTCTTGTCTGTCCTGTTCCTCTCTGGTCCAGTGATTACAGTATAATAGGTATTTCAGTCTCTTCTTTTCAATCAGCCTGTCGTCTTAACTTACACATGTTCATGACAGCTCTCAGAAAATCTTACCTTGGGTTTCTTAGATGGGGTCGTCTCCTCCATCAGCGCTGCAGTGTTGGCCTGATCGCTTCGTTGAGGTTTTATGTGAGGGAACCAGTTCTTCAACATTTCCTCCATTTTCAAAATGATGTTGACATATCTTTCTCTGCATGGCACAGGTAGGACAATATTTAAGTCTAGTAACCCACAGATTAAAAAAACACTAAACCCACAGCACTAAAAAACAGTTTGAGACTTAATCTGACTGACGTGACTGAAAATGAAAGTCTGCTGTTCTGTAACCTTGTTTGGCATCAGGCGATTTGAAAGAACACTTAACCGCAAGTACACTGCGTACATGTACACACACAGACACACAAACAAACGTGTTTCTCAAAATGAGAACAGATCCTGTGTTGATTCACACATGTTTGTACACACACGTGGCACGGAATGCAACCGTTTCCCTCGCCTCTAAATATAGACATAAGCCTGCAGCGGGGCACTGACGTCCACGTCACGAGGAAAAGAAAAAAATTGTGCTAAGGAGCAGTGATGCAGACACATGCACATGGTGCCCATTGACTCGCACCAGCCCCCGACAGATGGTTAATGGGGATTAGTGCAAATCACATGACCAAAGTCTCTGCTATGGCCTCATTCTCAGCATTTCAAACGGCTACAGTCATAAAAGTTACTTTTACATTCCTTATTCTGATGTGCCTTTGCATTGGGGGGCTCGCCAGCTGGCATGATGAAATGGGCGAATGATAACGGGGGTCAGGTGGTGGGGAGTCAGCCACGCCCCCACTTGTGTCAGCTTGGATATGGCTTGGCTCAGTGCCTCGTTCAGATGGCCTGAATTAGTACCACACCCAAAACCCCATCATCTATGTTTTTAAGTGGCTGAATACCCATTTCAGGCATATTTTCTACCAGGCGTGTTTTCATGCCGCACAGGTTGCAACACTCCTGGATGCGGCCCAAAGTGCCCCAACGATCTAGATGTTCTAGACTCTGCACTCACACGTGAATATTGGACTTCGTGAAGTAGCACAAAGCAATACAATGAGCGCAGATCTGGGCTGCGTGCCAGGTACTGTTAAGAGGAAAAGTAAATGACGCACCTAAGCCCAGCCTGACCCATTATGAGCTCATTCGATACAACAGACTCCCCCCAAAGACGACATCACAGACTTTACACAGTCTAGCCAGAGGAGGGCTAATCAATCGGATGACAGGCTACTCCCTCAAGGAGCTGGGACATTTTTAACGACCCGCGTTTGAGTGCTATTCTTGTCCAGCCATTTTTAGATTTGTGGTGGCAGGTCCGCACTGGCCCAGCGCCCCCCCCCCTTGCTGCTCTGGACCAAGCATCATGCTGCAAAGCCATGTGTTTTCACATTTCCTTGTCTCATTCACTTATACCCTCAGAGCCAAGACATTCACAAGACTTCCAGACAGAGCAGAGGGCATAGAAGTCATTCGCAAGTGACGTGGGATAATTTAACCTTGGCTGCGTAAACGCACAAGCACCGAAACAAGATTTCCTCACAACGTTGCAAGTAGTGGATTGAGGTAGATTAAGTAAATGGACACAACATGTATCAGATCGATCGGCGATGGAGTGCTGTGCGGACTAAAGCCCTCCCACCCTCAATCTTCCCATGAGCGAGGTGAAAGAAACAGTAGGAAACTCACCCCATGCAGGGATTCTGCAGGACCCCCATTATCCTCTGGATGCGATCCATGGCCACACTCTCTTGGAAAGTGCTGAGGCCTGTGAAAGGAGAAGATACAGTTTAAACCTTTTCTTTTACGAGCAATGCCAGCTTATTGTCTCTGACAGGCTGCGCTACGTCTGCGAGGCAGATGGGTTCTTGTGAAGCACGTGGGAGGACAGACTTGCTGTCTCTGTGGCCAGGAAGTCCAGTGTCACCCAGAGCCCTTGAATTGACAACAGTCCCAGACCGAGCACTCATGAGCAGGTCCGCAACCTGTTTTCTAGTACATGTGGGGCTCTAGCCAATAAAACTTTTCTTTAAGTACCCAATAACACTAATACCATCTGTTGGTGTTTTACAGTAAGCTTAAACTTAAGAGAGTTTTCTGTGTTCCAACCAGCCGCGACGCAACATGATTCCAGTAACAAGTAATTTTCCTGTCTGCACTGAAAGCGAAAATGCTTTGCGACATAACAGTTAGTCAACCAGAATATTGTGTGGGCAGTTCTGTTTGCATGCGTAAAACGAAGAACGGTAATACCACGCTTATCCAGATGGCATCAATTTCATGGTTCTACATTTTATATCTCCTTTTCCAATGTTTGATGTTTAATATACACGAGGAATGAGATTTTAATCCGGTGTGTGTGGAACTACATGAGAACCAAGCGACCTAAACTCACACTTTGCCACCTTGTTAGGACACAGTGTGACGGTGCAGATTTTCCTGTCATTACTTGTATCAACAGTTACAATAGCCACATTAAAAAACTGAGTCAAATATTTACAATATTTCATCCCACTACCAAGGACACAAAGGAAACAGCTAACCCAAACCCTTGAGCTTATCTGCATAGTGTCTTCGGTATTTCAATGGAGGCTCTGGGGTATTTTTGGAGCCGTGCGGTTTGCACTGCTTTAGACATGCGTATTACATGTTTTATTATGACTAAGCAAGGCAGAATGTGCCACCAGGAAATGACTGTGGTTGATTTTACATGCATTTTCATGACACATCTCAGTCCCAAATCTCATGACACGCTTCTTGTATCATCGCCTGTTGTCTCTAGTTTGGCTGTTCTCTCAAGTTTTTGGATCAAGGCAGACTATAAGACTAAAAAGAACGAATAAAACATTACTCACGTTCTCTGTATCTGCCCGAGCGGAGGCCATTAAGGATTGAGGACAGTGGGTGAATGTAACACTGCAGCTCCAAGCACTGCAAAACAAAGAGCATCATTCAGTATTTCATTCATTTGTCGGTTATTATTTATTGTTTAGCATTCCTCTAACAATTTCTAGAATTTTGATGTTTTCATTTCAGGATGTTGACTGTACAATTTCCCAATTAACATAAACAAACAACATCAAGTTAGGACATTCCTTAGTTTGTACAGCTCATTATTTGCCAAGAACAATGACACTGATACAAAAAGTGACTCATCTACTCTCTCACTCATGTATGCAAATGTAATGGAACGAGTTAAAGGCATTTCTACAAGACAGAGAAAAACAGTTTTTTCACTCAGTGGCCTCGTATGACTCATTCACTTTTCACCTAGAAGAACACATAGAGGAGGGGTCTTCCTGGAAGTGGTTCTGCTTCGAGTATTTTTCTGATTTATTCTGCTCGGGTGGAGATAGATCATGTAGGAGATAAGGGTGCTTTTCAGAACACCATGTCCCTTCCCTGGCATGCTGGCAAGTCAAAAGTGGCACGTCTCACCTTGCATGCGAACAGCCTGTCTTTCTCCATTTGTTCAGGTGTGAGCTGCCTCTCCCTTTGCTCCGGCACCATGGAGCTCCGTGTTCTCTTCAGCGCCTGCCTCTTTTTGCCTACAGGGCTCTCGGGGCACCGGCTGTAATTGTTTCGATCCCCTTGTCCCAGGTGAGAATGGCTGCCGTCCTCACTGTAGTCGGAACTATTGCAGCTAGAAGGAGAACTTCCCCGAGAGCTCACGTTCTCTTTGTCCATTACCTCCCCTTTCTCTCCATTCCTCTTTGGGAGCGACTGACAAGTTTGGACCCCCTGGACGACCCCCGAGGTGGGGGATTTTGGCAAGGTGGTTTGTCCCTGCACTTTGGTACAGTCTGATTCTAACTCGCTATCGTTGTCCTCATCGTCACTGGCCAGCCAGTCAATGGAATAGTCCGAATCTGAAGCTGACATCTTAGGAAGCAGGGTCTAACCAGCATGGACCATCACTGACCTACGGCGGAAACAGGGAGTACTTTAATCTCGTTTCAATAAACATTAATAATGAACATCATTACACAATACAACATGAGTTGGCATAAAATAGAGAATTATATTATATTTGCTTTGGCATTATATTGCTTTGGCAGGAATATAAAAGCAAAAATTCCACCTTTTTCAGACCTATTTGTGAGATTAATAGTCTAGCAGATACCAGTGGTCAAAAATGACAACTTAAGCATGCTTCTTCAATAAAATCCAGTGGGATACTGAATTTATGCCAGCTCAGACCAGCGTGTTTTCCAGACACACCACCTGAGTCTCACACACAGACTAAAGATAAACAGCAGCCATAAAAAAAAAAGACTTACTGCTGTTTCACGAACAGTGCCGAGAACTCATGAAACTGACATTTACGGTTAATTCTTATGTTGTCGATGACAAAACTGATTCTTCTGTACGTTTTCAGTACCAAAACAAACCCTAAAAGAGTAGTATGCTTTTACGCATATACACGTTTTTGTAAATAATTAGTCTTATTCATGCATAATATTGTAACAACAGGAGGAGACAGTCTTTATTTGTTCAAAACTAAGATGTTTGAAATAAGATTTTATGCTGCAGCCTGTTAAGAACAAATTTGCACCCTGTGTAGCACATGCATTTGTTTGTTCTGATTGCACCTAATTGAAAAACACTTGAAAATCAAGCAATACATAACTAGCAGGCTGTGTTGAAGCAGGTGACACAAAAAAAAAAAAAAAAAACGCACACATTCAAAGCCCTGTTTGTTTATTCAATGAGACCAGAACGCCGCAGCCATGGTGACCACCATTTAATACAGAACAAAGGCCCTAGAAATAAGCCGTTCTTTCTGCACCCTTTTATTAATAAATTACATTGAACGTGCGAGTAATGTATGCTGGTTACATTTAAAAGTTAATTTGTTTGTGGGCTTGCTTTTAAAAGGAGGGCGATTTGAAAATAGTCCAGGAACACACAGATGGGACCAGATCTGCGGCCTTGAGCATTAGCAGTAATTTTTCTGCTTGTATTATCAATTCCATCAGTTCTTGGTAATTTATAATAGACATGCCTTGAGGAATACGCATAAAAGGAGTGTTTACAACATTACATTTAATGAGCCAGGCCAAAAATCTTTGCTAAAAGCGTATGTTGCACAGAAGCAACTGCTCTGCTTTTTCTAAGGGTGCCGAGCACTCATCTTTTTATAGAGGCCGAGGGCTTCTTATAAATTAAAAGGGCATGTACGTGACGCAAAAATATGTATTATGCCTACATGAATAATAAAAAAAATTTAAAAAAAAAACAGGAAACTGCCCACTCTGCATCGTCAGGTGACCTAAAATGTGCTTCATTCTAAATTATTTAATTTATTTATTACCGAAAATAGGTTATTTAATACAAAAACTGAATCATTCCGGTTACATTTTACATCTGGTCATTTTTAAGGGAACAGGTAAATATATAGTGCCTTAAGCACTGCACATTTTCACTTTTTACAGTATAACATTCGCTTTCAGTTATTACAAAAGTATTGTTTTTTTCAAAAAAACGCATTCTAAATGTAACTTTTACATAAATGAAAATAACTTATACAATATAAGTACTTAAACTTTGTCATTGTTCTCGTGCAGCACGAGATGTTTTGTATAAGCTTGTTGCATTGAACTTATATAGCCTAGTTTTTGAGAAAATGTACAACATAAACTATATAGTATGTAACACTATACATAAACAGGTTTTAAGACTGGCTAAGCACATTCACATCTCTTGGGCATTTAATCCGTCCATCAGCTGGTCGGTTTCATTTCAAACAAATGGACTGCTGAGCCAGAGTTCTGCCCTGCCAATAAAGCCACATTATGTAATAGCTCTACCTCAAGCACGCGACTAATTGGCTTTATAACAGTCACAAAAGCTCAGCCTTTCCAAATGGATGTAATTGCTGACCAGCTTTTTCCTGTCAATACTGGTTTCACCAAAAGTTGAATCAAACAAAACGCAGCGTTTAACGGTTAGCACGACTGCAGTCAGCGAACAAACTCCTCATTCATATCGAAAAACTGCCTACATCGGATACTTTACAAGTTTTGTCGACAGCTGGGGACGGGGATGAAAAGGCCCTTTATTAGTTTGTGGTAACAGGTAATTTGACAAAACAAAGAAGGTTTATTTTCACAGTGTTTACGTTTGGTTGCCAGTTTAAAGACAAAGCGGGCACGTGACAATTATTTAATAGCGACATTTAGCGCAACGGCAAATGTAGGAAGTCATGTAACCGAGACCTATTTCTTGTACTCCTGTCAGTAATATCGGTTGTTATGGGCAACACGCATATTAATATTAAAACGACTATGGAATAAAACAAAACCCGTACAGAATTAATGTACCTGGCTGATAACTGAGGGTGGGGCCCTGAAGATGACTAACACCTTAATACACCCTTCCAAGACAAGACCACCGCAATTTTTTGGCCTTTTTTAAACATATTACAGAATGTTTTTTTTTAATATAGTTTTATATTAAAACGCATACTGTCGCATGAAACGGATACGAACAAAGCCAAAAACTAATTTAAAAGACCAAATCTATCATATAGGCTACATTTAATACGATAAATACATAGTGCGCGTAAAATATACATTACGTACACATATACATTCAGTACACATAGTATACTATGTATAATTTTCTTCATTTTATAATAGGCGGATGCCTCTGTTCACGCAGCGGCATCTTCTAACATATCTTACATACATACATACATAAAGCCCTATATCTCACTGTTATTCCTATATGTGTATGCAATTTTACCCCATAAAAACGTTTTCGGACGCGGTCGCTGTTATTTAAATCGCGAATCCTACCTTTAAGCCGGATGGGACGAATGGTCGCACTGTCCTTTGTTTCAGCAGTATATCCAAAGACAACTGGAGCGCCCTATCGAGCCTCTGTTGAGAAGCGTACGTGGTTTCAGTGATGTAGACCTGCAGTTGTGTGGCCCCGTGTTACTTCTCCCAAGGCAACGTGTCTGAGAGGGCGGGTACTAAAACGCAGAGCGTTCCGATTTGAGCGTCCAGACCCGAATCTGACAAATAGAGTTTGCGTTGGAAGCGAGCTTCGGCTGATAGGGGAGACGAGCTTACATATTAAGATGATATGCAAATTAACAAAACACGTGGACACGCGGATCGGTTTCATTCCAACAGGCGGACAGAATGTCAACTGCGAGCGTTTTTTTTTTTGTTGTTGTTGCTCACAGTTACTAACTTTTTTTATACCTCATTAGCTCGGATGCGATGACGCAGGATATGGACCTCCCTCTCATATGTTAGGGTTAGGTTGCTTTTAAAGTCACCATGAAACCAAATGGGACCATTCTTATTATTTTGTAAGGAATATTGCAGTATTTATTGTAAATGATTTATCCGTGTACATCATTATTTCTTTAATTCTGTCCTAATCTTTCATCAAATACGTCCCTCCCTCTTGACTCTGATGATGTGTTTACTAGCATGAGGGCGGGGCAACCTGTCACTCACATGAGATCAACCAATAGCAAACCACAGCCATCTAATCAATTCCTGATGGACAAAATCAGGTCCCACCCTACATTTTTTCTTGTTTCACGCAGATATATGTCACAGTAGGGAGGAAAAATCTTTAAAACGTATGATGTTTGATAAAAGTACATATATTTTTACGTTTAATTGTTTTGACAAGTTAGATTACAAGTTAAAGTGCATATTTTTCACCTATCTACAAATAGACTCGCTTTCATGAGTGGACAACCACAAAAACAGATGTTGCATCTGTTTCAAGAGGTATGTATCATTATGTCGTTATGTATCACTTTATTGTAAATCTGCATATCACAAGTACATCATAAAAACTTTAGTGTTTTGTTTAAAAAGCTTTGGATGATTGATGTTTAGCGCTAAAAGGTTTGTGCTAAAACTGGCGGCAAATTTAAATTTGCATACGTGCAGTAATAAAAACAGCTTTGCATAAAGATTTACGACCTTAAATGTTTAATCTCAGGAAACCTGTCAAGAAAATGTCTAGTTTATATTTTAGGCATCTTCTTATATATTTATAGGCACGCACACACACGCACACACTATATATATATATATATAGTGTGTGTGTGTGTGTGTGTTTGTAGATGTTACATAAATTTTATGTTATATAAAATGTTATATAATTTTTAAATTTTAAAAATGGGAATTACAAAAAATAAAGTAATATATCATGACACATAACAGTAATGAGTATTTGGGGATGAAGGTGAACAAAAAATTTTGGTCCTTAAATAGGCTTCATTTTCATAGACATTGATATATTTATTAATTAGATTTTTCTGTTTTTTCATGATATTGACCTATGGACTGGGCATTTACGACTCCTAGCACACTTTTAGATCTATCGATCATTTCGCAACTGTAAACAGACCAATGTGGAAACATTTGCATGCACCACGAGCCAGTGACACATGTGTCAAAGGAGCGATTCTGTTTGCACATTGCTACTGTTGCTCACTGGATGCAGGAGCCCCGTTGCTGGGTTTATCCTTACCTGCCCTCACCTGACTGCAGTGTGCACAGCTGGTTGTATGTGGAACAAGCCGAATGAATGAATGAGGCTGAACGTGATAGGCCACCACGTTCTGTTTCGTGTCGGGTTGCGCACGTGATGCCTTTACACTCGCACTGTTTTTACACAGCCTGTGGAGTTTCCATGGTGAGGGGGGCAGGGTGGAAAAACATTCCAAAGTAATTCACTTGCTGTGTTAAGAATGTTGCACCTTCTCTAAAAGCCTCACAGCAGGTGAAGTCGTGTAGCTATATTCCGTCACTTGTTATTCAGCGCAGTTTTTCAAACAGCCCGAATGGGAGGAAAATGGCATGCCAGGTGGTCTGTGTCCACTGGTATTTTCACGCTCATGCTGTGGTGGTTGTTCAAGTTGGTGGCTGTGACGGTGAGAGAGCAAATAAGGACTCGCAGTCGCTGCGTCTCTCTCTGGGGGGTGGGATCTCTGGTTGGAGTCCAGACAAAGATACAACGGCTGGAGCCAATGAGTCATAGTCCTCCTCCCCGGAAAACGTGAGCACATGTGAAAAAAAACCCACCCATCTTCTGTCTCTCCTTTCGGCTTTGCACAATTGAAAATCATAATTGATGTGAACAGAATGTTTCTTCCATCTTTCTCCTCTCAGTTCCTGTCGGTATTTGACAACCACGAGAACATTAACAAAACATTGTGGGTTCTCAACTGAGCCAAAGACGCCACCCAGATGGATTAGCAAATGGGTACAAACCGGTCTGGTTTTAAATGCAGACTGTCTTCTGGGAACGGGCCCTACTGCAGCCAGTAATGGCATGTTCGGGACAATTCATAAGGTCTTGCTGTGACTGTTTCTCGATAAAGGCCCATTCGCAACAAGGACTATAACGATAACTATAATTATAAAGTTTGAATATTGTTCTAATTCTATGAGAATTGAAAAATCCACACCACAACTATAACGATAATGGCACAGAAGAATGATGGTTGGAAATGAAAAATGAAATATGTCATTAATTACTCACCCTTATTTCGTTCCAAACTCGTAAGACCTTCGTTCATCTTCGAAACACAAATAAAGATATTTTTAATGAAATCCGAGAGCTTTCTGTTCCTCCATAGACAGCAACGCAACTACCACTTTCAAGGCCCAGAAAGGTAGTAAAGACATCGTTAAAATAGTCCACGTGACTCCAGTGGTTCAACCTTAATGTTATGAAGCGACGAGAATACTTTTTGTGCACAAAAAAGCAAAAATATTGACTTTATTCAACAATTTCTTCCCTTCCGTGTCAGTCTCCTATGCTGTGGTGAAAATCAAGTTTTTAATGTTGTTCATATGTCTATGTGGTGTTTTTACTTGCCCTGCCAAAATTTTCACTGGCCCCACAACAAAAAAATTAATAAAAGTAAAAGACAAGAAAATGGGCCTATAAAATAAGCATAGTTATTTTTTTCATTGTCTTTGTTACATTTAACCTCAATAAATAGGGTTATGACACCAAAAGCTACTAGATTAACTCACTTATATTTTACATATTGTTAGACAAACTGTAAGTAATAAAATTACGAGTAATAGCACAAATAAATACAACAGAACAAACATATAAATGAAATAAATGGTGCTTTTCAAGTTTTTCATGTAGGTTTAAACAGGAGATTTTCAGGTACAGAAATTGTAATCTAATGTATAACTATAGAGTAGATTAAGCTTTATTAAAGTTAATCAGTCAAGAGCAGTTACAGATGCATAAAAATGTTTTTAATGTTGAAAATATAAAACGTTACATACTGTTATTTGAAATTATTAAAAAAATAAAGACACTTTAAATGTGAAATTAAACCCGCCAGTAGGTGGCAGCGAATCACTGTTAATGAGCCAATCATTGAGATACAACCGATTCATTCAAACGGCTGATTCATTCAGGAAGTGTTGCTCAGAGACGCAGAACAATTCTGTGGACTATTTTGGTTGGCGAAATAGAGCGAAACAAGCGATTTTGTGTCTTAAATGTAAGTCACTTGATATTAAGTTCTTGTTCATTAAACTGTACGCTAAATAAAATCAATATCACATTTGTAATCATGCTAATATTTAGAGAAAAACGGCGCTCTTTGTGTAATATTGGTTGGCTATATTAAATGATATAAATATGAAATATATACAGGGGCATTTTTGCCCCTTATCTTGAATTCTGGGGCATTCTAAAGGCATTTTAATAGACTAAATCACGCAGTGAAAGCGTGCAATCTAAATATGCACGTGCACTAGTCTAACCTACTAGACTACGTCACGTAGTGCATGCGTGCACTCAGTGAGTGTGTTTTTGTTTGTTTTTTGTAAAGTGAGGGACATACTCGATAATATCAGATCGTTAAATCAACAATTACGATATCATAGATGATATATAACGCACACCCTACAGCACTGGCCCGATCGGGCAAGTGACCGTTCCGTCTACTGTCCCGAGCGTCGTTCACACTGGCCCCGGGCCATCGGGCAGTCCTTATTGTCGAGCCCTGTGAGTATTTTCTCCTTAAAACTGCAGTGATCTAAAGACAGTTGTAAAAACGCGGTTTGAAATCGCTGGTGTTTGTGATGTCACAAACTACCTTGTAACCAATCACGTCAACGTGCCGGCAGGCTTTAGCATATCATATTTTCTGTTGATATAAAAAATCGGGTAGATTTATCAAATTATTGGGTAGATTTAACAATAATTATGTAAATAACAATGTTATGATGAACTATATGCCTTTCTCCACTTAGGTTCTGAGTTGTTCAAAGCGTTTCTAACACCGTGTCCTAACCAAACGCGATGTGATAAGATTCTAGCGACAAGAAGTTTGTCTGTCCACACCAGACGTGACACGACTACGAGACGCGACAAAATCAATCAAAAACCACAGCCAATCAGAAGAGCGTGAGGGCGGGCTCTTTTGGGCATGGAAGTCACAATGAAATGGAGAAGTGCATAATCAAATTAATAAATATTACACAATTTAAACATTATTTAAAGTGCATCCTAGGTTTCTGAAACAATCTTTTTCATAATACACTTGTTTGTTCACAATGAGTAGACAGTTTGAACGTTCTTGTGCCCATTTATTTATTTTCACAATCTGAGGTGAATTATCCATAGTTACTTTCCATACGGCTACAAAGCTGAGAAAACAAAATGATATGCAAATGGGAATTAGATGCTTTTATCAATAAATAAAGCACATAAACATTACCTGAGATTATCATCGCCATATATTGTGTTGTTGTTTCAGCCGCAATGTCGCAGGAAAATAGAAACCGTTTCTAAAATAATTGTCGCATGTCGCCGTTGCGGCTAGTTAGAACAAAAACTCTGATTAACATGGAAAAGATACCTTTTATCGCGTCGCGGCGTCGCATCGTGTCTGGTTAGGACACGGTGTAAGGATACTGATTTTTAGAAGGCAGACTCAGATGGCGAACTGGAACATGGTTTGTGTAACATTAGCAAAGAGTGTAGAAGTTCTTCAACATTAGCAACACATTATTAGCAGCTGTTTGATAATGTAGTCAAGCAAAAGGCTAATCATATTAATTACTGTCATGTGTCCGATGATACCATTGTGCAGCGTTTACCTCAGTAAGTTCGCCGAGTGGATCTCTGAGCTTGTGCGAGTGAGTGGAGGCGGGGCTAATTAGCACATTCATAGATCCGCGTATAATAAATGAAGCAAGGGTGTAGAGTTACATTCAAGTTATTTTAAGGCATGAAGAATTTTTTTTACAGGAAAAATGTTTAAATATATGATTTGGTGATCAAAGATGAGTTTTAAGGGATAAAATTATTGACTACAGAAAGTGTAAGCAGCGCTTCATACATACGCTATTGACAACAGATAATTAACCTTTTTTTGCCTGCAATATTTTGTTGAAATATCACTTATGTGACTGTACTCTTAGAGAACAGTTCTTTCCCAGCTGATGAACGATAAAAACATTGACAGCCAATCAGAATCTACCCAACTTTAAAGGGTTAGTTCATGAAAATTCTGTCATTTATTACTCACCCTTATGTCGTTCCACACCTGTAAGTCCTTTATTCATCTTCAGAACACAAATTAAGATCTTTTTGATGAAATCTGATGGCTCAGTGAGGCCTCCATTGCCAGCTAGATAATTTCCTTTTTCAATGGCCAAAAAGATACTAAAAACATATTTAAAACAGTTCATGTGACTACAGTGGTTCAACCTTAATGTTATGAAGCGACGAGAATAATTTTTGTGCGCCAAAAAAACAAAATAGCGACTTTATTCAACAATATCTAGTGATGGGCGATTTCAAAACACTGCTTCATGAAGCTTCGAAGCTTTACAAATCTTTTTGTTTCGAATCAGTGGTTCGGTGCACTGCCAAAGTCACGTGAACCATTGAAATTTCGAAAAACTTATGACGCAACAAAGCCTCATTTACTGAAATCACATGACTTTGGCACTCCGAACTACTGATTCAAAACAAAAGATTCGTAAAGCTTCTTTAAAGCATTTAAAGTGGCAGGCGACATACCTGCAACACGCTTATAATAGACAGAATGTCTTTGTCCGTTAAGGCTAATAAGGTTATCATTATAGTTATCTATATAATTCTTTTCTAAAAGGACATTATGGTGCACAGATCACAGGTGGTGACTTTTGTTTTATGTCTCACCATCATTGCGAGAGGGGAAGTGCAAGCGAGGTCATAGGTGTGG
The DNA here is from genome assembly GCA_039654765.1 of Mylopharyngodon piceus. Classification (NCBI taxonomy): domain Eukaryota; kingdom Metazoa; phylum Chordata; class Actinopteri; order Cypriniformes; family Xenocyprididae; genus Mylopharyngodon; species Mylopharyngodon piceus. The sequence continues at coordinate 2,028,377 of CM077459.1, read as the reverse complement.
CTCAGCTGTGTTGATCCTATTTGAGCTTACAGCGAGAGGAAAGAAATGAGAACTATATTTCTCAACATCATCCCCTTCAGTTGAGAAGAAGGTGTGTTGCAAACACTAGACATGCTGCTAAAAACAGCAGCGGTGGCCCTCCCTTTTGGGCGGGAGGCAGCAACCCTGATAACCTGCACAATATGCTATTGGCCGGCGCAATCTTTACTCTCTTATTCTTCCCTTTGTTGGTACACATTCTCTACCCAAAACGTGTCCAAAACACCCCGCAGAACATCACTTGAAAGGATGGAGAGCAAACAACTGGATGCTATTTGCATAGGGGGTTTTCTCAGAGTGCTCAGCTTGGACACTTTACAATGTGCAATACGATGAGAATATTGAGTCCTACGCTGAACCATCATCACAGGCTAAGCAAATGACACAGCAGTTAAGTTTGCAACTTGTGGGAATAAAGTCCAAAAAAAGGGAAGCCTGAAACATCAGTGATGATGATTCCTATTCTCTCAGTCATTTCTCTACCACAGTTAGGTAATCTGTGATGATGCGTTTCTCACAAATATTTATTGAAGACATGTTCTAGTTTCTATTCGACCTTATCAAAATATACATAGTCTGTAGAAACAAACTTGTGGTGAATACGAGATTACAGTGTAAGTGGGAGATAATTATTGGTTTATTGCATTTAATCATAGACCATAAAGATCTGCAGTCACCTCAAGATAATAAAAGCTTCTATGAGAAACATATTACAGATGTTACATATTGAAGTAATTACAGAAAAATTGATCAGGCGAAACTTGTGAAGAACAGAAAATTTACTGTATTAAAGTATGAAAATATGGTGAGGAAAAAAAGTCAAAAGTCAATACCCTGATGTGTTGTGGTAATGAGAGAAAATGTGCTTAATTATAATGAAAATAATATCACAATGAACAAAATGAATGAATGATCCTAAAAATAGTGTTCAGTTTCTTTATGCAATGTAAATATATTATTATTATTATTATTATTAGTTCACTTTGAAATGAAAATTAGCCCAACCTTTATACTCACCCTCAAGCCATCCTAGGTGTATATGACTTTCTTCTTTCTGATGAACATAATTGCAGAACTTGAAATAAATGTCCTGACGCATCCAAGCTTTATAATGGCAGTGATAGGGTTCAATGAGTATGAGCTGAACAAAGTGCTTCCATCCACATCCATCCATCATAAATATGTGCTCCACACGGCTCCGGAGTGTTAATAAAGGCCTTCTAAAGCGAAGCGATTCATTTGTGTAAAAAAATATCCATATTTAAACAAGTTATGAAGTCGAATATCGAGCTTCCGCCAGACCGCCTTCCGTATACAAGTTACGAAGAAAGTCTAAACTGGCGTCGCGTCAATTACACTTTTTCCGTAAGTTTAACAGGGAAGGCGCATGACGCAACGTAAGCTTTGTGAACTGCAAGAGGTTTACACTTTCTGCGTATGTTGAATACGGAAGGCGGTCTGGCAGAAGCTCGATATTCGACTTCATAACTTGTTTAAATAGGGATTTTTTTTTTTACACAAACGCATCGCTTCGCTTCAGAAGGCCTTTATTAACACTCCGGAGCCATGTGGAGCACATATGTATGATGGATGGATGTGGATGGAAGCACTTTCTTCAGCTCATACTCATTGGTATTGGTCACTGCCATTATAAAGCTTGGATGCGTCAGGATATTTATTAATATTTCTCCGATTGTCTTCGTCAGAAACAAGAAAGTCATATACACCTAGGATGGCTTGAGGGGGAGTAAAGGTTGGGCTAATTTTCATTTCAAAGTGAACTAATCCTTTAAATATAGGTTATTTCTTATTTTATTTCCAATTTCATATATTATATTTATTTTATTTCTTCTGTAATTTAGTTTTTCTTTTGATTTTAGGGTGAAATTCAAATTCAATTTCAATTTGTTTTTTTGTGCAATTCATCTTTCTCACATTCTATATTCGTAAGCGTGAACAGCTATCCTTCACTTCCTTAATCAATTTCTGTCATGAAGTGACTGCTTTCACACTCGGCAATTACAAGGACTCTTGCACACTTCAGCATGTTCTAGCACTTTTGTATCGTTCTCTCTGCCACACATATTCATACAAGGCATTGATGCTCAGCCCATCGTCCTTGTGTCTGGCCTGTGATGAGTCACAGGTGAAAATTGGCTTGGTGATTTAGAAGCGCTGTCTGACGGACCCTGATGATTCACTGGGATGGAGGGTTGCGGGGGAATGCTGGATTTCTCACTGGCTTTCTTTATCTCATTCATAAAAAAGAGAGAGAGAAAAAACACTTGGGTGCCCACATCGCCTCCGTCCTGAATGTCACCTCCACAGGAGGCTTAGAAACGAATCTCTACCTTCACTCTGGAGGAAAAAATGTGATTTTGTGGATAAATACATGAGGGAATCTCACAAAAACATGAATCTCCCATCAAAAACAGGTCTAGGTTACATTTCACCAAAGCATCTGGAAATATTACAGTACTGTGCAAAAGTCAGTATTTTCACCCCCCCCCCCAAAAATGGTTTTAAGCCAGTTATTTATATCTTTTGCTGTAGTGTGTCAGTAGGAAATATCAGTTTACATTTCCAAACATTCATTTTGCCATTAATTGTAATGATCCAGTGAGATTTTTTAACGTCCAATTTGCCCCTATTTGGGTGTGAGCAAAAATACGCTGTTTTCGTGTGTGTAACTTTAAGTGCAAATTACCTTTCAAGAAGAGGGCAGAGACTTTACAGCTTGTGTTTCAGATACTCCAGCAACAAAAAAACTGGAGAATCTCACGCACCCAAAATGTCAGAAATTGTCAGTAGCGATGTTCAGCCTTATATGTTCGAACCGGAGTCGGACACTGATGGAGAGACTCAGGAAGAAGTTACAACTTTTAGAAAGCAACATGATGTTTCTGAATGGTTAATTGATGAATTTATGTAGTTGTTGTGGAGTTAACTTTATTAAGTGTGATACTTACTTGTTCTAGATATGAAGTTTGAGCATGAACAGTTGGTATCAACCCATCAACTTCTGTGCAAATCCAGCATTGAACTGACCCTCATTTGTGAAGCTGTCCGGCATAAAATGATTTGCACAAACATAGGCTTTGACCAAACATAAGGCTTTACCTAATTTCTTCAGCACATTTCCTTCATAAATGAAATTCATCCACTGTGTCCTCAGTGGCTCAGATGCCGGGAATCTATGGAGACTCTGATGTTGATTGGTACATCCAAAAAACAGAACATTTGTAATGTTTATGTGGTGCAGACATTATACCAATAGGTGCTATAGCGTGAATATAAACATGGCGGACTATGTGCGGCTCACTCAGGGCGGGATCTATACTAATAGGGCAGATTGTCACCAGTCATGGGCGGGGCTTGTCCCTACTGTGACATCACATTAGGGGGAAATCTGGAACGGCGTATTTTCAGATACTGCTTCTGATTTATAAGGAGTGGGTGGATTTTTACCATTATAGGCTGGTTGTTTACACACACTATGGACACACATCAGTGTTCAAATGCCATGTAAAAGTGAATTTTGCATAATAGGTCCCCTTTAACTCCGCCACTGGTGTAATTTTCTGTCATTTATGACACAATGCTTCCTCGCCATTGACAGAATTTTCCAGCAATCCATGTTTTCACTGATATACAGTACTAGGGGGCACTATTATGCATCTTCTGAAAGAGTACAGAATCACCGGATCAAAACACAGGCGAAGAAGAAGCAGAAGCAAGCGATAGAAGCATTGAAAAATGCAGCAAAAAAACGCTGGTGAGGAAGGAGTTAAAGTACAGTTAAAGGTATTTTTCATGTATAAAATGAATACCTAAGTAGGAACATAGTATACTTAAAGTGCAAAACTAATATATAAATAGTAAACTGTAAGTATGATGTTAAGTTCTATTAAAGAAATCTTACAAGTATTCATGTATAAAAACTAGTAGTTTACTGTGAGTATGCTTCAAAGTGTACTTTCATGAACTAAAAAATGTGCTACAAGTATTTGACTAGTAAACTATCAGTATGGCTATAAGTTCACTTGTAGTATAGTTGCAGTACAAACTGAAAACACAGTTGTAAAGTAGTTGTGTACTCAAAGTTTACTACTGTTACACGTAAAGTATACTTTTGATCAGTAAAAAGTGGGCCAATTTAATCCCAAGTAGTATTGAAGTAATACACTTACAAGTATACTACTAGTACATTGGTATTAGTGTACTTACTAAGTATACTTAAAAATATACTTGAACTTCAGGATACTTATTTTTGTAAGGGTAAATTATGTGTGACTCGGTAAAGCTCCTTTGAGTGTGGCCAGCAGAGATGACTAATCTTTAATGGCCATATCTGCTTTGTGTTACACACTGAACCAGAGTTCTGTGTAAACGTGAGTGATAGCAGATGAGTACACAGCCTGTGCCCCACATTATAAGCAATCATAAAACACATTCAGCCCACACCGTCATAGAAATAACGCGTGAGAAAGTAAAATCATGTTGATGGGTGAAAGAACATGACACTCTGAACAGAGTTTTGCGGTCAGCAACAGGCCGATTCTAAATCTAACAGGATTATTCCAGACAGAGACATTGTTCGGGGTGGAAATCCATGTGCGGTGTTTATTGATTATGTAACTAAGTCAGCTGTACATAACAGGCTTTGAGATGTTCTGCTCTTCTGCTTTTACTCCTCCTATATGTTATATGTTCTTCAACTTTGGGCACTTTTCTGTTCCAGGGATTGATTTTTTTTATTTTTTATGTGAAGGTCACATTACAACTTGAAACTTCGAAATGCCTCCATCATTTATTTTTGATACTTTTCGAATGCCTTTTATATGCCTTTTATATCTATATATAGATTTTATTGTTTTACCCTTGACTTTATCATATTACATCAATATGATACACAAATTACGACTGTCAGCTGTGGATTAGTTTCCACCATTATCTCACGAGAAAACGTAACTATTGTACATTTTGGCAAATTGGTGATGAATTTGTAGCATTTAAACAATTCAATTCATATGAAAACGTATGAATTTTAGAAAAAATGTAAGCATCCATTCCTAAACTTAAGCAGATTGTACAAAAACATACAAATGAGATCGCACAAATTCATATGAATTTGCCAAAAATTCACCAAAACGTAAAATAGTTAGATGTTTTGTCTCTAATAAAGTGTAATATTTAAGATACATAAAATGCTAGCTATGAAAATAGCTTTAACAAATCAAAAATGTCTTTCCACCACAGAATGATATTAAATTACATTAAATATCGCGATAACATCCTGGGCTGCGTCTCCCAAAAGCATCGTAAGCCTAAGTTGATCGTAGAGACCATTGGTGGCAATTGTTCTACGATCAACTTAGGCTTACGATGCTTTTGAGAAACGCAGCCCAGTTTATTATAAGTGCATCCTGTAGTTTTGTCGTCTGTTGCGTTAAATGTTCAAGCTCTTTAAAGCAGGATGGATTCTGATTAGCTGCCAATGTTTTTATCGTTTATCAGCTGGAAAAAATAGTTCTGAAAGTGACTCCAACGATATCGTTCCTCTGTATCATTATTGTTACAGTTGTGGTGTAAACATTTAAGGCCCGTTCACACCAAAAACGATAACTATAAAGATAACGATAAAGATAACGATAAAGATATAGTTCTAAAAATCGTTCTAAATATAAAAGAATAGCATTGTCTACACCACAGCTATAATGATAACGATATAGAGAAACTATATCATTGGGATCACTTTCAGAACGATTTTTTCCCAGCTGTTGAACGATAATAATACTGACAGCCAATCAGAATCCAATCTAATTTAACATGGCAGACGATATCGCGGAGAAGTCAACAGCCGAGGTCCAGAAAAAGCCACCACTGTTTGACAAGTCAAACCCTCTTTTCAAGGATACTTTAAAGAAAATGGATATATGGAAAACAAGCGGTCATACCCTCGGAATAAATGGTGAGTATTAACGATGAGATCATTATGCCAGGCTAGCAAACAGTGTAACATAAAATTACCTCAGCTATCCAGCGCTAGTTTCGACAACATTGTCTTGCTTCCTTTGATGTTGCAGTGAAAAATAGGTGTTGTTTTTATTCCACTATATTGACTTTGTCAGCTAAATTCACTGTTGAAGTTGCAGTGAAAAAGACGAGGTGTTGTTTTTACTCCACTATATTGACTTTGTCAGCTAAATTCACTGTTAGATTAGATCGATTACACTAGCTATTCACTCAAAACATAGCATTCTGAGGACATCTGCTGGTTAAAGCTGTGTAAATGCAACAAGAACAGCAAAAACGTTGTACACACTTTAAAACCGCAGCGTGTGAGCTTAGAATAAACAGACCGTTTATTGTTCGTTGGTGTGGACGCAAATATAGTTATCTTTATAGTTATCTTTATAGTTATCGTTCTTGGTGTGAACAGACCTTTAGAATGATTTTTAATGCTATATCTTTATCGTTATCATTACAGTTATCGACCTTGGTGTGAACAAGCCTTTACAGTTAATCAATTAACAAGTTTTTACTGTTGCATTTTACTTTTATTTTCTGCTAGCAAAACGTAAAATAGTTACGTGTTTGTTTTGCCTGTAATAAAGTTTTATATTTAAGATACATAGATGCTAGCTATGAAATTAGCTTTAGCAAAACAAAAGTCTTTCCACCACAGAATACTATTAAACGCAATAAATTGCGGAAATGACAGTGTTGTGGAAATGATCATGACCTTCAGTTTTCTTCTGTGATGCATTCACTAGCCCCTTTTACACAGAAATTCCAGTAAATTACCGTAAAATTACCAGAACGACTTTTCCGGTAAATACGCAAATGTGCTGTTCACACAAGCAGCGTTCCGGTAAAATACCGTTCACACATCAGTACCAAAATGCCAGTAAACTCTGCGATATTAATCATCGGAAATTACCTTTAAACGATGAGCCGTTTTCTTATCCACCTGGATGAGAAGCGCTTAAGTTTTATTTTAGTTAGGCCTAATTTTTTTTTTTTTTTACTTCTGAGTGACAAGCATAAGGAGATGATCACACAAAATGCGGTTTTGCTCTTAAAAACACAAGACGCATAATAGTTCCCATGTGTTGGGGGTCACTCATTACAAGTAACTTGAGTTACGTAATCAGATTACTTTTTCTAGTAACTAGTAAAGTAACACATTACTTTTTCAATTTACAACAAAATTTTGAAGTTAACTTTTCAAATAAGTAATTTGCATTACTTATTTGAAAAAGTAACTTCGATATTTTGTTGTAAATTGAAAAAGTAATGTGCAATTAGTTACTTTTTTAGGGAGTAATGCAATAATGTAATGCATTACTTTTAAAAAGTAAATAGTAGCCTACTGCAGTTACTATAGTACGCAATAGTACATGCAGAGCTGTAGCACTGTTAAATAATAAAGAAGGCAGGGTCTTGAGCGCAAGACATGGCCGAAAGGACCCACAGCACCCATAAACGACCCTTATTTATTCAGTGGTTATTAATATTAAAGACACTTGCATAACTAATAGATCTGACCATAAAATGACCAGGTGGTAATGCTGTTGAATTGGTGATCAGGCTCATATTGTGTGATGGTTTCTGTGCCGCCCCAGATGGTGAGATTGCATCTTTTCAGACAGCGCTGGCCAGATGTACCCGGGTGATTATGTGGTTTTTCACGTCAGCTCGGCTCAGTCAAGAGATCAGTCATAGTTGACTTTTTCCGATCTGTTAAAGTTATGTCGAAATTGTGTATGACATGCCCGTCACCCATTAGCCAAACACTCACAGCCGAAATAAAAAAGCGGTGTTTTAGCTGTATTTAGAGGGCACGAGTTGCATGTGCTCAGCAAGAAGTGAAACCCAGCATGCTTTCAGGAAGCCTGCACTGTGACTTTAAAGGGCTGGACGTCCTGCCCATTTTGTTCTGTCTTTAAGTGTGTGTGTGTATGTGTGTGTGTTTTCTCGTAAGACTCCACACAGTCACATGTGCTCGGAGAGAGAGCTCTTGGCTCATTTTTCCACAGACAGTTCACATGCAGGCAGGGCACTGAAACTCTGGCAACGAATCACAGTTGAATCTTTAATGGCTTTGTGTGTGTGCGCGTGTGTGTGTGTGCGTGTGTGTGTGTGTGAATGTCTGAACAGCTGCCAGCACAGCCCTAGCGGCAGTAGGCTCTCTCTCCACAGGGCTGAATGCTACATGTGACTGGGGGTGTATTTTAACTGGATTATGTAAGCGCTCTGGCCGAGTCTATGCACAGTGCACGGATAAAGATGGCTGTACATGATTCAGAGGCGTGCATGCTCTCTTACCGGTGTTCATTTCCAAACAGATTAAGTGATTCCTGCACAGAGCCGTCAGTTACGACAGACTTCGGCCCTTGTGTTTGTACACCTGTCCCTGTGCATGTGCACGGTATATTTATGGCTCTGTATTTTGACTCTTCTTGAGGAAATCAACTTAGAAATGGCATACTTATAGTTGACTTACTTCTGGTTAGACATTAAATAGGGATAGAGGGAAAGAAAATGAATATCCAAAAAAGTACACTTCACCTTTATTATCAGGTTATTGTTATATCTATACTGATAAATGAATAATTGTAAATGTAAATGTTTGGTTTTATCTTTTATCTGGGCTCTAGAATATTGAAACCAATAAGCTAAATAAATTGATAAAACTGAGGCCTGACCTTTAGCGATTGATTATAATATGGTAGCTTGATCTCAAAGACAAAAACTAGCATTTCATACCTGTACATAAACATTCATTTAAAAATTTTAATATATACTGTTCTACTGATAGTTGCAAACTAATAATACTTACATATAAAAGATGTATTATTTCAAGAGTATAAACGAGGGAAAAAGTATATTAGTTCATTTTTTTATTAGTGCTAACAAATCGATTAATCGTGATTAATCACATAAAAGTTTGTAAATGTATAATGTGTATAATGTATAATATATATATATATATATATATATACACAAAGTTTTATGTTAGATGTGATTAATCGTGATTAATCGATTTGACAGCACAAATTATGGCTTTTTTATACTTAAATTTTTGTTTATGTTTTAGTTTTGTTATGTACTGTTGTCATTTTTTTATACGTTTTGTAATGTATAAAAAATATATTACTATTGGGCTTTAATTTATTATTATTTCAGTTTTAGTTTTAGTAATTTTATTACTTCAATCAAACTTATTTGTTTCAGTTAGATGCCAAGCCAACATTTCACTTAAGTTTACACACTCACACAGTGCTGTCAAACGATTAATCACGATTAATCGCATCCAAAATAAAAGTTTGTTTTCATAATATATGTGTGTGTACTGTATATATTTTTTGTTAAATATATACATGCATGTGTGTGTATATTTATATATACATAATAAATATACACAGTACACACTACACACATATATTATGTAAACACAAACTTTTATTTTGGATGCAATTAATCGCGATTAATTGTTTAACAGCACAAATATATATGTATTTATAAAACGGTTAGTTCCTGTCTTTGATTTTGATTGGTCAATAGCTGTGTTTTATTCACAATTTTAAAACACGGCTATGACCGCTTAACCCAACGGTTCTGTGTATCACTACACAACACCCTTAGCAACCACTCTTTGCAACGTAAACTGTTTGTTCTCAATTGATATTGTTCATTGAAGCTTACTGTATTATGTAGAAGAGTATTGTGAGAAAGAGATCGAGTGAGCGAGTGTATTACCTGCATTCAGATTTAGCATTTTCCTTCAGGTTAGTCCTATGTTCATAATAAAAAATGCTGTTTAAATGTCCGCTGCAATATCTTGTCCTTTTAACATTTAATGGGTTTTCCCGTGACTGACAGCGCTAGTCAAAGCATTTGTCAGTTGCGTCTTGTTCCGTGTTCACAACAATTCAGTTTTTTTATTGTAAAAGTCTTCGCTACTGACTGACACACTCATAAAGAAAGTCTTTGCCGCCATCTAATGGTGTAAAAATGTAACTTCTGTTGCTGTTCACGGTCAGGGACAATTTTTTCCGGCGGAAGGAAGGCTTTTAGAAAAGGTTTGAAATTTGCATTGATACATATTTCTGGCTTTAATATTTGTATTGTGTGGTAACCGTTTTATAAAAGCAATAAGGTACTCGAGGCTAGTGCTGTATCGTGAATAAGTCATGGCTGAAGATACAGCACAGCCTCTCGTACCTTATTGCTTACATATATTAGTGCTGTCAAACGATTAATCGCGATTAATCGCATCCAAAATAAAAGTATGGGTATGACATTTTTAAACATAACTTCTACAACAGGTTATCTTTTAATTTTAATAAGCGTTTTGCCCACATAATTATAATGCAGTGCAGGGCCTGTCCTGTGGTGAAATGGTGAACTCTTGTGTGAAAACTGCAGAGTCAAGTGAAATGAGCCCAGATCAATTAGACGTGTTTATGGTTGACTGCACCCTGATTCGCTCTGTCTCGCCATGCAGAATGAATGACTTAATGCTATCAGTGCACAGCACCAAGCTGATCACCCGCAATCCTTCTGCCCCCTGTAATTCAATCACAATGACACCAGCCTGGACCGAAGGCTTCATTCAAAGGTCTGGTAGAGTGATATTAGGGGCTGTTGTGGAGACCAACATTGGAAGGACTAGACAAGCATTAAGAACTGTAATAATACTAACATAATTTATTCTGCGAAAAGGACAGAATCTTTTTTTCCCCACTTAAATTCTGACATTTAACGATTGTGATTGGCAGAGGGAAATTATTCATTATTTGTATAAAATAGAATATGTCACTGTCAAACATCGAGTTATTCTGTATTACTCATATTGACAGCAAGTCTCCTGGTTCCATCTAAGGATGAAAAAACAAACGTTTGTGTTCAGAATGGGATACTAGTTTGCTAAATACTAAACTAGTATACACTGTATACTATATACTAATGAATAAAAGTACTACTTAACTGCTGTCACATCACATTATTATTTTGCATGACAATTTAGTGTTAGTGTTAAAATGGCACCCAAACATAAATTTAAATTAAATAAAATTTTAAAAAGTTATTTTGCATTAAATTTGTGTAAATTAAATTAAATTAAATTAGATTAAATAATTAAAAAAAAAAAATTTTATTTTGTATTTTATTTGCATAACGTCTTGGCAGTCCAATATATATATGTTAAAAATTGTGGATGAAATCAAACTGGAAATGAAAGTTGAGCACATTGCATTGTGGGATATATTATTTTATACAGTGTGCTTTGATGCATACTGCAGATTTTGGCAAATGTAGTCATTTTTTTAATCGGTTAGTCTCAGAAAGAAAGAAAAAACCTTAAAATACTCTGTCATTTTTGGTCATACATATAAGAGTAATACATCATTCGAAACTGTACAATTTTATATGTGTAAACTCACAATAACAAGAAAATGTTGTGCTTTTGTAAAATAACGAAAACACATATAGGATGCGCATTCTGCTGTCTCCGTGAACTGGAGCGTGTCACAAAAATGAACCGAAACTCAGCGTATAGGCTACTTGTCTCACAGACATGATAAATCTATCTATAGAAAGCTTGAAATGTGTTTTTAAACGAACCAATTCAAATACTCTCTGCTTATGTAATCCATATGAAAGGTGCATTTTTCTCTATATAAATGTTGACTATACTCAGGGGGCAGCCCTACTGTCAACACAGACTGCCATTACTGTATCAATATTCTCACACGACATCCATTCATGAAAAATGTTTCATATTATATAACAGTTTCATTCCATCCATATCTTTCTCAGTTCCCATAGTTATTCTGTTCTCAAGCAGGTCATCTGATCTGAACATCACAGAGTTGTTTATAATGCCATTATGAAACTAGATCTGTCAGCAGCAGAGTGAAGAAGTACACAGAGAGACGATATCACACTGGTTCTTCCTCTACTCAGATCAGAGCCAAGCTGCATCGGTTTATCTGACATGACCAGCAGGCAGACGTGACCATGTGGATTGGCATAAGGTGGCACCCTGCGTTCCCACAACCCTGAGCTTCCAGCAGTCTCCACAGGATGCAGAGTAGGCATTAAAGGCTCATGCTCACGATGCTTACTTGGATTTACAGGCGGAGAGAAAGAGAGAGTGCCTGCAGACTTTGCAAAACTTTCCATATTGCTCCTTAATAAGCATGTTCTCAAAAGAAATATGGCCTCAGCCATAATGTGCCATCCTGTTTTAACTTGTGCGTAACAAAGAAATCGCTGGCTCCTTTTCCATTTTGGAAAGATCATTTTTTAAGAAAATTTCTGTTAGAATTTAAAAAAGCCATTTCAACATTTCAAGTCTGCTCTCCCTATAATGAAGCGTATGGCTTTTAATCATTACCTTTCAAGAGTCAACAATTGACAGTTGACTTCTCTATACATCTTAAAAAAAAATTTAAATTTGAACTTCTTTCTGGTGATGTATGCCAGACTTCTTCAATCATTCTGTCCACTTAAACCCTGTCCCTTTCTTAGATCTGCCTCCATCCAATCAACACTTTGATGTATTTTACAATACAGAAGATATGTCACTACACTGTAAAAAATTATTTTCCTGATTTGTTATCACAACATTTTTTCTTTTGTCAAATCAACTTAGATAATTAATGTGGTTCAGATAACATATTTTGAGTTTCTGTTGATTAAACCAATCGCCTTCATTGTATTAACTCAAATTTTTTATTTCAATGAACTCAAAATTTTAAGGAAACCAGGTAACTTACTTTTTTAAGTTAAACCAACAATTCTTTTTTTTTTTTTTTTTTTTACAGTGTACTGTCATTACATCGTGACTTTAAAGGGTTAGTTTAGCCAAAAATGAAAATTCAGTCATTAATTACTCACTCTCATGACATTACAAACTCGTAAGCCCTTCATTCATCTTCGGAACAAAAATGAAGATAATTTTAATGAAATCTGAGAGCTTTCTGTCCCTCCATAGAGATCCAACACAACTACCACTTTAAAGGTCCAGAAAGGTAGTAAAGACATCATTAAAGTACTTCATGTGACTCCAGTGGTTTAACCTCAATTTTATAAAGGTACGCGAGTGCTTTGTTTGCACAAAAAAAACATAATTTACTACTTTATTTACGAAAATATTGATCTGCAACGTGCGTTCACAAGAGCATCACGACACGTGCGTTGTGTTCAGACTCGCGCTTCAACAATGCACGTTCACGAGAGCATCACGACGCATGCGTTTTGTGTTCACGCGAGAGCTGATAATAGCTTTGGATAATATTATTTTGTAAATAAAGTGGTAAATTATGTTTTTTTTTTTGCGCAAACAAAGCACTAGCGTTAAACCACTGGAGTCACATGGATTACTTTAATGATTTCTTTCCTACCTTTCTGGACCTTGAAAGTGGTAGTTGTGTACACTGTAAAAAAATATCCTGATTTTTAACGGTAAAACACTGTAAAATGCTACGGTGAAAAACTGTTAATTGGTTAACAGAAAGTTTTCGTACTATATACGGGGAATAACTGTAATAGATCTAACAGTACATTTAATGTAATTTTACAGTAAAATACCATTAAATTTACAGTTTTTGGAAGTGAAAAAGAACAAGTCATTCTATAATTTACAGTAAAAAAAAAAAAAAAAACGTAAATTGACATTCCCATAATTCCCTGCGTGACACTTCACATTTGATGTATTTTCGTTGAAATAACTTTGTTTCTTCTTAGTTTTTTCTAATCAGTTATGTACATTAGGGTTTTATGTTACATTTAATGTTGTTAAATGAATGTTTATTGCATTTTTTATTGTCGTATGTTACCATGATGGTGTATAGTGTTTGTGTGAATGACAGTGTGCACCTTCTATATATTAGTATTGTCCTTTTCAGCAGGTGGAAAAGCTGCTTGTGATGAACTTTGATTCATCATGTGACTCTCATCACCACTGTGTTTGGTGGTTGTCAGTGTATTACAAAGGTACAAATCAGATACAAGTTCTTCAAAAGGATGGTAAATTAACATATCAGTTAATGAAATATAGTATTTTACTGTAAATTTAAGTTAAATCCGTAAAATCAAAATGTTGCTATCGTATTTTTAACGGTAAATTTCTGGCAACCACAGCTGCCGTTTTTACTGTAAATTTAACAAAATTTTTTACAGTGTAGGATCTCTATGGAGGGACAGAAAGCTCTCAGATTTCATTAAAAATATCTTAGTTTGTGTTCCGAAGATGAACGAAGGTCTTATGGGTTTGGAAAGACACGAGGGTGAGTAATTAATGACAGAATTTTCATTTTTGGGTGAACTAACCCTTTAATCTGGCAAAATATGTGCATATTTTTGTGTTTTGTGCAATGTTGTGGACACAAATGGCACTCATTTCATGGAATGCCTCACAGCCCTAGTTGAACAGCTCCACGTCCCCTCCTCACTGGGCACGGCAACAGTAATGAGAGCTTTACATAAGTTTCTACTGTTTTTTTTATTTTTTTATTGGACTGTTACTCTCATAGACTTGCATAACTTTAAGAGGCCTATACCAGGGCTGTATTTCTTTTGTTTGGATTCCATCCCAAATTTCAAACATTAAAAATCGCCTGGCTCATTTCCAGTCCTGAGTTCTGTGGGATAGCCTTGAGACTTGGTGGCGGAGAAACCAAACCGGAGTTTTCTTTCAAACGTGCGTCCTGCTGAGTGAGAAAAAACACATTTCTTTAAGGGATGTGAACCAGCTTTGTTTACGAAACCCTCAAGACTCAACCTTTGCTATCCCTGCTTCACACACAGTGTTTTAGATCTTCAGATCCTGTTTTACACATTTATGAATAGCTAGTTGTATTTAAATAGTTGTGAAGTTTCCTGCAGGAAAAAAGAAGATCTCTTTGATTTCACATAGACAGCAATGAGAACAAATGCGCAAATGGAGACTCCTGCTTACTGTAGGTCTCCTGAGATGTTTCCCATATTAAAAAAAAAAAAAAACAAGTAGTCTTGCAATGTCTCAAAATGTGTCTGCCACAGCATTCAAATTTCATTCATGTGATATGAATATGTGCTTATTTATTGGCACATCGTGAATGAAGTCAGTAATGGTCACAATGGACACATTTTGACTTAAAGTCGGCATGAAATAGAAGTTGCGATAGTCTTTTCTTCCCTATTGTGATGTATATCTGAGTGAAACGGCTTTTTGAGTAAGAAAAAATGTAGGGCGGGACTTGATTTTGTCCATGGAGAATTGATTGGATGTTGTGGTTTGCTATTGGTTGATCTCATGTGATTGACAGATTGTCCTGCCCTCGTGCCAGTAGAAAAGAGATGTAGCTGCAAGAGGGAGTTATTTTAATTGAGCTGTGTTTTGACCATGTGTATGCTAGTATACGTGTAAAAAACAAAGTATACTTTGGGCTTTATGTATTTGAATATGCGCAGATGTGAGATGTTTATTAGTGAATAACAATTTAAATTTTGGTCTGCTCCTCATTCAAACTTGTCGTACGGATTCAGCAGACTTGAAATTATTCGCACAAGTCAAATCAACTACAGTTATGGAGTTTTTTGTCCTTTTTGGAGCCCCTGGTCACCATTCAGTTTCACTTGGAAAAGAGCATAATTTGAGGAGAAACATTTGAAACAAAGTCTCATTCCACAGTTATTTTCTTCAAGGAAGTAAACTAAATAAGACGAAACGAGACAGAGGGAGGTGTTAGGGCAGCATGAGACTGAAACACACGCGGAGAGACGTGACAGACGTGTCTGCGAGGTTCTGGCTCCGCTCATGCGATTGCTGTGTCTAGGGACTGCCCTGTGAGGGGTTATGCACTTTCTCCAGCATACACGTGACGTGTTGTCCCTGTCTCAGTCATTCCCCCTGTCTTCCTCCCCCTGCTCTCTCCTTCTTCGTACCCTGGCTTTCTCTCACAGTGTCTTATCTGTTCTCACTGTCTTTCTCCAGACAAATATGAGTGCACGCATGCATACAAAAAGATACACGCTACGCTAGCACCAAAACACTATAGCGTCACTGGTGTAACTACACGAGAGGCTTGAGTTAAGCCAGGGAATGTTAAACTTTTACAGCATGGAAGAAATTAGTTCACTTAATGTATACCACATGTGCTTTACCTACCTGAGACGCTAGGCTTTGTTTCGCCAGTCTTGTTATTATTATATTTGTGAGTGTGTGTGTGTGTGTGTGTGTGTGTATATATATATATATATATATATATATACACACACATTAGGGGTGTGACGAGACAGGTAGCTCACGAGACACGAGATTGAGGTCACGAGAACGAGACGAGATTTTTACACAGTATTTTTAAGAAATCCTCAACGACGAAATACATGACTAGGAAAATAGTCTGCAGGTGCATTTGAAATGTTTTAACTAATCATTTTGTAATAAATGTAATTTCAGTTCTACTTTCTGAGTATGAATTATCATATGCAGTAAAAGACAACAATACTCCAGCACTGTAAAAGGTTTTGCCACAAACTCAACTGACTGGATTCTCTCCTGTATGATTTCATGTGAGTCTCTTTAGACCTTAGAACAGTACATGATTTATGAGCTTTTACAAATTTTGACCTCCTAACTGAACTCCTTTGATCATAGAAATAAAAACAGTATAAATAAATGAATAACAGTTTTCTCTTAGTCTTATTAAGTGCAAACATAAGTGCAACCAAAATCAAAGTACTCAATATTCAAAGTACATAAAGAAACCAAACTTTTCTTCAAGCATGATACAGAGCTAAGATAAGGTTACAACAACACAGCCCAGCCTAAGATAGCTTTCATATTGGGAGATATTTGCATGCATCAGGGAGCCGTTTTCAAAATGCGGGGTATTGAAATTGCGTTTGAATGTGCGCTCGCGTTTTACTTTCGCTTTCTATTTCGCAATCACACGTACTCTGTGAATAGGGAGTGGTGGTGTTGAGCGCACATTCTGTAAGATCAGTCATTTGTCAGACACTTTAAGGCTCTGTTGCACAATGAATCCTCCGCCATGGTCTCGTCAGTAACTTACTCTCGTCACATTATCAGTGAACTCTGATTCCCGCTGAACTACGTACGACTCTGCTTATCATGTTGGATGAGCTGGATGGATTTGAAGCGACCGTTATCCAATTGAATTAAATGGTTTTTATTTCTATAAAAATCAAAATGACAGTGGAGGCGTAATGTAAAAACATAACATATAGAACATATACCAAGTTCTATCATGAAACTCTAAATGGCACAGGCTGATGGGTCCTTAAACCAAACCTGCTGACAATCACACTGTTAACTACACGGCACAAGCTGATTGGTTCCTGTTGCATCTTTAGCCAATGAGCTTGCTGATAAACATTTAAATAGTTGGTCAATATTTGCGTAGCAGTTTGCAGTGCGCTTTAAAAATTTCTCTGAAACCCTCCACCTTCCCCAGCTCCACTTGTATAGATCTGCTACAGGTAATTTCATATATGATATTTGTGCAGCAGCTGCAGCATGTCTTACATGCTCACAGCAGAGTGTCTATGTATTGGCAGTAGCAAGTCTCTGTATTTGCTCTGCAGCAGCAGCAATAATCAACAGCAGCAGCATATTCGCAACAAAATCTTTTTGTTTAGTTAACGTTTTGATTTGAATCACTTGCATCAGCAAAAGTTAGACTACCATTCTTACAATTGATGTAAAGCAGTTCCTAATACAGTTGCTTGTCAACTGGAGTGTTTATTTTGAACCCAGCTCTTCCCAAAACACTACCCAACTAGGTCAAGCTGACCTAGGAATTGCAGACAGAGCATAAAGGAAAACTGAAGGTCATGGGGGAAGGGATGCCTCTGCTGATGGGGTCTGGTCTTGCTGCCCAAGGTGAGGACAAGCTCCCTTTTCCGTCCCTAATTTTATCCGCACCCTGCACCCTCCGGCACATTAACCCAGCATTCCTGAGCCATCTGCCGAAACTTGCCATGCACATGGTTTTACGCTACCAATTAGGCATCCGCAAACCAAGCAGGAATGCTTGAACCAACAGTTAATCATAGAGGACTTGAGCCGTTAACGAAGCTTTGGTTTTCCATCCATATAAAATTCAATATCTGCTTAAGTTTGTTGTGCATGTGTTTGTGTATCCTATTGAGGTTTGGTGATGATGACCGGGTTGGTTTTTGATGGACTGTGGTTCAGTTTGGCCCTAGTCATTTCTGCATAAGCCTCATTTCTGGAGAAGCGTTGCATAAGGAGAATTCAAGAATCAGTCATTTGGGATTAGAAACCATCTGTCTTCAGAGTGAGAAAGACTGATTTGAGCCAGTTAAAGCTCTGGTGGGATTAATCAAGACTGCACCACAAAAATGTAAAAGAGTTTTGAAAATAAATTTAAAAAAAAAATTATACTCTTACATAATGTTTGAACATTTGGAAGCCATTGTGACTATATCTCACAATGTGACTTTAAATCTGGCAAATTATGACTGTTTCTTGTAAATTTAGTCTTTATATCTTGCGTTGTGTCTTCTTATAATGGCAACTTTTTCAGGAATGGTGAGAGAACACTGTGCTTGGTATGTTTTTCATCTTCAACCCAAACATGGGTCTTTAGTTGACAAAGTTTAAATCCCGTCTGGCTAGCGCGCTTCCCATAATGTTTACGCGTTAGGTCGGTAGGCGGAGAGTATGCGGCCTTTAGTGGCCGTTCAAACCCATTCGAACACATGAGCTACTACACTACAAAAGCAATCATGTCAAATGCGTTTTCGATTACCTCTGGAAGTGGTCGAAAGTGGACAAGCTCAAAATGTTTTAGACCCCGTTTACACCTGTATTTAGCGTCATCCGCTTTTAATCCAATCGACGAAAAAACACTTCTTAATACCAGGTGTAAATGCTACAAGTAACTTCAAATTTCACAAGTTTCTCGTAAATTGCCACTGTATATCTTAAAATGTGTCTCTTTATATTTCATAATGGCAATTCTTTCTCTTGTAAATTGTGACAATTTATTTATTTATGTGTCTTTAAATCTCATAGTGGCAACTTTCTCTCATAAATTGTGACTAATTCTGTGTGTGTCATGTCTCATTATGGCAACTTTATTCTCGTAATTGCAGTTTTATGTCTCACAATGTGACTTCAAATTTCACAATTGGAAGTTTCTCATAAATTGCAACTGTATATCTTACAATGTGTCTTTATATCTCACTATAGCAACTTTTTTCTTGTAATTGCGACTTTATATCTCACAATGTGACGTTATATGTCGCAATTAACTTCACATCTACCAACTTACACCAGTGCAAATTTATTTCTTATTTTAAGCAATATCTTACACTGACCTTTTTTTTCGGAGAAAGAAAAACACTTCCATAGAATAATTTATATTTACAAAGTAAATCATTTATATTAATAAAGTGATTAAAATGATTCCAGTTTATAAAGGTGCAGTGTGTAATTTCAGCACAAGTAGCGTCACCAAACAGAATTTTCAAAATTGTTTTAGGGATGAAAGAGAGTCATACGGGTTTGGAAAGACATGAGGTGAGTAAATGATGTGAGATTATCAGTTTGGCCACTTTTATGATTGAAAGACATTAGGGTGAATTAGGGCTGAGTACTTTGTATCTTGTCTCTTCCACTTATCTTGAAGTGGCAGAGGGCTGAGTTGAAATCATAAATCACATGCAGTAAAATTCCACGCTTCAGTTCACTAAATGTAAGAAATGAAGTGCGAGAGAGAGGCTGAACTTTAACTTTGTAATCTGATACTTTTAGCCTAATTATGGGGGGCAGTTCAGCTGGGTCAGGGTCACTATTCAAACCAGCACCCAAAGCTGCAGATGACCCAAATAGCCAGCATTGCTTTGTAAAGAATGGCAAATACTGGAGGAGTGATGGGGGATGGGGTTTCTTGACGTCAATGAGCCCGTGCCAGAAATGTGCTTGTGCATGTGTGTGTATGTGGGTGTGTGTAGGCATAAAAGTGAGTGTGTGTACTGTTTCCATGTGAGTGTCTGGGAGAGATAACACACAAATGAACCATTCTGTGTATGTGTGTGAGAGAGGGAGTGTGTGAGTGTGTGTTTGCTCTAGAAGCTGCAGTCTCAGCAGGGAACATGGTCAAATTTTAAGTACACCCTACTGGAATTTGAGCAGACAAAGCCCATTTTTCCTGTTCTAAACAAAACCTGTGTGACGCAGGATTACACGAGACACCACTGGAAAATTCAGTTGTTCAGAGGGATTGTTGTTACACTAGATGTGCTAACACTTCATCATAAGCTTAACTGTAACCGTACACCACTGTACACTAACCTGTATAACTGTGTGATACAATCCATCTGATAACAAAAACACACAACATTTCTTCTGTAAACATCCCCTCAATAATGAAACATTTAAAAACATTTTTAATATTTTTCATTTATATAAAATATTATATTTAAAATATACTGTATGTAGAGTAATATTATATATTTTAATTATAAATTATATATGAATGTCCATGTTTATTTATATAATATTTTAAATAAATAATATATATGTAAAAAAAAAAATAAAAGTAAAAATATTGTATTATGTACAATATTTAAGGGAGAATTTTTGCCTTATTTTTTCAAATATTTTTAAACATTTGTTTTCAATTGTATAACATTGAAACATTTAAATATACAAATATGTGATATAATATTATAAATATTCATGTTTATTTATATAATATTTTAAATAAATTATATAAATGATGTAAAATCTTTGTTGTTATTTACAGAACCACAGATTAGTGTGGGGAAAAAGCACAGGAAGCGAGGACGGCTAATTACACGGAGATAAGGAGTATCTCATTTCCAGAGGAAATGTGTGGAGGCTGTTTGTGAAGGGATCTGTGCATTCACACAAAGAACAAAGAAAAAAGTATTAAACCATTCTGACTGCTGTGTCTTTCATGCATTGTAACTGTGCTTTTGTGTTTTTTAACTCTGCCATATACATAAACATACAAAAGCATAGTCAACTAAAGGATTAGTTCACTTTCATATAAAATTTTCCTGATAATTTACTCACCCCCATGTCATCCAAGATGTTCATGTCTTTCTTTCTTCAGTCGAAAAGAAATTAAGGTTTTTGATGAAAACATTCCAGGATTATTCTCCTTATAATGGACTTCAGTGGCCTCCAACCGGTTTAAGGTGAAAATGATAGTTTCAGTGCAGCTTCAAAGGGCTTTAAACGATACCAGACGAGGAATAAGGGTCTTATCTAGCGAAACGATCAGTCATTTTTGAAAAAAATGTAAATGTATATGCTTTATATAAACAAATGTTCGCCTTCCAAGTGCTTCCGCCAAAACCGTACTTTCGTATTCTTCAAAAAGCTTACGCTGTATGTCCGACGCCTTCCCTATTCAACTTACGGAACGAACGCAGCGCCAGTTAAATTTTTTCCGTAAGTAGAATAGGGAAGGCGTAGGACATTCAGCGTAAGATTTTTGAAGAATACGAAAGTACGGTTTTGGCGGAAGCACTTGGAAGGCGATCATTTGTTTATATAAAGCATATACATTTACATTTTTTTTTCGAAAATGACCGATCGTTTCGCTAGATAAGACCCTTATTCCTCGTCTGGTGTCGTTTTAATCCCTTTGAAGCTGCACTGAAACTATCATTTTGACCTTCAACCGTTTGGAGGCCACTGAAGTCCATTATAAGGAGAATAATCCTGGAATGTTTTCATCAAAAACCTTAATTTCTTTTCGACTGAAGAAAGAAAGACATGGACATCTTGGATGACATGAGGGTGAGTAAATTATCAGGAAAATTTTATACGAAAGTGAACTAATCCTTAAGTCTCCACTAAAACCGAGTTAATGATAAGAAAGATGACTATTTGGATGACTACTTAAATGGTAGTTCATGGGAGTTAGGATCTGGAGGTCAAAGGTTGAGGACCTGCAAATCTTGACACAATCAGGACAAATGATGCCTCCATTCAGCCATCCAACTACATGAAAGAGGCACTAGTATGAGAGGAAAGCAGTTGTGGATCATGACTCACCTACGGCATCCGTGTCATAATACTTGGAATACAGGATTGTTAAATCACAACAGAAGGAAATTTTTTTTTTTTTTTTTTTTTAAATCATTTAGAATATTTAAAAGAAAACTAAAACTGTTTCTGGGATCAAATGCCTTGTTTAAGTGATCAATGGTGAAACTTTGACTCCTGTATAGGGAGCATTGCAGACACACTATCAAATTATGCCTTATTTTGTCTAAATTATACGGCAGCATTACATATATCTTTCCTGGACACAGTAATCCCAGAATGCATAATAAATATTCCATATATTTCATTTAGTGCTGAAAAAGTATCAATAAAAATGGTTCTGTCTTTTTAAAACTTTAGATGCTATTATTTTGATGCTAATTAGAGTATTGTGTTCTTAGCATAGCAACATGCTAATGTCAAACTCTATTGGAATAAGTGGTAATTCGAGTCTCCTGTGTGAGTCAGAGATGCTCCCTATGAAGTGTTACTAACAAGGTTTAATGATAATTAGGATGCTTTATAAAGGCACGTTCACAACAAGAACGATAAATATAATGCTGACTATATGCTATACTAACTAATGTATGATAAATGTTTATAATAAGCACACTGCAGTTTTGTCATCTGCCTTTTAGAAAATGTAATACAAGTCTCTGGTGTCCCCAGAATGTGTCTGTGAAGTTTCAGCTCAAAATACCCCACAGATCATTTATTATAGCTTGTCAAATTTGCCCTATTTGGGTGTGAGCAAAAACACAACGTTTTTGTGTGTGTCCCTTTAAATGCAAATGAGCTGCTGCTCCCGGCCCGCTTTCCAGAAGAGGGCGGAGCTTTAACAGCTTGTGTTTTTGTTGCTCAACAACAACAAAGCCGGAGAATCTCACACAGCCAAAATGACGATTGTCAGTAACGGTGTTCAGCCTTACATTGTTCAAACCGGAGTCGGACACTGATGGAGAGACTCAGGAAGAAGTTAAAACTTTTAGAATGCATCTGGATGTTTCTGAATGGTAGTTGCTGTGGAGTTGATTCAACTCATCGACTAGCATGTGCCATCATGATAATCTTTTGTGCAAATCCAGCGTTGAATTGACCCTCGTTTGTGAAGCAGTCCGGCGTAAAATGACGGCATGTAACAACACTCTACTACAACAACTCTTCCTCTTCTCTAAAGCAGCCCAACATGGCCTCGCCCCCTTTGTTGCATGTTCTCGGGGGCGGGGTTTATGTAAATTTTAGGGTTAGTGATGTCACTAACCCGGGAAGAAGCTTGTTGTAGTCCCTACCAGTCGTTTGTTGTAGTTCTTAAACAGAGAATTCTTTAAAAGAAAATATCTCCTTTTGCATTGAACTTTGAGCGTCGTAACTTAGCAGATGTTGTTTATGCTCAAACAGCAACATTACACACTAACTAAAGTACCCTAACTACCGCTTTAAAATTGTGTGGATTTTGAATGGCTGTAAATGTTTTTATCATTCATCAGCTGGAAAAAAATAATTCTGAAAGTGATTCCAATGATATTGTTCCTATGTGTCATTATCGTTATGGTGTGGACTTCCCTATTCTCATAGAATCAGAATGATTATTAAAACTTGATGTGAATGTACCTTAATAAGTGTACTCCCTATGTAGACAGTCACGTTTTAGAGCAGAGTTAACAATAGGACACCTTTTATAGACTGATACTTAAACTGTGAAACAGGAACTTCTTAATGTCATTAGCTTAGCAGCACGCTAACATCAAACTCTATTGTAATCAATGGAAAGTTAGATCTGTGCAGGACATATGAAGAGTAATATTTGCATGGTGCACGTTTTTTTGCCACATATAAGGTTCCATGATGGTTGGGATGCTGCCTCATAAGTGCTAGCAGTAGGGCGCTTTTTAAAGACTTTAAACAGCCTTAAAGCAAAACCAAACCTGACAGTTTGCATGTCCAAGCAATATCTATTTTAGCGTTCCCTGACCTTTGACACAATCCCTGACGTGTTTGACAGTAACTGGATACAGTTTAAACTCACTTGAACTGTAGCCGCTTTTTGAGGTTACTTCTATGCAGAACATGTTCAGTACATATAAAGAATCGGGGTAATGTTTCACTGAACATCTAAATCTGTTTCCCTTAAAACAACTTAACCACCGTAGTATGTATCATTGAAGAAATTGTTTTCCAAAACCGTAGCGACATGGTCACACCTCCGTCATTTGTGCACATGCGCACTCTTCAAAAACGGTGCTGTTTTTTAACACGCTAAAATATATGTATTTAAATGGGAAAAAGTTATAGAATGTACTGCATGTTACCTTGCTTATTTTGCCCAAGAGCAAGTCCACGTCATTTTAACACAAAACTATGCTTCTGTTGTTCCAACCACACAAGTTTGCGATGCTGTTTGCAAATGTTCGTTGTAACTATAGTTTCAGGAAATCGTTAAACTATGTTGGTAATGACAAAACTTGCATATTTCGTTAACAATACCCCTTTACCCCAGAACGGTTCCAATGGATTGCACCAGTTTAGTTTGCATGGCCTCGCTAAAATGACATTGACTTAGCTTGTGCCCCACTTCCTCTGCCCGGCCACTTCCTTTCCTGTCAGCCACAAGCTTACGGGAACAGCGTGACGCAAGACCAAACAGAGCAGTGTTAAATGTTTTAGCAACTCATTTCTTGAATATCAGTCACTCAGCTGTATATCACATACAGATTCCTACCTCTGCTCTCTCACTCCTAACAGAAACAATCATCCATCATGTTCAGCTTCAGGCTGCTCAGAGACAGATGCAGAATCCACCCCTGCAAACCACATCAGCACAAAGCAGCTTTACACTGGAATACGTTCACGATCGTGTCTGAAGAGCGGCACTTGATTTTAGTAATTGGGGATTGATTGGGTCATGAGTCATTTGGTTGGGTTCAAGGGGTTGTTGACATGAAAGGGAAGTAATTTAAGAGGCAGAACAAGTTATTAGATTTTAATGAATAATAAGGCCAGGAACATCTGTTTAAAAAAAAAAAAAGAAATTGGCCAAAATGATTTCATTTTGACTTTTTACTACACCGGTATTCTAAAAGAGATTGTTCACACATGTACTCACCCTCACGTCACTCCAAACCTGTATGACTTTCTTTCTTCTGCGTAATACAAAGAAGATATTTTGACAAACTGTTTTTTGTCCACACAATGAAAGCCAATGGGGTCCAAAACAAAACATTGGACCCCATTCACTTTAACTGTATGGAAAAAAAAAAAAAAAGCTGCTTCTGAAATTGAATACTTGAGTAGGCGAAATTGAGTAGGCGAAAAGTACCTGAATGACCTACTAGTTCCGCCGATATTCTCCATTAGGCCACTGGAGAGGATTTATGAATGGAAGTGAAGCAACGCAACTGACGCTGGTAGGTCATGTGACAACATGGTGGATGTAGTACTTACGAATTTCATTCATACTACACAAATTCATACTATATAGAACATACTTTTTTAATGGTCACGAAGTAAGTTCACATTCAAATGTAGTACCTACTCAGTATGCGATTTCAGATGCAGCAATAGGCATTTTTTCAAAATTTCACCACACAAGTTTGCAATGCTGTTTACGAATGGTTATTGGCACTATGATTTTGGGAAACAGAATCGGTGAACTATGTTGGTAACAGAACTTGCAACCATAGTTTCTGCAAGGAAAAAATTACAATAAAACCTGTATGACTTTCTTTGTTCTGGATTTTTTTTTTTTTTTTTTTTTTTTGTATTTGTATTTGGCACATGTAAGTACTGACACATTCTAAACTTGCATAATGGATAAAAAAAAAAAATGTAATGAAAAGATATTGTGACTGTTTTTGTCCACACAAACATTGAACCCCATTGACTTTCACTATATGGACAAAATAAAACAAAGATTTTTTTCAAAATATCTTATTTGTTTTTAGAAGAAAGAAAGTCATACACGTTTCAAACAACATGAGGGTGAGTAAATGACAACAATTTTCAATTTAGGTCTATTTTTCTAAAACTGTTTTGCATTCATGAAAATGTGCAATAATATATAATGGGTTAAATGGATAGTTCACCAAAAAAGAATTATGTGATTTACTTACCCTCATGTCATTTCGGACCTGTATGATTTTCTTTCTTCAGTGGAACATAAAAGAAGATATTTTGAAGAATGTTGGTAACCAAACAGTTTAGACAAAAAAAAAAAAAGAAAAAGAAAAAGAAACATTTGTCAAAATATATGCAAAGTTCTCCCATGAAACTCTAGATGGCACAGGCTAATAGGTCCTTTAACTCAACCTGCTCGTAATCACATTATTATAGGACACAGCTGATTGGTTCCTGCTGTATCAGTAACCATTGAGCTTGTGTGCTCAAACTTCAAATACTTTGGTAGCATTTGCCTTAGCAGTTCAGCACGCTTTCAGAAACCCTCCACCTTCCCCAGCTCCACCTGTATAGATCTGCTACGGGTAATTCATGTGTTCATCAGCAATACAAGCAGCAGCAGCGTAGCAGATCTATTCCGCCAAGACCAAACATATTTACATTGTCATATCCATTACCATGCCAAACACAGAGTTGTCATGACAG
The DNA here is from genome assembly GCA_039654765.1 of Mylopharyngodon piceus. NCBI lineage: Eukaryota > Metazoa > Chordata > Actinopteri > Cypriniformes > Xenocyprididae > Mylopharyngodon > Mylopharyngodon piceus. The sequence goes on along the minus strand of CM077459.1, from coordinate 2,001,673 downwards.
AACTTCTTTTATGTTCAACAGAAGAAAGAAAGTCATACAGGTTTGGAAAATGATATGAAGGTGAGTAAATAATGACAGAATTTTCATTTTGGATGACTATTTTTCAACGTAAAATTGTGCTATAATATATTTTACTCAGTAAATGTTTTTTTTAATGAAAAATAATTTCCTGTAAAAGGTTAAGTCTGAAGAATAATTGTGTTCAATCTCAGCAAGGCTACACTGACCTCCTTGACGGTCACAGCCCACCCTACCCCCTCGTCTCTCACCCCGTGTCCCTCAGTAACGCAGTGTTTGTTGACGAGGCCCTTATCATCGCTTCTCATTACGTTCAGGATCCCGTGTGCTTGTGGCGTCTTGGCCATGTGCACTTTGTACTTATCCTCCCACTCTCTTTTTCACATGGCATCTGCTCTGTCCTCCTCCTGCACCGAACGCGTCAGCAGCGCTCAGTCATCCGACCGGCATGAAGCACTGGAGGCGGTCACAGAGTACACCAAAACCCCCTTTCACCCTCCTCTTTCCTCCACAGCTCCTGTGCTAAACGGCTCTCGGCACCTGTGTAAAATCTAATGATGAATAATGTTTTTCATTCTTTTTATTGAAAATATGTCTTTTATTATGCTACTCTTGCCGTAGTTTTATAAAATCACTGTAACGCATGGCCTTGAGTGGGTTATTTTTTACTTCAAACCCCTCTTGTATATGTTTGAACTGCATCTGGGCAGAAATTATGTTAGATGCAATGACAGAAGCTTTGAGAAACAGGTCCACAAATAGACCCGTTTTCTGGATCCACAGGAGAATTAGAGCCCCACTTTACCACAAGCGCCTCTCATTTTGCTTGTGCCCCAAGCCAAAAGAACCACTGGGAAATTAAAACAAGAATTATTAGATCACCTACTAACACACACAATGTAGAAAGACACATGAATAAACACATATTGTTTAAAAAAAGTTACAAAAATAGGTTAATTTTAGGTAAGACGTTTGGGAACTTGTCCACAAACTTGAATAGCAAAAGAGAGACAATAAAAGTTGTAAGACTTTCTTTCTTCTGTGAAATGCAAAAGAAGATGTTTAACAGATTGTCCTGGCTGCTCTTTTCCATACAGTGAAAGTGAATGGGACAGATGTTACTGAGATCGAAAAATGCAATAATAATAATAATAATTAGTCTACACAACTTGTGCATCTTTAAGCCATACGATAGTTATTACCTGAAAATCTTCTCCTTTGCACTGTAAACCCGAATAAGTTGGCAAAACTCAAAAAATTTGAGGTAATCAGTTAAATTCAAAGTTTAAGTAAGCAGAACTGGCCCATACATTATTTTTGTACTCATACATTTTAATTGCTCTTAACTTGAAATATATGAGTAAGCTAATTCATACATTTAACTTAAAGTATCATGTAATCTCAACTTAAATATTTTTAATAATGGAAACTTGGCTAGCTTAAACTAGCTAATTCAGTAAATGCTAACTTGCTAATTGGTAACAATTGGTAACAATTAGCAATTGCTAATGAGTACAGCAATGTAAAAAACATTTAAAGGGTTAGTTCACCCAAAAATGAAAATTCTGTCATTAATTACTCACCCTCATGTCGTTCCACACCCGTAAGACCTGTAACACAAATTAAGATATTTTTGATAAAATCCGATGGCTCAGTGAGGCCTCTATTGCCAGCAATGTCATTAAACCTCTCGAGACCCAGAAAGCTACTAAAGACATATTTAAAACCGTTCATGTGACTTAATATTAATATTTTATATTATTAAATATTATAAATTATTTTAAAGTGTCGAGAATACTTTTTGTGCTCCAAAAACCAAAATAACGACTTTAATCAACAATATCTAGTGATGGGCGATTTCAAAACACTGCTTCATGAAGCTTCGAAGTTTTATGAATCTTTTGTTTTGAATCAGTGGTTCAGAGCACCAAAGTCACGTGATTTCAGTAAACGAGGCTTCGTTACGTCATAAGTGTTTGAAATTTCAATGGTTCACCACTGGGGGGCGTGACTTTGCCAGTTTGATTCGCGCTCTGAACCACTGATTTGAAACAAAAGATTCGTATCAAACTGCCAAAGTTACGTGAACTATTGAAATTTCGAAACACTTATGACGTAACGAAGCCTCGTTTACTGAAATCACGTAACTTTGCCAGTTTGATACGTGCTCCGAACCACTGATTCGAAACATAAGATTTGTAAAGCTTCGAAGCTTCATGAAGCAGTGTTTTGAAATCGTCCATCGCTAGATATTGTTGAATAAAGTCATTATTTTGTTTTTTTGGCGCACAAAAAGTATTCTCGTCGTTTCATAACATTAAGGTTGAACCACTGTAGTCACATGAACTGTTTTAAATATGTCTTTAGTACCTTTCTGGGCATTGAAAGTGTTAATTATGTTGCTGGCAATGCAGGCCTCACTGAGCCATCATGTTTTATGAAAAATATCTTAATTTGTGTTCCGAAGATGAACGAAGATCTTATGGGTGTGGAATGACATGAGGGTGAGTAATTAATGACAGAAATTTCATTTTTTGGTGAACTAACCCTTTAAGTTTAAATTAAAAGAAACAAGTTCATAAAACTCAAAACAATGAAACAATTCAGATTACTTAAAATGTGTCAGTTTTGTGAACTCAAAAGAAAAGGAAAGTTCTAAATACTCAAAAGTTAATTTGATTATACTAATTTGTTTAATTTAAGTTTACCCTACTCAAACTAATTAATTATTAATTATTATTATTATTAATAACCAATTAATTATTTTGAGCATTAGGGTTTACAGTGTGCCACGAAATATAATGTACAAGATGTATGAATGTGTTTTTTGTTGTTATCAATTTTGGAGCTCAATAGCTCTAGTCCCCATTTACTTTTATTGAAAAGAGCAGCCAGGACACTCAAAATTTCTTCGAATTCTACCGTATTAACGACATAAGAGTGAGTCAATTTTAATTCTGAATAATCTACTTTTTAACCAGTTTTCATTTTTTAGGTGCACTATCCCTTTAAATTTTGTCTTTGTATAACAAAAATACTACAGGTGAAAACATACAATTTAGTAATCCGTCTTTTGCTCTGGAATCAAAATGAATGTTCTTTCTCAGATTTTAGTTTGGTACAGTATATCAGGTGCACAGTACAATATAAGTGCAACTTACAGCAAGAACAAAGTCATCATGTGTTTCAAAAGAGCAGAGATTGAGCTACAAACAAAGATGTGGCCCCTCACTCCTTCAGGCTTCAGATAACAGACAGCGCTGAGATTACATTACCACCCTCAGTTTCTCACAGGAAGCATCATGCGACACACCGATCTAGGCTAAACTTTTCCTAACCTACTGTATATCTGCAATCTCACAGAAAACACAGCTCAGATCACCACACAAGGAGGGATTAGTGCAGGTATATAGTTTCCAAGTTCTAAGTATCCAACTGAAGCTTTCTTCATATGGATGTAGAAGCAGCTCAGACTGGTTGTGAATGATAGATCAAAAGAGATTGGATTTCAGTGTTGTGTACTACTTTGAGCTCAAATCAAATTGGAGTTTGTGGCTTTGTACAAGAGAATAAAAAACTGAAATACCTTCACTTCCCCAGGGATAATACTTGCTGTGGGTAGACCTATTTCTTATTGCACAAGTATATAAGCATTTTTATTTTTTATTTAAAGGAATAGTGCACCCAAAGCCCAGTCTGTTGTGATTGGTCTACTCTACTCTGATTGGTCAGATGGAACAGTCTGTTGTGATTAGTCTACCACTTACTGTGAATGTCAGATGATATTAACCATACACAGAACATAGACACAAAACAACTGAATTTGCACAAAATTATGCAAATCAATTGTGAACTTGAAGCTGGTCAGTTGTACATGCTTTCTGCAGCAACACGCAACATGAACAATGAATAACTAAAGCACAAATAACATTGGCAAATTTTCATTTTTTGAGTGAACTGTCCCTTTAAGGTCCTCTGACGTTGCTCTGTTTGTGAGTTTTATGATAAATTATGTTTGGTCTTGAAATGGAATGCTGGTTTTCAGAAAAATAATACATGTGTGCGTTGTCTGTCGCTGTTATGTGCATATGTGGGTGTTTGTGAATGTGAATCACCGGGCCGTCTGTGTGTTTCTCCACTTGTTTTGTTTGGCAGGCGGATCACGTTTTGTGGCAGACGGGCTTTTCTGCCTAGACGACACAGCTGGCCTGTCCTTGAGACGACCTTGTCCTCACACACATACCTGTGTGTACTCTTTGTCCACTCCTCGCCCACCGTGTGACTGCGCTTGCTTAAGTGAGCAGGCTTTGTGTGAATGCGGCACCTAGTTAGTGTCTGACTTCCATAAAGCAGAATCTGTTGTACAGGGGAGGATAAAGCCTGTTGAGGGTCGCGTCTCAGATTACCACGAGTAGATTAAAAAATAAACAATGGATGAACTTGAGACAAGCCTCTCTTTCAGGGGATACACACTTTGGCAAAGCTAACAATGCATCCTTAAGAAACTCTGCAATGATACTGCGGAACAGTGGCTGACTTAATCCAGCACTAATACTTTTAGATATTATTATTTTAAGGCTGTGACTCTGCCTAGGTTTTTTTTTTTTAAATACACAAAAAATCTTATTATTGGTATTAAAAACATAGTTCACCTGAAAATGTAAATTTTGTTTTCATTTACTCATCCTGATGTCATTCCACCATATAAGTTTTTTCTTTCATGAAACACAAAAGGAGATGTTTAGCAAAATGTCCTGGCTGCTCTTTCCATACAGTGAAAGACAATGGGAACAGACGTTGTCAAAAATGACAAAAACTATATATATATTAGGGCTGTCAAGCTATTAAAATGTTTAATTAATTACAAAATGTGGCGATTAATTAATCGAATTAATCGCAAATTAATCGCACATTAAATTTGGCTGAGAAATTATCCCCAAAAGATAATTTAAAATAATTATTGTGTTAAATGAGAAAAGCATCAAATATACATTACAAAAAGTAGCTTTAGAAAGATTTTTTTTTTTTTTTTTTTTTTTTTTTTTCAACAGAGAATTTATTACAAACAACTTTTAGGCTTCAGCGGCCATTAGGGTGAGTAAATGATGACAGAATTTTCCTTTTTGGGTGAACTATACCTTTAATGTTTTTTTTTTTTTTTAATTAATATGGAAATATTAATTTTTTAAATAAAATTATACACTAAATAAGAAACTAAAACTGCCATTAGGTGGCGGTAAATGTCTTAAAGGGATAGTTCACCCAAAAATGAAATTTCTGTCATTAATTACGTTGTTGTAATTATGTCGTTCCAAACCTGTAAGACCTTCGCTCATCAACACAAATTAAGATATTTGTGATGAAATCCGAGAAGTTTCTGAACCACACATGGGCAGCAACGTCATTGCACCTTTCAAGGTCCAGAAAAGTAGTAAAAACATAATTAAAATAGTCCATGTGACTACAGTGGTTCAACCTTAATTTTATGAAGTGACGAGAATACTTTTTGTGCGCAAAAACAAAACAAAAATAATGACTTTATTCAACAGTTTCTTCTCTTCACTATCAGTCTCCTACGCAGTTGATGTAGTGAACACAGTGCAGAGCTTCCGTGTTTACGACCGAACGCCGGCTCAGTATTGGCTGACGCTGTTCACGTGAGCAGCACGACGCATGCGTGTGATGCTGGCGCAGGAGCCGGCCAATAATGAGCCAGCGTTCTGACGTAGAACGTGGAAGCGCTGCACTGCGTTTACCAACTCAAATACATAGGAGAATGACAGGGAAGAGAAGAAATTGTTGAATTTCATTTTTGGGTGAACTAACCCTTTAATGAGTAAGTCATTATGTCATTCAGTTGATTTGTTCAAACAGCTGATTCATTTAGGAATGAAGTAAATGGCTCTCTTTATGAATGGGCCATTGAATCATTGGTTCACCTGATTGATTCACTCAAAACGTGGATTCATTCAGAAACGAAACACTGTGTTGCTTGGAGACATACAACAGTTCTGCTCTGGCGTTACAGGTAATATTTTTGTTGGCAAAAACAGACAATATTGTGTCTAAACTATAACATAATATTAACATATTTATTGAACTGTTGTATAAAATCAATATCACATTTGCACTTGTGCTATTAGGGACAAAAACAGCACTCTTGTGATATTGCTTAACCCTTTGACGCGTACAATCACACCAGTGTGATCATTCTTGGCTGGTCCCTGGAGCGTACGATCACACCGGTGTGATTAGAACGTTCAGTGCATCACGTGATCAACTGCCAAATTCAAATGCGCAAGCCACAGACGGACGCACTCTGCGCTTTTCTTAATATCACAAATATGCAGTGTTTTTTTAACCACATAATGTTTATTTTAGGTTTCAGACATTTAAATACACATGAGTAGTAACAAAACAATACATTTAGAGTTTGTAGAATACACAATGTCTTTGGAAGCGGCAATAACAGTCCTTTCCATTATAATTAGATGACACGTCTTATTCATATCAGATACACATTGTGTAAGTAACTTTAAAATTTACTCTATTCTTCTCCCAGTTCACCGGCTCACTTACTTTCATGTATTTCAGGTGAAGTGGATGAATTTGCGCATTGTAAACTGCGGTCTTTAGCCTCCTTGTTAGAACGCCCGACTCCCATGCCGGCGGACCCGGGTTCGAGTCGCACTGAGAGCGGGCAGTTTGAGCAGGAGGGGTTACATTGGTGCCGTGACCCGGATAGGAGTTAGGTTTAGGGGGGTGAGTGTAATGGACATAGGCCGGTAAGAGCTGTGCATGTAAACCTCACTCTCCTGATCTCAAGAGGCGCTCTAGCAACTGACACTAGAGATTGTGGTCTTTAGCCTCCTTTTTAGAGTGCCCGACTCCCATGTCAGCGGACCGGGGTTCGAGTCCCGCTGAGAGTGGGCGGTTTGAACAGGAGGGGTTATAAATATATATATATATAAATATATATCAATTACCAAAATAGATTTTTTTTAATATTATTCATTGATAATCTCTCTCTTTCTGCGTAGCTGAGTACATTCAGATGGTGCATCAAGGTGTCAAAACTTCAAAATAAAACTGCAAAAACTGACAAATAGACAGACAACTCTCTTTTCTTTATTATTTGAAAAGTTTTTTCATTCAGTTTATTTTTAAGTGGTACCCCTAGTTCAGAAGAACACAAGGGTGAACTACTGATTAGCATCGAAACACTTAAGTTGCAGAATGTCTATTGCAAATAAAAGTTTTATAAACCAAATCTCATGCGTGGCCGTGCACCTATGTATACTGAATGCCCTGCTCCTTAATTCACACCCTGTGGTGTCTGCGTATTGCTTCATCAGGAGAGTGATTGACAGGAGAGCTGATGGCTGAGGCAACACGGCCCCAGGCAGAGAAACTGGCAGGGAGATCCATGGGGAATGAAGGAATATTGTGCACAGGAGCAGTCAGCTTCAAAGCAGGCTTACTGTGCATTATTAAAAGCCTCCTCGACACCTGCACAGTCGGCAGGAGACACAACAGATGCGCAGCGAGGGCAGAAACACACTCTGGGGGCGAATGCATGAATGTATACGTCCACAGCAGGCCAAGCGCACACACTGTGCAGGTGCGAGATAAAGATCAAGCCAAGAGAGAGGTGCAGATGGAGCCGCAGGTAGACAGAGATGGTTATTTATATGCACCTATGACACTGGCCAGTTTATAATGACTATACCATATAATTACTATATTTTTCAGTAGTCTTCTAACGGAAGCACATGTTTATACTGCAATGAAATATGGGGAATTATGTTACATTGGGATTTTGTAGTCTAGACATGAAGGTTTCCTCACTCAGCCTGATGAAAATAAAGAACAGAGGTAAATTTAAGTTCACTCTTGTGTTCAGTGTCCAGCTACATTTTTTGTATGTTTGTACATGAAAATCACACTGCTACTGTATGTTGCTAGGGTGGTTTCCAAAGTGTTGTTATATGGTTGCTAGGGTGTTGCTATGTGGTTGCTGGGATGTTCTGATTGGTTTCCAAAGTGGTTGCTAGGGTGTTCTGTTTTTTTTTTTTTTTTGCCAGAATGTTGCTATGTGGTTGCTAGGGTGTTCTGTGTTTTTTTTTTTTTTTTTCCTAGACTCTTGCTATGTGGTTGCTAGGGTGTTGTGGTTGGTTGCCAGAGTGTTGCTATATGGTTGCTAGGTTGTTCTGGTTGGTTACCACAGTTTTTTCCTAAGTAGTTGCTATGTGGTGTTGTGGTTGGTTTCCAGACTGTTGCTATGTGGTTGCTAGGGTGTTCTGATTGGTTTCCAGACTGTTGCTATATGGTTGCTATGGTGTTCTGTTGTTTTTTTTTTTTGTTTGTTTGTTTTTTTGCCAGAATGTTGCTATGTGGTTGCTAGGGTGCTCTGATTGGTTTCCAAAGTGTTGCTGTATAGCTGCTAGGGTGTTCTGTTTTTTTGCCAGACTGTTGCTGTGTGGTTGCTAAGGTGTTGTAGTTGGTTGCCAGAGTGTTGCTATGCAGTTGCTATGGTGTTCTGTTTTTTTTCTTTTTTTTTTTTTTTGCCAGAATGTTGCTATGTGGTTGCTAGGGTGTCCTGATTGGTTTCCAAAGTGTTGTTAAATGGTTGCTAGGGTGTTCTGTGTTTTTTGCCAGAATGTTTCTATGTGGTTGCTAGGGTGTTGTGGTTGGTTGGCAGAACAATACTTTGTATTTGCTAGGGTGTTCTGGTTATGGTTGGTTTCCAGAGGGTTGCTATATTGTTGCTAGGGTGTTCTGGTTGGTTGCCAGACTGATGCTGTGTGGTTGCTAGGGTGTTCTAGTTGGTTGCCAGACTGATGCATTGTGGTTGCTAGGGTGTTCTGTTTGGTTTCCAGACTGATGCTGTGTGGTTGCTAGGGTGTTCTGGTTGGTTGCCAGACTGATGCATTGTGGTTGCTAGGGTTTTCTGGTTGGTTGCCAGACTGATGCATTGTGGTTGCTAGGGTTTTCTGGTTGGTTGCCAGACTGATGCATTGTGGTTGCTAGGGTTTTCTGGTTGATTGCCAGACTGATGCATTGTGGTTGCTAGGGTTTTCTGGTTGGTAGCCATCACTTCACCGTTTTTTCTGTACTCAGAATCTGTAACCTTCAGCTAAATAAATAATAATACTAAAAAAGAATATCCATTATAATTATTGATCTGAACAAGACCAAGTATTTTATGCAACTCCCAGATCTGGCCATTGAGAAAATACAGAGGGCCTGAGGTCTAGACAACATTACATTATGCATTCCAGTGAGCTCTCAGATGATATGTGGACCATCCTATTCAGACACAGAAAAAAAGTATTCAAAACACCAGGCCTGGTATTGATGTTCCCTCTCTGTGGACGTATGAGATTACAGAAAGGATCAGATAACTCACCCTCGCTCCATCCTCGATTCTGGGCCGAGGAATATAAAAAGACTGTCCGACCTCCACCCATCTCCATCCACTCACTCTGTATTTTTCTCATATTGCTACACAAATGTGCAGAATGAAACCCAGCACTTCAGGAACTGTAGCAGACCAAAAAAAAAAAAAGAGGGTAGCTCACATTCGAACCCACTCCCCCATTAAGAAAATCTATAGCGGATGCTTGTATACTTTGACGATGAGACCTTATAAATAAAGCAGGAGGTGGCTCATCTTAATGGCTTACTTTCTCAGACACTGTCACACAAACACACAACTAGACATATACACACTTAATCTCTCTATTACCATCAAGTTCCTGTTCTTTATCATTATCCACTGAAGGAAAGAATCTGTTATCCCACAGCCATCATAAAACACACACATATTCACTACTGTAGGCTCATTATGGGCTGGTCGTAATGTATGGAAATGCATTTAAACCTGCACAATGCTCTCAGACAGGCATATTGAAACATATCTATCTAAAAGACACTAAACCATTCAAAGCAAAAGAAAAAAAGCTCTCTCATATTGTAGCAGGCAAGTGAGATAATTGGAAACCAGATATTGTAAGACTGGCAGCTCTTTGTGTTGTGAACGTATAGAATTAACCACTATAGAGGAAAGCACATCTGCGGACCTAGATACCTGACCTAGCTCAACAATGTCTAATTGAAGTGGTGTTTTTAAATATTTAGTACTAATTTTAACTGAATTAATCACATAATATGCAGATTCATTAATCAAATGAATCACAATTAATACACTCTTAAAGAATCCTGGGTTGTTTCAATCCATGTTTGGGTCAAACACAACCATTGGTTTAAATTTTTTAAAAACATTTTTAAACCCAATTGTTGGGTTTGTCCATATTTGACCCAAACATGGCATGAAACAACCCAGCATTTTTTAGAGTGTAGCAAATATATCTATTTGCCAAGAAAACCCCCAAATTAAGATAATTCATTACAAACAGTTTTGGTCCTGAACAATCATTAGATAATTGATATTTAGCAAACTGCGCTAGTTGCACCAAATTTGTATCGCACAATACAAACCTTAATTCATTTTTGAAATATAATCATTTACATAGTTACTCTCATAACTTGTTTTCATGACAAATTTATTTAAACGTATATTAAATAAGACATTACTAACAGGTAAAGTAAATATAATGAATATATGTAAGCTAATATATTGCATATATTTAGTGAAATGCTCCCCTCTAGAGTTCATTTCTCTAGTGAACTAACATGTGGACACTAAATGACTTGCCTGAGGTAAATGTAATGCTATGTGAGATATTATTCTCAACCTGTTTTATTGATGTCTTTCCGCGGTTGAAACACTGGTTGAGAGATTACACATAAACATCTATGCATCAGGCTATGAATAGATCGTCTTTTCAATGCAGTTAGCAAACAGCATTGCATTACTGCGCATGCCCCCTTCTGGTTTGAAGTGTGGATCGCCTGTGGCTGACTGTATTCGTCGTCTGACTGCATGCACCGTGAAATATATATATATATATATATATATATATATATATGTTACTGATTTGGCATTACATTATGACCACCGTCCTAATATTGTGTACTGCCAAAACAGCCCTGACCCGTCGAGGCATGGACTCCACTAGACCCCTGAAGGTGTGCTGTGGTATCTTGCACCAAGATGTGAGCAGCAGATTTTTTAAGTCTTGTAAGTTGCGAGGTGGAGCCTCCATGGAATCGGACTTGTTTGTTCAGCACATCCCACAGATGCTCGATTGGATTGAGATCTGGGGAATTTGGAGGCCAAGTCAACACCTCAAACCCGTTGTTGTGCTCCTCAAACCATTCCTGAACCATTTTTGCTTTGTGGCAGGGTGCATTATCCTGCTGAAAGAGGCCACAGCCACCGGGGAATACCGTTTCCATGAAAGGGTGTACATGGTCTGCATCAATGCTTAGGTAGGTGGTATGTGTCAAAGTAACATCCACATGGATGGCAGGACCCAAAGTTTCCCAGCAGAACATTGCCCAAAGCATCACACTGCCTCCGCCGGCTTGCCTTCTTCCCATAGTGCATCCTGGTGCCATGTGTTCCCCAGGTAAGCGACACACACGCATCCGGCCATCCACGTGATGTAAAAGAAAACGTGATTCATCAGACCAGGCCACCTTCTTCCATTGCTCCGTGGTCTAGTTCTGATGCTCACATGCCCACTGTTGGCGCTTTCAGCGATGGACAGGGATCAGCATGGGCACCCTGACTGGTCTGCAGCTATGCAGCCCCATACGCAACAAATGCGCTGTGTATTCTGACACCTTTCTATCAGAACCAGCATTAACTTCTTGAGCAATTTGATCTACAGTAGCTCGTCTGTTGGATCGGACCACATGGGCCAGCCTTTCGCTCCCCACGTGCATCAATGAGCCTTGGTCACCCATGACCCTGTCACCAGTTCACCACTGTTCCTTCCTTCGACCACTTTTGATAGATACTGACCACTGCAGACCGGGAACACTCCACAAGAGCTGCAGTTTTGGAGATGCTCTGACCCAGTCGTCTAGCCATCACAATTTGGCCCTTGTCAAACTCGCTCAAATCCTTACGCTTGCCCATTTTTCCTGCTTCCAACACATCAACTTTGAGATTAATCACATCTGACATTAAAGTTTGTAAATACAGTATATACATGCAGTATGTGTGTGTATATGTTTGACAGCACTAATGAAAACATATATATACACGCAACATATATATTTTAGCAGCAGACCAATGTTTCTAGACCAACTTACTTGCTTTGAAATCCAGCCAAAGCCTCAGCAACCAACGTTTAAACTCAAAAGTCATAATCATTATGCAGTCTTTTTTGCATACTGTATAACAGCTGATTTAGAGTGATTAGCCTGTTCATAATTTCCTAGCGCCTGGAGGCTTGTTCCCGCTCAATTTGATTTTCAAATGAAGAGCCCGTTGCTGGAAATAAGTTCTGTAAAATGAGCAGCCATGAACACGGCCAGGAGGCTTGAACTGCCATTTCGCACAGAGGAAATCCAAGGGGGAAATGTTTTTTGTGAAAAATGTGGCTGCCGTGGTAAAATGACCTCCAAGTAAATCTGAGTAAATTGGATAACGACTGGCTGTTGTCAAAACTTGTTTGCTTCAATTCATTTGCGAATAACAAGAGGTAACAGTTTTAGCCGTCTGTTGAAGTGCATTAGTTTTGTTTGTCTTCTTACAGCTCACTGCCCTTATAACTGACAAGTTGATATACATGTATAAACTCCAATAAGGTAAAATCATTTACCTCGTTTTACAATGCTGTGGTAATGACTGCTGTTCCTTTATTGAGTTTTACTGATCTGTGCCTGATCTTAAAGTCAACATGACAGCGAAATTGACTTTACTTTGATTTATTTTCTTAATACACATTCCTGGTATTATTGTGAACGATTCATCATTGCATGCAATTTGAAAGAAAAGTATGTTTGTCTTCGTACCTTTCATCAAAATGCATTAACTTGCTCCGTCTCTGAAACGACTTCAATCGACATCACCAATCCGTTATATTTTTCAACCCCTCCTCGCTAACCACCTGGCTCTATGCTGGTCAAAGTGTCAGAGTTTGGCTGGTTAGCATAGCACCATTACCGCCTGCTGGCACATGGTGTAATTATACCATCTGAGACCAGAAAAGCATTAAATCATTTTTTCTTGCAAGCAACATATAAATCCCAATTATTTCATTATATTACGTATTTATTTCATTATATTCTCATGTTGTGGAACTGCCTTTGAGATGAATGGCAATTAGAGATGCACGGATCAGCTCTAACATCACCTGAACCCACCCGAACCTATGATTTTCTCTGATTTAGATATCTGCACCCGACCCACACCCGATTGTCACATTACAATTATTCAAATTCTCAGTGTTAAAGTCCCCATAAAAATCAAAATTGAAGTTTTTTGGCTTTTAGTATGAAAAAGTTAGCCTTACTGTTATCGATAAGCTAGTGTGCTCCAAAACAATGACAAAATTCGCATTTAGAAGATATAAGCGTTCAAAACTTAGTCACTCACTTCCGCCAATATGATGATGTCCAATCAAATGCTCTCTAGAATCTAAAGTGTCCCGCCACCTACATTAAATATAGATGCTGAAACTGCGGCTAAAATTGATCACTTGTTCACACATTTACTATTATCTACATGGTGAATGGCACATAGCGTACTATATAGGGGATAGGGAATGCCTTTGGGGCGATTGAAGTCTGGTTTCATGTTAGTGTCACGCGAAACGCCGCATTGCGCACACAGACTTCTCCAGTCTAGAGACATGATAGCACAGAGCGGATCATATGCGCGAATTGGTGCAGACCAGAAAACGTATCGAACCCTTTTGAATTCTGAACAGAATGCTATTTTAAAGTGATATGGAGGAGATTATGAGGAGAAACTGTTTGAGATTAGGAAGAAACTGAGGCTTTACCAAGTTCAATGGCTCTGGCCGAGCTGTGATATAAACGCAATGCTATTGGCTATTTTAAAAAAAGGGGAGGAGCTGTTCGATATGTCCTGCACTGTCTTCCTGTTTCAGTGGAAATTACGTCAACACATTGAATAATGCTGCACGTTTCAAGGCATTTCAGTGGGCCTTTAGGCGTGACAATATGGTAACATATTACACTGAAGTAGGCTGCTTTTAAATGAACATTAAGTAAAAGTTCTTCTTTGGCAAAATTACATTTCCTTAAAGGGTTAGTTCACCCAAAAATGAAAATTCTGTCATTAATTATTCAACTTCATGTCGTTCCACACCCATAAGACTCTTCGGAACACAAATTAAGACACTTTTAATGAAATCCGAGAGCTCTCTGACCTCTCCATAGACGGCAATTTAATTACCACTTTCAATGCCCAGAAAGGTAGTAAAGACATCGTTAAAATAGTCCATGTGACTACAGTGGTTCAACCTTAATTTTATGAAGCAACGAGAATATTTTTGTGCGCAAAAACAAAACAGAATCATACAGTTTTGGAACCACTTGAGGGTGAGTAAATGATGACAATTTTTGGGTGAACTATCCCTTTAAGAGTAGTGCCTGAGTAAGAATACTAAGTAAGTAGAAGTCTCAGTGTCTGAAGTGGTAGTAAAAAGTGTTTATGGAAGTTTATTGGGTTGCGCATGCTGTTTCATGTAGACTTTAATGGTAAGAACTGATCTCTCATTAGTTTTGTAAAGTTGCTTTATCAAAATGTGCACAGAGAGATAAAAAAATATCTATGTAAATATCTTAATCCATATAGATTACTCTGCAGCATATAAATTTTCTCAGAAGTTCCACCGGACAAAGGAGAAGTGTCTGTGGAGCTCTTGTTATGTTTGTATTGGCCAATGAAAAAACCTGCATAGAGCTAATGTGGAATGCGTCTTTAAGGACAGATAGACGCCTGTTTGATTTACATCAGTTTTCCTTAACTAAAATGGAAAAGAAGCTAGGCACTAGTGAGGAAAAAACAGGCACTGTGATCCTCCTTGATGTTTTCAAATAAATGAGATTCCTTGAAACCTGAATGTTGCACATTAAACACCTTCTTCAACTCTGTAGCTTTCCGAGAAGGCCATCTCAGGTTATGTGGTACTAAAACGCTCAACACCAACCCACAGCCTCCAGACTGCAGACATAACGCGTGAAATAAGCCACAGTCTGCCACTTGTCAAACTTTTACCAACAAAAAAAGTCCTAACTAAACAACTAAAAGACATTTGAAGGCTAACACTACATAGCAAAGCTGCTGAAAGCAGTGTTGGGCATTGTATAATATTATGGTGTAAACTTAAGCAAGCATTTGCTCCACTTGAATATTATGTGAAATTATAAAGCTCTGTTTGTTATACAGGTCTCTCCGCGCATATTTCACAAGCATCCTTATGTAATGCCTTCTCACTAGGTCTACTGCCCAATCTCAACCTATCACAAAGATAAACCACGTTGCGAACACGTGCACTAAATGAGGACACTGCATACATTCTCACTATAAATGCTCAATTCGTGTATGAATGAATGACAGGAATCAAAACTAGTTTGATCTTTTGAGATAAAAAGAGTTGATTGTACTATAAAAACAATGTAAGTTTTAAGTAATAAAGTTTTAAGTAAAAACAAAAACTGAAACCAAGTTGCAAAAACAGCTCATTCTGAAATCCTTGGGGGAAAAACAATAAATTAAAAATATTAAATGCGGTTGCTGGTTGAAAGTCTCTTCGCATCCTGATAGCATTAAGTTAAGTGGTCTAAATGAATTTATATGCATATATATATATCATCTGTGGAAAGCATAGGACCATAAAATGTTCATTCGGGCCAAATGCAATGATACGATGTCCTACCTGCCTGTCAACGTATGTATTTTCATACCTCCGCGCACCCAGCTCATGCAGACATCACATGTCATCAGCGAGTTTTATGCTATGCAGAGTTAGACAGATGTCAGTCGCCGAGCACCACAAACAAGCAGCAGCCACCTTTTACAGTTCCTCCTGAACCAAAACAACAAGCTTATGCTGCGTTCACACCATAACTACCGTAATTTGTAAGAGATGGAAACCCGTAACATTATACTCGGAGTGGTTCGTAATTCGAATTCACGCGTTTCAATGGCAACACTATCAAAGCCGAAATTAATTTGCAGCAGTCAGGTGGTACAGGTCAGTGCTCTTTAAGTTGTTTACGTTCATTATTACTGTAATATTTTGATACATGAGGTAGTTTAATGCTGTCTCTCGTGACGCTTTTTGCTCCCTGCTGTGTGAGTTCATGTGTTTTGGAGGAGGCGTGGCTTTGGAGACGCTCTGAAGGGAGGGTGGGATCTCATGCTTTCAAAGCTAGCTCGCTATTGCTAGCCTCTCTGAAAATTACCTACCCTACCTTTAACACAGGGGTGGGGAACGTTGATCCTGGAGGGCCATTGTCCTGCAGTGTTTAGCTCCAACCCTAATTAAACACACCTGAAGCTAATCAAGGTCTTCAGGATTACTAAAATTACAGGCAGGTGTGTTTTTTTCAGGGTTGGAGCTAAACTCTGCAGGACAATGGCCCTCCAGGATCAACGTTCCTCACCCCTGCTTTAACATATAACCACACAAATTTGCATGTCGATGTTCATTCGATTTTCAGAAACTTTGCCCACCCCTTACTGTGATGTAATACAAGTAGGATAGATGACCAACTTAAAAAACAAGTTAATTTTTAACAAAGTCTGCAATTGTGTATTATTTCTTGACCTATCACAATCTAAAGGCCCTGATATACTTCAAACGAAATCGAAGAACGAACTGATGTGACGTCATTTCGAACAAAATCAGGCCAAATCGAAGTTCGTTTTGTGTTTGTTTTGGGAGTTCAAAACAGCTTGCCAAAGCTAAATCTCAGGAAAAGTTCACTCCATCTGCAAAACACCTTCATAATACCATTGGTTCATGACGATACCGTAATAGGAGGTGTGCGTTGAGGATCTGCCTTCTTTCACGCTGAACTTTTCTCTGGCTCATTTTCGTCTGTTGAGTCCGTCGAGGTAAGATCTCCGCAGGTGAAAACATGAACACACTGGATAACAACTTTATAGTAGGAAATGAAGTTGTGCTTCTGATGAAATGAGGCACTGACACTGTTTTACATGTTTGATACTGTAAAGCTGCTTGCTTTTAAGCAATCTATTGAATAAAATGCACAAGTGAACCACAGAGAATTAATAAATAAAATAAAATAAAATACAAATGTACAATATGACCCCTTTAATGAAGATCCTTCAGGCACAGCAGCTTAAAATGCAAAAATCTACCTGCTAAATCCACAGTAATGTGCATTGCAGGACATGAGAGATGCCGTAGGAGTGGCTATGGATGAGTGCTGGGGTCTAAAAGAGAAGCCAGCGCACCAGCAACCATTCCTGGATGACATAAATCAACTCCCCCTCCCCTTCTTTTCCGCTCAGCCTGTGAATTTCACTACAACGTGACTTCCCTCCCACAGTTTTTACGAAACAGCTCGTGGCCTGAGCTGCCTTTGCATTCCTCCACCCAGAGGGAGAGAAAGAGAAGGAAAGAGGCTGTATGTTGTACATATATGTGCATATCTTATGTCACAACTTACCCATGTGCTTCAGTCTATCCAATAAACATCCTTAGTAGAATTTATCACCCTCTGCAGCTTGTTTTATTGCTTTCCTCGTAACCTTACGTTTGGTTTATATGGCATATGAGGACTAGCAAGCGAGGACAGGCATATGTACAACATGTGATGTTCTCCTCCAGAAATGCGGAGATGTCTGGGTGGTGCTATGGGTCTAAACGCAAACATACATTACATGCCAAAAACGTGAGGGAATGGAATTCACCCGAGACATTTCACACTGTATATACATCAATGTCACTACTTACAGCTATTATAGCGACCAGTCTTTCTGGTTTCCTGTCAAATGCATACATTTCTGGCTTACATATACACAGCTGTTGGTCAAGAACCGGATTAGACATTAAGAACTGACACGTGGAGACACTTACAGATTGATGCAGGCTAATAATTCATTTCTATAGGCAGCTATAGGATACTAGCTCTTATATGGTTTTATAAGGATCTGGCCCAACCTCAATCCCACATGAACGACTGCACCTGGAAAAAATGGCTGTGGTGCATTTTAAGCAATTTGCTTTGAAGTTTATCTAAATTGCTGTAAGGCATTGAAGTTCTTGATCTGAGAACAAATTGCGGTTTGGGCTTTTGTTTGACTAAAGTCCTTTATCTTTTGACAAAAATAGGTGCATCCGATGCCACAACAGAAAACAAAGTCAATTCTTTAACTTTTAAAGTAACTTTTAAGCTCATAATTGTACAGAGAAACAAGAAAAAGTCCTGCATACTGCTGTAGCTTGCAAAAATTGATTTCCTAAGAGTTTGTTAGAGATGGCAGCGTATTGAGATGGCAACATTTCGGTCTTACATTCGTAAAAAGGTTGTAAAAGGCGACAATGGATTGAGACAACCTTCTTATGAATGCTTGACAAAGACTGAAACGTTAATGTCTCAATATCTTATTTTCTCTTACAACCTTACAAATGCCTGATGAAGGCCATAAAACAAAGAAATGTACTGAGACAATGTTAAGGTCTTTTGAACTTCATCACACATTTTAAACTCATTTAAAATGGCAACTTATTGAAACATTAGTCTTTCAGCCTTGCGAACTTTGTCAGGTATTCAAACAAAGGAATTGGAAGCATCGTTGTCAGGTATTTACCAGAAGGTCGTTAAAAGTAAACGTATAAAGGCAATGCAAACTTAGGAACTTCAGGTATTTGTAAGAATGTTGTTAAAGTTGGCAGCGTATTAAAGGATTAGTTCACTTCAGAATTAAAATTTCTTGATAATTTACTCACCCCCATGTCATCCAAGACGTTCATGTCTTTCTTTCTTCAGTCGAAAAGAAATTATGGTTTTTGAGGAAAACATTCCAGGATTTTTCTCCATATAGTGGACTTCAACGGCTACCAACGGGTTGAAGGTCCAAATTGCAGTTTCAATGCAGCTTCAAAGGGCTCTACATGATCCCAGCCGAGGAATAAGGGTCTTGTCTAGAGAAACAATTGGTCATTTTATTACAAAAATAAAAATGTATATACCTTTTAATTACAAATGCTCATCTTGCACTGCTCTGCGATCCGCCATGCATTATGTAATCACGTTGGAAAGGTCACGCGTGAGTTAGGCGGAATTACCAGGCAAGTGTTTAAAAAGCGAACGTGCAAAGACTAAGTCAAACGGCTTGTACAAAAAAAAAAAAAACGATTTTGGACGATTTTGAAGTTGAAAATGAGATTTTTTTCGCCCTACCGTGGTACTTCCGCCTACGTCACACGTGACCTTTCCAACATGATTACGTAATGCGTGGCACATCACAGAGTAGTGCAAGATGAGCATTTGTGGTTAAAAAGTATATAAGCTTTCATTTTTTTTAGAAAATGACCGATTGTTTCGCTACATTAGATACTTTTTCCTCGGCTGGGATCGTGTAGAGCCCTTTGAAGCTGCACTGAAACTGCAATTTGGACCTTCAACTTGTTGGTAACTGTTGAAGTCCACTATATGGAGAAAAATCTTGGAATGTTTTCCTCAAAAACCATAATTTCTTTTCGACTGAAGAAAGAAATTCATAAACATCTTGGATGACATGAGGGTGAGTAAATTATCAGGAAATTCTGAAGTGAACTAATCCTTTAAGACAAACTATTTGGTCTTATACAAACTTGATCAGGCAACATATTGAGGAAATAAGATTTCAGTTTTTTGAACTTCAGGCATTTGTACAGTAAGCATGGTGTAAGAAACCGCTACATATTGAGACAGCCACTTTCAAAATCACAATCTTCATCAGACATTTGTAAGAATGTCGCAAAAGACAGCAACATATTGAGACAGCAACATGTTGAAGGTCCTAAAACCTTACCCTTAATGTCTCAATAAATACACAAATATTTTTCAAGAACTGTCTGTGTGTAACTTTTTGTCTGCCATTACCAATTTCTAACTCACCTGCCTACAACATTTCAGGTGTGTGAATACCTTTCCATACTGAAACAATAAAACAGAAAAATTGCTCTTGTGATGTGGAGCATGCTTTATGACCTCCTCAGAGATTGTGTTTGCCTATAGTAGACTTCACAGATCATATGCTTCACAAATGTAACCTCAGCAACACAAACCCATGTAGCTTCAGGCAAATCACACACATTAGAGGCCCATTCTTGTCTACAGCCAATCAACACCAACCTTAAAGTTGCCCCTGGGTGTTAACTAGTTCTCAGTTTTGAGAAAAAGAAGGTCTACTCTCTTTTTTCTTTGAAAGGCTACTACAGTTTCTTGGCTTCACTTGCTAACTGCTTACACGTGATTGTGCACATAAATGGTGCCTAATGTTTTCAGCCTTTCAAAATCTGTTTGCTGGACCCTTGATGTTATCAAACGCTAACTGGATTGCATAACCACTTGGAGTGGATTGGCATCCACAACAAAGAAATACCTGATTTAAGCAATCACAGCATGCAGATCGTGTTTTGCGGCTCATTTGACCTCTCAAAGTCTTACGAAATATCACAGCCAGTACCAATGCTTGATTTCACAAGGCCAGGGACAAGAGTTTTATGGGTGGGCCCCTCCTCATCGTCCTCCGCCGATGATGGTCCTGGGAATTATTTCAAAGTATTGATTAGATAGATGTTATCTAACCATGTCCATTACTAACTACACAATAACAGACATTTTTTACAACGATAACTGATTTTTTTACAGACATTTACTTATGTACCTTGACTAGTACAAAACCTAGAGCAAAAGAAAGAAAGCAAGAGTTGGAAAAAGATACAAGAAAAATTATCCCAATATTATTTCACCCTCCAGCCTTCAATCCATTGCGGGGAACCTCCTGCGGAGAACATTGGCTGTAAAACAAGGGACTTTCTGTTAAGACTCATTACAAATTATTTTGTTTTTCTAAATTTATCTCCAACAATATTACGGACTATTTAGGGACAGAATGTGCGATTGTTCTTCAAACAGTCTTGATGATGCCCTGAGGGTTTGAGGAACTTGTGTTTGCTGGATTACATGCACTTGAAAAAGGTCAAACAGGCACAAGAGAGGAAGAACAAATTCTGTAACCCCAAGCAGCAAGAACGACTATTTTTGCTGCAATTACGATGCAAAATAGCATGGTCACGTGGACAACGCAGACACTGGCCAACCTACTTCCACACTCCACAGCTCTTACATAATACGTTTCTAATCACAACGCTGGAAGACGTCCAACGTGGCCTCAAATAACTCCGTGCAGGCTTTAGGTCATAACTCACTGTTGAGGCAGACAAGATAGCAACCGCTTTTCTCCTTGCTTCCTCTAAAAAATATATATAAATAAAATAAAAATCATATATATCAGCTCCTTAAACTATATCCAATCCTCTGCCCCAACATTGCAAATATAAAACAGATAGTTCCGGGTCTTGGTACAGTGTTCAAGCTGCAATAAAATATAACTATAATAGTTTATTGCTGTTATAAAACAGCAATATTATAAAAGGCACCAATGTTCAATAAACCTGTAAGCAATTACCAAATCAATTTAGCAACTTGGTAAAGAAATATTCCCTGTGTCCGAATATACATACATATTTCCTTGCAACCCAGTAAGTATTTCAAATGAGTAAGATGTGTAAAAAAAACTCATGATAGGAAAACAATACCCAAATTGTCTTCTGCATCCACTGAGATATACAGGTATACTGAATATACGGGTCAAATGGCAATGCCAACGTTCCAGAAATGAATTTATGACACACCTGCATACCTAAAGAACATACTTCTTCAACGGTCAACATGTAAGTTCTTGCATCGAAGTACATAGTCTAAATGTACAGAAATTATACAGTACATAATAAAAAAATAATTAAAAAAAGAAATAATAAAATAATAAAAACAAACATTATTTTATTAAGCAAATTTATTGTTACATCATTCTGCTAGAGAATATAATAAACTGAAGTTTGGTCTCTACAAACTGTGAATCAACGCCCCTCAGGGCACGGTTGCCACCTTGTGGATAAACTAATTTATTGCGAAAAAATTTAAATGCGCATGTGTGACCTGCGTGTACAAGTACGCACATTTACAAAAATCCGGCGGTGCGCGTATATTGCGCGTACTCTTCTGATGACGAGATTTGCGTCACGCACACTATACTCTGACCCTCGTGTACACGTAAAAAGTGAACTATACTTTGAGCTTATGGGTAGCTAGGTTTTGTTTATACTGTGTGCTTTAAGCCCTGAGTATACTTCGTTTTTTTACACGTACGCTGGTGTACGCGCACAGTCGAACGCACAGCCTTGCAAAGTATACTTCACTTGACTCGTACGCGTACACAGGCATTCAACGCATGCGCAGTTTTGAGCAATCTCTTGCCACGAGTTACAACCCATGTAAAAATCTTTGTATTCTTTCATGCTAGAGTTGTACAAATGAGGGTACTTTCAAACCTCTTCGCACAATCTCTCATCTATGTAGACCTCCATTGTCGCTGTAGCTTGCATGCGTTCTGGTCTGTTCAGTTTATGCAGTTTTTCTTCGACTACAAGGTTGCCAGGTTTTCACAACAAAACCCAGCCAATTGCTACTCAAAACTAGCCCAAAATTAGCCCAATCGCATTTCAGGGGGGTCCCACAGTAAAAATCCGCATCCGGGGGGTGAAATCCGCGTTTTTGGCGGGGTCCCCCTGGTAAGATTCGTATTCCAGGGGCTAAATATCATGTTACTTGGGGTCGCCTCAACCTGCAGACATGAAAAACAACCCGTGGCAACAGTGTAAAAGTAGCCCAATTCCCGCGGACTTGGCAACACTGTTCGACTACCTTGTAAATCAACGCCCCCTGGGCACGGTTGCCACCGTGTGGATAAATTACTGCAAAAAAAATTAAATGTTCATGTGTGACCTTCACATACAAAGTACGGTTACAAAAATCTGGCGGTGCGAGTACAGTACGTGCATACTCTTCTGATGACGAAATTCTGACCCTCGCATACGCATAAAAATTGAAGTATACTTTGGGCTTAAGTATGGCTGAAACGCTGTTGACTAATCAGTAACCAGGACTGGAACTGTTTTCTAATACAAGATTAATGAATGAATTTGCTCAACAATAAGGTTTTATAGGAGCAATAAGGCACTCAAGGCCATGCTGTATTGTGAAAATAGTCCCTCAGGCGTGTTGTGACTAACATGACATGATTCACAATATGACTATATTCACAAGTACAGCCTCTCACACCTTATTGCTTAATAAAAGTCATGCAGCAAGGCTGTAAACCTGTGCTCGGTCAAATATTGTTCTTGCATAACTAGGAGGAAGTCCAAAACCCACAATGAGAATAACCAACTATGACTTGCTCCAGAACAAACCTTGATTATGCAACCAAAACAAGCTGTGCTTTTAAAAAATACTGCCCTTCACAGAGTTCACAATTGTTTTATAATCAAAACCTAAGATTTGGTTGAAATGTGTGGATTGGGCCACTGCCCTGCATATTGAATACTTAGTCTTTGTACTGTTTACTTGACTGGTGAGTCATTTCATGGAGCCAAATAGACAAACAAACAAATGAAAAACAACCCATGACAGCGAAGGTACAAAAAATGAGTTTGAAATGAGAATGCTGAACAAATAAAATATTAGAAAAGTTGTAAGACTGAATATAAACACAACAAATTCAAATGAAATAGGAATGAAAACTTCATAGATGAAGACTGACTGTCACGGTAACTTCTGAAATGACAAAATAAGGAATTACAGAATTACAAAGAAGTGTAATATCAATAGTGAAATAAAAAATAAAACATCTGTAATAGTACTGGACAGTTTTGTGAACCTCAACTTGACATGAAGTCTCTAGGTAGCTTCTAGCTGTCAGGAGAAGATCAAGAACTTCTGCAGAGCTCTCCTGATCTGTGTTTTCTCCTCAGGCTTGCTGTCTGGAATCATATCTGCACTGTGTAATGCACTCAGGTGTACTTCTGGTCTCTTGTCTCTGACCTCCTGCAGCCCTGCCTGGGTCACGTTGCGGCAGAAGTCCACCCTCACCTCTGTGAGACTGTTTCCGTGGTTCACCACAGCCTGGAGGACGGAGTCAGTCATCCGAGCGCAGTTTTCTAGACTAAGGCTACGTAGCCTCTTGCAACTTTGTAGCACATTGATGACGTTGTGATCCATAATGTGTCCGCATCCAGACAGAGTCAGCGAGACTAGATTTGGACACCTAAAAAAAACAAGAAGCAGAATTTTTCATGCTATATGTCAGAAATAAGCAATATTTATAATTTGATAACATGCAGTGCATACATAGGGGCTTTCGCACCGAATAGTTCTAGGAACTCAGTTATAGGAACAAGCTACTAGGATAGTTCCCCGAGAACTAATTTCTCCCCCGGGCCATGTTCCTGGTTGTATTCGCACCGGGAATAGGAACTCTGAAGCGGCCGACAGCAGCGTCTTTAAGCGCGACATTTACAAACGCTAAAAAACGGTGGATGGAGGATGCCGTGATCGGAGCTGTGTTTGTTGTGTGTCGTGGGTTTCGTGATAACGAAGAAGGAATGTAAAAGCATAATTTACACGACTGAAAGAGCAAAAAGTGGGACTAAGAGATGAAATCTCCTATGACAACTTTCATCGAGGCGGAGAAAAAAACACAACCCTGCAGACAACAGGTAAATGCCGTTACCGCTGTTTTCCATGTTCATGATGTAAATATGTATACACAGCTTTTTAAAAATGCCAGGTGCCGGTGTTTGACATGCGTTTGACCAATCAACGTACACTTACGTCACTGATAGTTCCTATAGTGCTGGTTTAGACCCTACTCTGAAGCAGGAGCTAATTTAGTCCCCCCAAAAGGAGTTCCTAGAACTAAAATCGTTCCTAGTTCCTGCGGTGCGAACACTGCAAAATCTGGGTACTTCAGCCAATAGTTCTAGGAACTATGAAAAGGTTCCTCCGGTGCGAAAGCCCCACATGTTTGCTTGCTATTTGTCTGGAAAAAAACAGATTGGAATAGTGAATAATAACAAACGGGTGTCTGTTAAAGCTGAAGTGTGTCATTTCTGTGCTGCTGTTTTTCAAACAGGTTTCCCTGAACACTCCTCCTGTATGTGGCTGGCCAATTAAACTAATAGCCCCGCCCCCAGACTCATGTTTTTGGTTGGTCCCGTGTTGCTATGCAGGCTGGTCGGGATTTTCAAACAAAGAGCAATGCTTTGAAAGCACAACAAAGACAACAAAGAAAGTAATTAAAGAAAAAATGCACACTTACAAAACGCTGCATTGTGTGACATAAAACTTAAGTAAATTAATAATTTGCTAAACTCATATTAGAAGTGCCAATAAAATCAAAACAATTCAAACAGGTTTCTGAATGCTCCCGTCATGCCATTGGTAAAACAAACACTTAGCTCCGCCCCAAAATCACCCCATTGGTTGAGTCAGTGTTGCCATGTCATGCTCAAGAGCAATGATTTAAAAATGACACAGAGATCTTTCAGGGATTCAACAATGACTAACTTACACTGTACACCTCATATTATAATCGTACAGAAGAAAGTAATTTAACAAAAAATAAATAAATAAAAATAAACACGAAAAGCTGCATTTTGTGGCATAGAATTTAAGAAAATGTTTAATATAATTTGTTATGATCTTATTAAATGCAGCAATAAAATCAACAGCATTCAAACTGTCATTGGTCAAACAAACAGATAGCTCCACCCCAAAATTCACCCTATTGGTTGAGCCAGTGTTGCCATGTCAGGCTGGTCGGAATTCTCAAATAACAAAGAGATGTTTTGAAAGTGACAGAAAACTTTTTTTGGAACTTTTTTTTGTTAGTTAACAAAAAAAAAAGCTTAGCTAGTATTGGCATATTAATCAGCTTAGCATGACATATTAAAGGGTTAGTTCACCCAAAAATTATGTCATTAATTACTCACCCTCATGTCGTTCTACACCGGTAAGACCTTCGTTCATCTTCGGAACACAAATTAAGATATTTTTGATGAAATCCAATGGCTCAATGTCACCGAACTTCTCAAAATCCAGAAAGGTACTCTAAACATATTCAAAACAGTTCATGTGACTACAGTGGTTCAACATTAATGTTATAAAGCGACGAGAATACTTTTTGTGTGCCAGAAAAACAAAATACTTTTCAACAATATCTAGTGATGGGTGATTTCAAAACACTGCTTCATGAAGCTTTGAAGCTTTACGAATCTTTTGTTTCAAATCAGTGGTTCGGAGCGCCAAAGTCACGTGATTTCAGCAGTTTGGCAGTTTGATACGCAATCCTAAAAGTATTCTCGTCGCTTTATAATATTAAGGTTGAACCACTGTACTCACATGAACTGTTTTAAATGTGTTTTGAGTACCTTTCTGGATCTTGAGAGGTTCGGTGACATTGCTGGCAATGCAGGCCTCACTGAGCCATCGGATTTCATCAAAAATATCTTAATTTGTGTTCTGAAGATGAACGAAGGTCTTATGGGTGTGGAACGACATGAGGGCGAGTAATAAATTACATTATTTTCATTTTTGGGTGAACTAACCCTTTAATCTGGAATAAAAAGAAAGTATTGTCATCAAAAAAGACAGCTTTAAGTGACTAAACAGTGAGACATAGGATATGAATTGCAGAAATGTAATCATTGCTTGTAAGAAAAGCAGCCACCAGTGATTAACTGGCTAGAAAACACACTAGTTTACCGCATTGCGAATGCTTTTTATTCCTCAGGGGACACATGAAGTGGTAAACTGTATAATAAATGTGCCATGCTGTCAAAAACCGTAACCCAAGACTGTTTAGGCAGTAATTTATGTGGCCCC
Organism: Mylopharyngodon piceus; assembly: GCA_039654765.1. Classification (NCBI taxonomy): domain Eukaryota; kingdom Metazoa; phylum Chordata; class Actinopteri; order Cypriniformes; family Xenocyprididae; genus Mylopharyngodon; species Mylopharyngodon piceus. The sequence goes on along the minus strand of CM077459.1, from coordinate 1,974,742 downwards.
ACCAGGCATTTGCATGGTATTATACTAAGCATACCTGTAGCATAACAAAAACCATTCCCTAAGTCAGTGTTTGCTGTATCAGCTGTTTTTGCCACATAAACACAGCTGGTGCTCTTGCTAAATCGCACCAGCTGAAAGCCGAGCCGTTTCCCATGCCCACACCAGTGAGCTCGGGCAACAGGAACCTTCTGTACTGGCTTCTGGAGAGTCGCCCTTCTGTGTGTCCATGTTTCTCCTCTGCTGCAGCCTGCTGGTGGACTCACACTGGGTCAACACTCACACACGCTCACATGGAGCGAGCTAATGGCTGTAGCTTTGAGATGTCATTCACGTTTACTGATGCAGATTATATAAACTCTTACATAATCTTACCACTTAACCACATGTGAGACCGGCACATTCCAGCCGCCTGTAAGTGTTATGAGCCCTGTCCCAATAACCCTGGCCATGGGGCAGATCTCACGCTACACGTGCCATTGCTTTCATTATCACAGATGGCCATCTGTGACACAGACAGTCTGATAAAGGGATCAACAGGAGAGGAAGGATGAGAGAGGCTCACAAGAATTCAAAGCCTCGGGGATCGGTTGGTTAGATTTGTTTCTGCTGGAGCAGCTTTCAGCCATTGTGTTTGAGCGGGAGGAGCTTTCAGAGCTGACCAGATGAAGTAAACACGCCAGATATATGCGTCGCATCATCTCCGGTTACATAAGCAAGCCTTCTTCTCGTAGCTCCGCCTTTCTCTTGTGCAGATGTTTTGTTTGGTTTGGCACAAGCAATTCCACCAAACAGGCTATTTTTTAAAGACTTAACTAAGTCTTATTTTACTTTGCCTTACATTCAGGCTGGGTGTGAGGGTGCAAGCCCTAATAATATAATCCGTAACACAAACCGTGAAGGTTTCCCCATGTGGATGTGGCCTCTATAGACATCCCACACGTGGCAGGACGTACGTCGTACGGTAATTTAACAGTAATTCAATTTAATGCTTTTTCTTTGAACTCAAAGAGTCATCGCAGTGACGGTAGTCTTTATAGGCTCTCGGGACACTGTGGAGGGTGTGTCTAGGGCCGTAGGATTGAGTCTAGAGACTTATTTTCCCTGAAGCGGCCATAATGATCTGTCTGCGCCAAGAACGTCAACAGAAAAGTCTCACACAGCAGATGGATGTGGTCAGATGTAGTTGCGTTCTTTATTTTCTTTCTTTTTTCATTTCTAATAGCCTGTTTGGAGAAATGGTGATATTCATCATGTGCAATATCCATAACAAACTCATTCAATTCTTTGTAGTGGAGCCAAAAGTCTACAGAAGATTAAAGCTGTCAAATCATTGGCCATTTTAAAGTGATGGAATATTGTAATCCTCGGGATATCTTAATCTATAATTCATGATTTTAATGAAAATATTAGTTAAATTTGTTAAAGGATTAGTTCACTTCAGAATTAAAATTTCCTGATAATTTACTCACCCCCATGTCATGTAAGATGTTTATGTCTTTCTTTCTTCAGTCAAAAAGAAATTAAGGTTTTTGAGGAAAACATTCCGAGATTTTTCTCCATATAGTGGACTTCAACAGCTACCAACGGGTTGAAGGTCCAAATTGCAGTTTCAGTGCAGCTTCAAAGGGCTCTACATGATCCCAGACGAGGAATAAGGGTCTTGTCTAGCGAAACGATTGGTCATTTTCTAAAAATATAAAAAATTATATACTTTTTAACCACAAATGCTCGTATTGCACTGCCCTGCGATGCGCCACGCATTATGTAATCACGTTAGAAAGGTCACGCGTGACACGCAGGCGGAAGTACCGAGCAAGTGTTTACAAAGCAAACGTACAAAGACTAAGTCAAACGGCCAAAATGGCCCAAAGGTAAAACAATGATTTTCGCCCTACCGCGGTACTTCCGCCTACGTCACGTGTGACCTTTCCAAAGTGATTACGTAATGCGTGGTACATCACAGAGCTAGTGCAAGACGAGCAATTGTGGTTAAAAAGTATATAATTTTTTATTTTTTTTAGAAAATGACCAATCGTTTCGCTAGATAAGACCCTTATTCCTCGTCTGTGACTGTGTAGAGTCCTTTGAAGCTGCACTGAAACTGCAATTTGGACCTTCAACCCGTTGGTAACTGTTGAAGTCCACTATATGGAGAAAAATCCTGGAATGTTTTCCTCAGAAACCTTAATTTCTTTTCGACTGAAGAAAGAAAGACATGAACATCTCGGATGACATGGGAGTGAGTAAATTATCAGGAAATTTTAATTGACCCTTCGCAAAGACCCGTCCCCCTTAGTTACTGTTGCTTTGTCCGACAAGCCATGGTGCTGTCACGTCACACAGAGTGAAAAATACATTACGGAGCAAAGAGGACACTGACAACACGTCGACAGACAAGACAGATCAGGTTATTTATGATATTAAACAAAGTCAAATTGTGTAATTTTTTAAGAAATTCAAACAATAAAAAACGTTTTGTGGCTCTTTAATGTGTCGTGACAGATTGCTGTAGCGCCTCAGTTCAAGCGGCTCGTGAACCGATCATCTCTTTCTACTAGTTCATTTATAGTATCAAATAAACATGAATGAACGAGAAGGAATGTTGTTTCAAACACGGAAAGACGTCAGTACGCACCATTTTTCAAGTTCAAGTCCACCGAGGTTAACCTTCTAACTCCTGACTGCTTTGTCAGACAAAATGGCGGATTTGGCGTTATGATTGGTTAGATCGCTTGTCAATCTAACTCCCGGCGAAGGGTCAATTCTGAAGTGAACTAATCCTTTAAGCTATATGATGGTTTACGCATCAATACTATTCCATTAAAAATATCAGAATATATAAAAATATCTAAACATCCTTAAACATTTTGTTCTATTCTTCCTTTTTCTGTCTTAATATCTTTTACTATCGTAACATAATTCTTGAGTAAATTTATCTTGTTTTAGGTATTTATAGATATTTTTCATTAGAAAACCTGACAAAAAATTCTTGGTATGAAAAAACTTGCAAGTGTATGCATTTGAGGCCATGAAAATTTCTGAATTCAGTTCTGAATTTTAGTGGACGGCAAGAGTAAGTTGCACTAGGTGTTCAAGAAAGAGAAAGAAAACAATGTTTTATTTGAAGAATAAAACTAGATCCCTATACTTAAACTTAATGACACCATCTGAGACCGTCTCTTCCCTATATACTCAGTGTTTTGTAAAATTTCCTGCAGCTGAAATATATTGCCACAATGGCATCAGTCAGTGTATGTGTCTTTGTAGGAAAGTCAGCGACACACACACACTCACACAGTGCGCAGTGACTGTGACGCACATGTGCAGTCTGCCCTCATCAACAAAGAACCGATTGTAGGCTCCACCTGCCAATGCAAATCATGAGAGGAGAGCTCACAAGGGAGGGACTTCTTTCTGCTTCTCTCCAATTTCATCTTGTGTTGCTCCAATTTTCTCTGGTCAAGGAACAACTATCATTATCCTGAGGGACCCATAATATAACATCTTTTTTACCCCTAAAGAATCCTCTCAAGAACCCTCAACAACCATCTTGAGTTGGCATTGGATCTTTGGAGAATTTTGCACCCTGATGCCATAAGAGAACATTAGAATGATCTAATTCTTATGTTCTGATTCTTTAGACCAGAAACTAACATGCTGATGTGAAGAACCTATAATGAACATCAAGAACTTAATCATCAAAAAGTAACCATACAGAATAGCCAACTCAAGAACCCTACTGATTTCATTGTCATTCCAGATATCTCTATGTCTTTCATTCTTAAAAATAAAGGTTTCAATTGGTACCATAAATGCTACAAACATTTTATATTTTAGTTCTTGAGGAAACCATCAAAAACCACCTTGAGTTCTTGATGTTTCATAACACATTCTTCAGATCAATAAATATAAAGTTCGGCTCTTATGAAAGTGATGCAGAGAATTACTGAAGAACCTTTTTTAAACAGTGTTCTGCCAAATCACAGAGTTTCTTTTTTTTTTCTCGTAAGTAAGTTTACAGTGCAAAACAGCAGCGGGAGAAACCGCAGAGCTCCATCATGTCTCCCGTTATTATTGGCTGCCTGGAAGAGGCTGTACAGATCTTCTCTTAAAACTCCAGAGGGTAATTCAGCTGTGCACTGCATGCTACACCGCAGACCTTGTGTCATTCAAAACTTGAACGCTTCGAACGCAAGCCGCATCTATCGATGGAAGACTGTGATGACGTGCATGCTTGAAGCTAAAATGTGTTTCTGATGAACTTTTTAAAGAATAAAGGTCATTAAGGAGCAAATTGCCATTAGTCAGACACTGGTGGAGTTAAATGGCTATACGTGAGGAACATTCATGCTGAAGTACTTTTAAGCTTTCTACCATTGACGTCTGTTCCTTAAAAAAATATCACGCTACGTCCTAATGTATCTGTGTTACTCAAAAACGAGTTTCTGAACGTTCTGTACTAATGTAAATCTTTTCAACCCATAACAGAACCTGGTAAATGAGTAATTTTCTGCAACACACAAGAAAGTTGGTGAATGGCCAGTGCGTTCTATTCTTCCATACATTGAGTGACAGTCCCACAGCTCTCTGTTGATTCAGAGGGTCTGCGGTGTGCCTGTAGCTGTGGAGTGATGGGCCAGTTGTTGCAGGCAATGCGTGAAATTTACCAGTTGGTGTCTTTGCTTCCATTTACAATCTTTCATATAGAGATTTAATAAATTTATTTAACAGTCAAAAATGTATTTGCAGTTTCCTAAACCAGAGCAATTCATAAACATTGAGTTGTGATTTGTTTCAGTTTAAAATATTTTCATGATTTTGTGACTTGACAGAATTTTCATTTTTGTGAGAACTAACTCTTCATCATTTACTTCCTCATTTTGTTCCAAACCTGTATGACTTGCTTTCATCTAGGAAACACGAAAGTTGATATTTCAAAGAATGTTTAACATATCTCTTTCCCTTACAATAAAAAAAAGTCTTTTCTTCCTCTTCAGTACAAGTTATATCTCAAAAAACATGCATGAACATCAAAGGTATGTTGAAAGATATAGCCTAGTACAACTTACCGGAATGTATCATGTCTCAATCACTTTATTTGTGTTAACCACGGAAAGACGTCAATAAAACAGCTTGTGAACAATATGTCACATTTACCTCAGGAATGTTTTCTATTGTTCACAGTTTCTTAGCTATCTATATGAAGAGTTTGGTTCCAAAACGCTATAACTCCATTTTGATTAATTTGAGTAAAAATGTGTTTTCTTTACCAAGAAAGCGCCAAGATGAAAACCACTCTTTTCTGTTTCAAACTTTCACATAGCATCTTTTGGTTATAAAAACATTAAAAATTCAAATCTAGATTTTGATTTTCAAAGGTTTGTTATAAAAACTGATTATTTTTCGCCCAAAATGCAATAAATCCAGGACACGTTTTTATTTTTCAAAATGCAATTAATCCATCAATATAAAAGTTATTTTTCATATTGAAAATACACAACAAAGTAAGTTGATTCACATATATGACAGCCTCTGAACTTTGTCAATACTAATCTTTTATACAGGCATTTGACTAAAAATACATTCAGCCGTCGCTCCCAAAATGAATTCAACGGGTCATCTTGTTAATGTTATAAATTAATTATGTCTCCCTTTGTCATTACCGATTAAAGAGTATCTGGCGCCACCGCACGGTTAAAATAAACTCATTTGCCGAGTACATTGGTATTAAAAACGGCTTTTAAAAACTGTTCATGATTCAGTTTTGGGGACTGTGACAGAAGTTTGATGCTGTCGTGGAACAAGCAACAGCCGGCATTTTTCCTCCTCCCGACTCGAGTGCCTCATCTTCTTAATCTCCTCACGTAAATTATTACATTTCGATGACTTGCGTTTCTTCCCCACCGCAGAAACCACCACAGGTTCATCAGTGCCTTCAAAATTATTCATTTTTCCGTTTTTGTTGATCACAAAGTACAAAGCAGATAAGGAAAACTAGGATGCCGGGTGTATTCAGAGCGCCGCCATTACTGTTTACAGTGCGTGGAATGGTGCGCTGTGATTGGTTGAGCGGATATATCGCATTCTGCAGTGGCGTTTGTTGCGTTTTGGAAAGAAAGGGAGAAAACATGACAGAATAACACGACGGATATCGCATTTTGCGCAAAATTAATAAATGACTTTTCAATACCGACCAGATACAATACTGATTTTGGCGGAAACTCAATTTTTTTTTTTTTTTTTTTAAATGCCGTTTATCGCGTTTTGGAACCAAACTCTTCATATATAAAAAAACACTAGAGAGGAGCTTATTTACTGTTAATTATATGTTTGTGTAAATTTGCCATGAAGACAACAAGTGCTTATGAAAACTACCTTTTGTGATACTAATACAAACATTTCAGTTTTTGAGTGTAATTATTATATCTGAAAATAAACAGCAGCTGAATATAATACCTCTGTTGTTAATTGTAACCTCTAATATTGTAGTGTGCCAAATGAGAGGGTTCCCTGTATAGTTTGCAACATTATTTGGGAGAGATTTTTTTTTTCCATAAAAAAAAACTATCGGTAGATATCATTCTGAATAAACGGCTATCGGTGTCGGCAGAGAAATTTAGTAGGCCTATTGGTGCATCTCTAAATTAAACACTGCAACTTTCCATTAAATAATAAGAATTGTCAGTTTCGATTTTATGGTGACTAAGTCATTGTTCACCGACAATTTTCCCTCCACCATAGCTTTCAAATCTCAAATCTTGACACGTCATGAAAGGTTATGAAACAGAAATCCAATGTGATTTGTTGTCACTGATGTAAAACCTAGGTCAACACATCTTCATGCACCAAGTTTGAATATATACAAGCGCAAATGTGATTCAAGCACTATGGCGAAAACGACTAAATTGTTGGTCTGTTCGATACACAAATCTATCATATTGCTTTTGTATAGACAACATTAATGTTAATAATATTGTGGTTTTTGTACTATTTGGAGCTTGACAGCCATGGGATGCTGCTGTTTGCAATGGCACAGAGCTGTGTAAACATTCTTCTTCCAAGGTTTGAACAACACGAGGGTGAGTAAACAATCACGGAAACTTAATTTTGGAGTCATTTCTTTTACCAATGAAAGTGGATGTGGGATTCATTAAGGTTACTTCATCTGTCTAAATATATCAGAACATCTGCCAGTCCAAGATCAAACCAGTGACAAAACGAATGTTGATGCCAAGACAAACAGAAACACTCACATGTGGCAAACACGCTCCAGGAAGTCACTGACGAGGCTCTCGTGCTTTCTACAGAGGTCCCTCTGGAATGTAGTCTTCATCCAGTCCTCAATGTTGCACACTTTGACCCTGCTCGAGTGCCAGCATACAGCCAGGTACCTCAGCGAAGAGCCCAGAACAAAGTTGTCCCTCCTTAGCTCGCATGGAGACCTGAAGTGAAGTAGCGTCCACAGTTGCGGGTCCAGGAAGACCTGTCTTAGTCGTACACAAGTCAGGGACAAGCTGCGGCGACTGTCCTTGTCTAGGTACAAAAATAGGTGTAGCAAACACTCCTGATCTAGTTCTGTGAGATGCATAGCAAGACTGGAGATGCTAACAGGCCTGCTATCAACCACAAAGCAACAATGAGACAACGGCGAGTCTCATGTGGCCTGGATTCGTGATTCTCCCCCAGACTGTAATCTCACTGAGGCCTTGCACATATAAGGTCGTAAGGAATGGGGGTTATTTTGGGAGGACCGCTGCAGGCACGGTCAAAAATGGAAATGTGTGAGGCACATGGACTCTCCCGGTCCATCTGTCTCCGACGCCTGGACAGGAGGCAGTGTGAGGGACGTTTAGATTGTGGCAGCTTCTGTTTATCACTTGCAAGTGTCTTCACTCAGTGCCTTGCGTCTTGGGGGATGGGGAATGGCGATACACTCTTCCACACAGAGACCCTGTTTACACCTGGTTCTGCTTGTGTTTTGGTTGATCCAATCACGTGGTCAAAGACGACACATTCGGCATTCACACTTGGTAGTAACTGCATCTCAAATGCGTCTCCTCTGACCACTTATGATTAAATTTTGAGGGGAGGGTCTCTGATTACATGAATGTACGTCACTGTTACTGTGTGTTGAATAAGCACACAAATAAACTAAAATGTAGGGAAAAATCAAGTTCCATGAAATGGACACATATTTAAACTGCACATAAAGGGCAAAGGCTTGTTTTAGTGCCGTGGTTGATCACTGTTCGAATGTATTCCACCACATGAGTGTTTACACTACAAATGCAATGTGGTCACATGCATATTCCAAATGTGTTTGAAAGTGGATGAGCGCAAGCCAATTTGGACCATGTTTACAGCTGTATTTTATGAAATAATAAATAAAAAAATTAAAAAGGTAATTGCGACTGATTTTTTACAGTTCTGACTTTTTTCTCGCAGTTTCGAGTTTGCATATCACAATCCTGACTTTTTTCTCAGAATTGGGCGATTTAAACTCGCAATTGTAAGTTATAAAGAATTGTGTGATATAAAGTCAGAAATGCATGTTATAAAGTTTTGCGACGCAATTCTGACTTTTTTTCTCGCAATTGCTAGTTTTTATCATGCAATTCTAACTTTTTTTCTCAGAATTGCGAGATATAAACTCACATTTGCAAGTTACAAAGTCAGAAGGGAATGATGCAATTGTGAGATATAAACTTGCAGTTCTGACTTTTTTCACAGAATTGCGAGTTTATATCTCGCAATCCTGACTATAACATGCAATTGCGAGTAATAAAGTCAGAATTTTGAGATATTGAGATATAAACTCGCAATTCTGAGAAAAAACGTCAAGTCTGTTTTCCCTGACAACTGGACATTATAACACACAATTCTGACTTTATATCAAGCAATTCTGACTTTATAACTCGCAATTCTGACTTTATATCAAGCAATTCTGACTCTTGCACTTTATTTTACAGTATGTGCACTTACTTACAGTGTACTTACCCACAAAAGTACTGAGTAGTGTAAGTTAACTACATGGGTTAAGTTAAGGTTTAGGGGAAGGTTTATTAGTGTCATTACTACAATAAGTACATAGTATTTTCATGCGAAACAGGACTGTAAAATAATGTGCTACCAAATTTTTTTTTGGCAACTAAAACTCTGATATTGTGGGATTTTGTTCATTCGCATTGCCATATCTTTCCTGTATTCCCAGACACAAACGTGACAAGGTCATAACTAGTAAAAAAGAAGAAAGTTTGTATACAGACAAAGATGCAAAAGAAAAAAAAATATTTATGACTGCTAACTGGAGTGATATCAAGACTAAGGTGCTACTCGCTCACACTGAAATTATCTGTCAGTTTAGTGGTATCATGCAAATGTTTATAAGAAGAAAAAAAAATGAAAGAGCAGGGCTTCTCGAGAGAAACTTATTTTGCTACAACATCAGATCTTCTAGTATTGATCCTGGTAATGTTACTAGGGTCTGACGCTGGGATCATTTTTTTAACATATTTTTGGGCAATCTTTGCCTTTATTGAATAGATAGTTAATTAGAGACAGAAGTGATATGAGAGAAGTGAGGGGAATAGGATCGGGAAGGACTTCGAATAGGGACTTGAACTTGAAGTTGCCACAAGGCTCCGATCGGAATGCATTCCATTTTTATCTTGCATTTACATTAAAGGCTCTCTGGCAGTTTGCCCAAAAATTTCTGGAATTTGAGTATGAATATAAGTTGCCTTGCTTAAAATTCTTCCAGTTGAAAGTTTGAACATATGTAACCCATGTCCTACCCGCAAGCCTCGAACCCGGGTCTCCAGCGTGAGGGGCGGGCGCGCTAACAAGGAGGCAGAGACTGCAACCTCTAGCATTGTCGCTAGTGCGCCTCTTGAGACAAAGGGAGAGAGGTTTATCCGTGCAGCTCTTACTAGCTGGCCTCTTACACTCACCCCCCTAAACCTCACTCCCATCCAGGCCATGACACCAATGTAACCTCTCAGGTCCTACTCACCCCACTCTGTGCGGGTCTCAAACCCAGGTCTCTGGCGTGGGAGGCAGGCACGCTAACAAGGAGGCAAAATACTTGCAGCCTCTAGCGTCAGCCGCTAGTGCACCTCTTGAGTCAAGGGGAGTGAGGTTTATCCACACAGCTTTTACAAGCTGGCCTCCGTTACACATACCTGACTGAATGTGAATATATTTCTTACAATACTGCAGGTGAAGTAATTTTGCGGCACCAAATGAAATTACAAAAATTATGACACGCCTTGTCATCTGCCATTGGTCAGCCAAACAGATAGCCATGCCCCAAACTCACACCACTGGTTGAGCCAGTGCCATGTCAGGCTAGTCAGAACCCTCAAACCAACAGAGCAATGTTTTGGAAAAAAACTAAGGCATTAGTTTTTGGCAACATGTCAAAGTGAAGAGAAAGTCCAGAGTGAGCTGCAGTTCTGCACGTTTTGTGTGCGCACCGAACAAAGTGTGCTTCTAAATTAGCAAGGCTAGCATTCCTGCCCCCTTACTGGAATTATTCTAGACAGTATCTACTCTTGATATGTCATTTGCCAATACCACCTGATATCATTAGGTGACTCACAGCGGACCTGGCAAATCTTTTCTGGAGTAAAGTGCGATTTCAGCCTATAACATTTGAGTCACTCTCAATGAGTCATGACATGCTGCGACTGACGCAGTGGCACTTGATAACACAAGCAACGTGATCTTATTGGCAGCTGTGACCTAACAGGAGAGAGAGAGAGAGAGAGAGAGAGAGAGAGAGAGAGAATGAACTTGGTTGCCCTTTCTAATGTATGACAGCTTCAGACAGACACCTGCGAGCAGCTGTTCCTCCCGCGCCTGTTCTTCCTGCCTGTCAGGAGCGCTCCCTCGCTGACACGTGGCGTGTGGGGAGTCCCAGTGTTTGCTCTGCCCCCCGGGACCTCGTGCGAGAGTGTGCATGTGGGTGGCAGCAATTGATAGGAGGAGTGAGGGGGAAGGAAAAGAAATACTCACAATGGGAACAATGCACACCCTCATACGCTGTTGTTTTGGAGCGCTTTACGTCATTAAAAACCATTCAGCATTTACATTTCACAATGGGTGACACTGTAAGCAGTCTTTTGAAAAAAATATTATAGAGAACTAGTGTACTTGCCACTATATTTCAAGCGAGGTTGAAGAGAAAGCTACTCCACCTGGAGCAATTACATGGGCAGAACAGAGGAAATACAAGCAATCGTGTACGTTGTGACACACACTGCCTGAACCCACACCCGTATTTGAGAACAGCGCGTACCAGAATCATTCAACCCAATGCGAGCACATTCAAATTGAGCAAGAGCATGTCCTTTTGTATACAAAATACACCCAAGTTAACTAAACTAGAAAAGTCTCAAATGTTTTTCATTCCTGGTCTACATTCCAGGTTAACACTGAGATCACTGGATAGTGTATATATAATATATAAAAATATCATTCAATCATTCAAGTGCTATTAAACCATTCAAGCGCAAAAATGCAAAAAAAAAAAAAAAAAGAACTTAAATCTGTACTGGTGCGCTGTCTGTGAATCCAGTAGCGCGTTTACTCACCACACAAAGCACGCAATTACGTGGGGCCCACACCAATTCCACCAGACCGCCTTCCGTATTCAACTTACGGAAAAAGCTTGTTTTGTAAGTTGAATACGGAAGGTGTAGGACGTAGTGTAAGTGTCTTGAACTGCGACAGGCGTTACACTTTCTTCGTAAGTTGAATATGGAAGGCAGTCTGGCGGAAGCTAGTCATTTTACTTTATAACTTGTTAAATATGGATATTTTTCGTACACAAACACATTGCTTCACTTCAGAAGGCCTTTATTAACCCCCGGAGCCATGTGGAGTACGTTTATGATGGATGGATGCACTTTTCTAAGCTTCAAACAGGTGGTTTCCGTTCACTGCCATCAGGGTGATTAATAATATAACTTCGATTGTATTCGTCTGAAAGAAGAAAGTCATATACACCTAGGATGGCTTGAGGGTGAGTAAATCATGGTGTAATTTTCATTTTAAAGTGAACTAATCCTTTAAATGATTTAAATAAAGTCTTAAATGACTGTAAAGAGTCAGATCTTAAAGTGACAGCAGCCTAATAAACCTGCTGCTGTGATGTCTGTCATTATTAATAATTAATCAAAGAACAAACGACAAAATCACTCACTGCTCTTGACTGAATAATTTTTGTAGCTTTAATAAGGATTAATCTATATTTAATTTATAATTTCTGCAGTGAAGTCTGTGAAGTTTTTGATAACTTTATTCAGTTTCTGTAGATTTCCTATACCTGTTAGATCAAATATTTAAAATATACTGTCTTTATGTTGTGTCTACATTAACTTGGAGATTAAATGTGAAATTGTTTCAATATAAAAATATATTAAAAACTTTAATGTTTAGGTGCGATTAATTACAGAAAAAAATGTGATTAATTAGTTAATTTTTTAAAATCGATTAACAGCACTTTCTGAAGCGTGCTGCACTGCTAAGTCAAATGCTACCAAAGTATTGAGCACACAAGCTCATTGGCTACTGATACAGCAGGAACCAATCAGCTGTGTCCTATAGATATTGATGTGATTATGAGCAGGTTGAGTTAAAGGACCTATTAGTGTGTGTATATATATATATATATATATATATATATATATATATATATATTATGTTTTATTATAGATTTAAATATTAAATATTGATATAATTTTATACACACAATGTTGTAGAATTGATTACACTGGAAAGGCATAAAATTGGCAATGTGTTTTGACAACATATATTTAAATATGGCACATTTTTAGTTTTACTTCCTTTAGGATTTTTTTTGTTTTTGTTTTGATTAACAGATATAATTATTAATTTTTACCCTATTTGCAATGACTTATTTGGAAGTGGGGCATAGCTAGTCCCAGCATAAGTCGGCACACCCACGGACCATCTGATGCATATTTGCAAAAAATGGCAAGCACTTCCTCTATTTGGCAAGCTATTCTGATTGGCTCGTTTTGCACAACTTGTGGAAACAAAATCATGTTAACAAGGTTGCGAGGGAGAACGAATCACTGGATTTCAGCTTTACCCGGTCCTAAATATGACCTAAAAACGTTGGTCCCTTCAAAATGGACCAGTAAATACAACAATTCCTTGTATGCATTTTAATTATGAGAATATAATGAAAGCACAAATCAACTTTTGCACAATCTGCATCCCTTTAATTCTTAAAAGGACAGAAACTGTACACTGGTCAGACATTTTCAAGCGTAAAAGGAAATGAAACACGTGAGCTACTGGACCCTTCAAAAGTCATTTTCACATTAGTGAGGTGATAGCTGTGTTTGAGTCAACTGCTGCTTTGTGATACAAATGACATCTCGTTTTGTTACGTAAAATCATACATTTCAAGTTTTGGTTTGGAAATACCTCCAGCGCCAACCTAGATCAATGAACAGCAGGCTCAGAGGACAAGAATGAATTTCCGAGCTGAACAAAAGAATTTTTCCTGGAGCAGCGAGCAGAACGTTGGTGTGAGTAGGAGACGTCAGTGTCTGACGCAGAAATGTGACAGCTGTCATCATTTCAGCCGACGGAAAAACAAATCAATTGTAAAGCATTTCGATTCTAAAGTCAATTTTTTCGGCAGACAAAAATCCCCCCTGAAGAATTGCCTTTGGAATCTCATTTCACACTGGTGGCATATGAAACAAAAAAAACTGGGACAGTCTATTAAACACAAGTCATCAAGTCAAAACGTAAGCAGCAATTCGGTTTATACTGAGGTTCTGTGATGGAGAAAACATAACTGGATAGCATAAGACATGAGACGAATGACGGCACACATATGAAGGTCCAATAACTGATCTGGAGGAAGTCTTAAAGCTTGGGTTGGCTCTCTTGATCGCTGTGCTCTGTGTAGAACAGAATGTAGGCCTTGGCTTTCAGCACAGCCTCCTCACTGACCAGAGTGACGGTGCTGTCGTTGAAGTGGTACCATCGACCCTCGTGACGCCCGTATGCCGTGTAATGTCCTGAGCCAATGCTGCGGGAGAGGATGGAGATGAAATATCTTATCTGTGATCTGATTATCTGTACAGAGTGTGAATTGATATAAAAGGAAATAATAGGAAACAGCTACTGATATAATATCCCCCCCTAGTGGATGACAACGAAACAGAAGTTCAAGCCAGTAAATGAGTTGTACTGTATACTACAAGCCTTTACTTACCCAGATCCATGATGCACCACCACTGCAGCAAGATCATACAGGCATCTCTCAGGCAAGCTGTTTTCAGGCTGAGCATAATTACATAATTGTTATAACATTTATATTTTATATAACAACATAGTCATATAATAAAAAGTATATTTAATTATATAATATTATTTTAATAATTTGAATCATATCCATTAAAGTTATAATTATTTACATTAAAATATTATTTATTATTAAATTATCTTAAATTAATAATCTATCTATCTATCTATCTATATATCTATATATATATATATATATATATATATATATATATATAGAGAGAGAGAGAGAGAGAGTAATATGAATATTACTTTATTATTTTACTACGTTATATATAAATAAATAATAATAGTAATTGTATTTATTATTATCTACTTATGTTTATTTAAACATTAAATATAACAAAATAAGTCTAATTATTATAATTAATATTTAACAGTAATATAATATGAATATTTTATTATTTTACTACTTTATATACAAATAAATATTAATAATAATAACAACTGTATTTATTATTATATACTTAATGTTTATTTAAATATGAAATATATAAAATAAAGCCTAATTATTATAATTAATATTTAACAGTAATATGACTATATTATTTTACTACTTTATATACAAATAAATATTAGTAATAATAATTGTGTTTATTATTATATACTTGTTTATTTAAATATTAAATATAAGAAATAGTCTAATTATTATAATTAATATTTAACAGTAATATAATATGAATATTTTATTATTTTCCTACTTTATATACAAATAATTATTAATAATAATAACTGAATTTACTATTATATGCTTATGTTTATTTAAATATTAAGTATAAAAATAAAGTCTAATTATTATAATTAATATTTAACAATAATATAATATGAATATTTTATTATTTTACTACTTTATATACAAATAAATAATAATAGTAATTGTATTTATTATTATATACTTGTTTATTTAAATATTAAATATAACAAAATGTCTATTATAATTAATATTTAATAGTAATATTTGATGTCAATTATTTTTAATATTTTGTATTTATTATACATGAATGCAATTATATTTTATTTAAAATTACATAGATAAATATTAATTATAGTAATTATTTATTATCCAATTATAAATATTTACATATATAAATATTATATTAATAATACAATTGTAATTTATATAATTATTTGATTATATGATATGATTATGATTATATGTTCATGAGAAATATAAATTATTATTAAATTATTTTAAAATATGTTAATTTATTTTAAGAGTACTGACTATTACACACACATTCATATATATATAAAATTATAATGTTTTATATATATATATATATAAATAAATAAATAATTGTATTCTTTAATATTAGATAACTTCTTATATAAAGTAATAGTAATATATATATATATATATATATATATTACACTTTATACTATTATAATTATAAATAATAATTTTAATTTAATTTAATTAAATATAATGACATATTAAAAAAAAGTGCATAAATTGCAAACACCTTCAGTTACAAGTACAATTATTACAGAATTAACAGAATTAAATGGTTTGCTCTCACCTCTAACAAGTAGCTTTTCATGTCAAGGCCACGCATGGGAAACTCTACATAGGTGTCAATCTTATTCCTCAGAAACGCTGTCCAGTGGAACCTCTTCAGATGCAAACAAAGCACCTGCACAGGGACAAGACATCATATAACCATTACAAACTACATGAAATATGATATTTAAAAATCAGATATTTCTACACTTCCGTCACCTTGGGCAGTTTCTGGATCCAGAATTTCTTGGTGGACTTTTGTCGCTTTTTGCACTTGTGACACATGTAGAGCTCAGTTTCATCGAGTTCCTCAAGGTCTGTGAAACTATAAAGGCAATCTGTAGCCGGCAGAGAGACGCCACACATCCTCTTAGTGTCGCCGTTGAACAAAATGAACTGAATTTAATAAGGTTTCTAATAACATCTCTTACCTCTCAAAGTGCACGTTGGCCCCGGCTCTTGGTCTTTTGTGGTCTTGATTCTGAACTGACTGGGAATGTCCAATGAGAGATCTGGAGGAGAGCGAGATTTAGCGTAACCATGGCAACAAAGGCCGACAAAGCTTTTAGAGCTGATGGACCAGATTGACGACTCACCTAGGAATGGATCAAATTTTCGAGACTCCGTGCCACATATCAAGCAGTACACCTCATTCTGTAGGACGCCACCAAACACAGATGTAACGATAGTGGAGGTCCCATTTCTAGAAGAAAAGCAAAACTGCTTTGCGTTACTAAAGGGGTCCTATTGTCGCTCCAAAGGGAGTTATTCTCTATATCAGTGCGCACTGTTTTTGAACTCCCTGAAACGCCTCGATTGTAGTCTTGAGTTTTCTTCAGGGAATGAACACGTCACAATATTCCTCATTTAAATAAGGCATATGCAAAAAACGGGGTTAGGCCTGGTTGAGTTGCCTTAGTAGTGTGTTGAAACTCGCGGTTATGGTAAGGGACGTGACATTTCCCAAACACACTCGAAGCGGTTGACCAATCACAACACACTGGTCCAGCCGACCAATCAGAGCACATTTGGAAGGAGGAGCTTCATAGAGACAGGAACTAAACAGAGCGTTACTGACAGACTGGGAAGAGAGGTGCTGCAACAATGTAAAATATGTTAAAAATAATGTGTTTTTTGAACATTCAAGCATGAAAACCAATTCTAGTAGACCCAAAAATCAAAATCATAATAGGTTCCCTTTAAATAAACCCACATGAGTAGCGTTCAAGAGTGTTCAACAGAATCAGGCCCTTATGAAAGCACATTTAGTCCATCTATTTGCAGCAGGATTAACCTGCCATTTTGTTCGGCACAATCCAGTGAGCACGACACAACACTGCACTTCCTTTTCAATAACCCCGGCAAATCCACTCAGGTCACCCTCACAGCCTGTGGCTGGGGGCTTCCTCACTCGTCAGCAGCTATTAATACAAACACAACAGGGTGGCTCTGCCTCTAGCAGCAGGCAAGTGTGGGAACAGCCGTCTCTGTATACGAAAGAGACTTCCCTCTGCGTGCCGTAAAGAGTTATCTTTATCACTGCTGCCCACAAACTCACTAAACTAGCAGGGGAGACAGGGAACGAGGGGCGGCCTGCTGAGATAGACCAACCTCGAATTAGAAATTTGCCCCAAACCATCTGTGTACCGGTTTGACTAGGAAAAAATGTAGTTTACTGAAGACAAGTTGAGCAATTTTTTTTGTATATTAAGACTTTCTGCTACTGTGGTGCTTTCAAAAAACGCTGTTTGTTTGTTTGAGTGGTCCTACTACATCTACTTCTTGCTCAACCTGTCGCGTAAAGCTGCCTTTCCACAATTTCCACAAAATCCTTCATTCACATCATTCATTTTAACCCTCTGGTCGTCTTCGTTTAGGGGTCACACTTGGCTCCTTCACGTTCAAAAGTGACCGAAGCCTTAAATTGTAACTTTTTTGTTTTTCAGGAAAATCAATGTAATATATTTTTGTTCAATAATATTTTTTGATTATTATTTAAAATTTTGAGGGTATTTTATGATACTATGCAATATTAATATTAATTGAAAATAAAACAATTTATTTCTAATATATTTTTAAATTAAATTATTTTTCAATTAAAGCAGTATTCCATGTTAAAATAGAGACAAGGCATTTAAAATCCAAATTTGAAGGTAGATTAGTGCCATCTGGTGGGAGTAAAAAAAGAAAAACTTGTGTAATGCCATGGTGTAACCACTAGATTCCTATATAGTTCTATAAATAAAAAAAAAAAAGTGGCTTATGAATTTTGCAGTGGTTTTAGACATAAATACTTATTTTTATTAAGTTGTGGATTTGGATTTATACTTAGACATTCTCAAAGACTACTTTTTGTCAAGGTTTAGATTTTTTTTGTTTGAAATGTCAGTTTTTGCATTAATTTTACTACAGTCAGACCTGAACACAGAGGAGGACATTTTGTTACACATAAAATCAAAATTCAATAAAAATGTAACAAAAATGAACAGGTATGTTTTATCACAGCTTAATAAATCTGGGTCTGATCTCAACCTCTTATTTGAGTCTTTTGGCTCAATTTTACCATATTCTGTTTGTTTTTTTACTGCTTTGTGGCTGAATTATTGATTTTGTTTCACACATTTGCAAAAACTTGCTAGTTTATATATATATATATGCGTGTGTGTTGGGTGGATATGTCTATTTTGCACTCTTGATATCATCCCTTCATTGCTGGTCACTTTTTTTCTGCACAGTGGCCGATTTGTAAAAAGTTTGTTTTGACTTTGATTTTTTTTTTTTCGTATTTCCCATTCCTTTCCTATGTCAGTCATTTTTGACCATGAAGGAGCCATGTGTGACTATTTTTTTTCCGACCCTTTAACATGTCCGAAGCATGATTTTTTGTGTTCACATATTTAATGTGACAAAAGTCACCAAGTGTCATCCTATTCTGATGAAGCAAAAAAATGTCAAATTTCCAAACGTAAAATTTTTCGGTCATTTTTGACCGAAGAGGACCAGAGGGTTAAATAAGCAGTGGGTAACAGTTGCTTTATGACCAGTCTGAAAGTTCCATGCAACTGCCACTAGGGGATAAAATGTGACAATCGAATGCAAATGTCGACGATAGTGGAAAGTTTGTCCAAACAAAGGCGGACATGAGAGTAGAAATTACAAATATATGTGTTCAAAGGGGTATCGTACATGCAGCATTTGCTCTCGGAGGCATGTTTGGGTCGGTCCGGGGTCAGGGCGGGACTGGGTGACCCGTTCTTGCTTCCCTGCATCTCTCGGTGGAGATGATCCAGCAGGTAACGCAGGAACTCATGAGCGTCCTGTTGCTGGTAACCCCTGCAAAAACATCAAATTAAAGTCAAAATGAATCCCATTTACTTTCTTAAAGATGTTCTTGGCATTTTTTTGAAGATTAATTAGCGCATGTTGCTTCAAAGAAAAAAAGTCCTTTTTTCAAAATGTTATACATTTAAATATTTATAAGTTAAATTTAAACATCTGACATTTAAAATGTAATATTTAATACATGTCATACATAAAATAGAAAGAAAAAAATCAGTGACTGACATATATTTTGGCCAATATTTGGCATTTTTTAATTTTTAGCACTGCCCGTTAAATTTTTCTCTTTTTTTGTGAAAACATGATTCCCAGTGTGCAAAAAATTACTGAGTGCACTCTTGGTTAGAGTGTTTACTTCCTTTTTGTTTGTGTTTTTGAAAATTACTATATGATTATCTAAAGAATAAATCCATTTACTTAATTTTTGTTATCAAGTTCAAATTATTTAACATTAAATTATATAACTTCACATTAGTAAATATTATGTAAAAGAAATTTCATTGAAACTATCTTTAAATTAAATAGTGTGAAATCATATATATTGGCTTTATAACAGCCATCGGCCATCCAGCTTTCTGAGATTTCGGCCATCAAAAAGTCCATAACGGTAGCAAAAATGGACAAAACAGACTAATAATTTTTCTGGGTTCTTGAATAATGAAAAATGTAATTGCATTATGTTGCAACTTGTAGTATATCTTATAAAAACTAAGGATGACAAATACAAGGAAAAACTGCAATAAACTGTATGATTTTAGGATACCTGAAACTTGGCATTATTTTCCAGATGACATAAAAGAGGGCATCTGGGCTGAAGGCAGTCTGACTCCCCTGCCAAAGTGAACAGAGTGTTTTTCTGAACTCCTCGACCAGAGATCTGCACAACAGAGCAGAGAAACACAGGCATTTTAATGGACATTACAGGGACTGATACATCAGGCCTGTTCTGGGGTGGCAGATAGCAGAGAAAAACAATGATTAATGCAAATAATACAATGTATCTCGACATGTAATTGTGTGTTTAGGATGACAAAATAAATGGGCTGCCCTCATCCTGAAAAACCATAAACAAAATACACAAAGTAACAACAACAACAAAAATGACCCAGACTATATTAAATACAGGTTGTATTGAAGATAAACATAGATTGCATCAACCACATTGTGTTTTGTGAGCTGAATTAACTGAATAACTGAGCTGAATAACATATAATAACATATTAAAAAAATAAAAAATAAAAAAAAATTAAATATCAGAATTTCACATTTTATATAGTTTGATATATATATATATATAGTTAATTTATATTATTAATTTATATATACATTCCCCTATAAGCCTTTATCATGTTAATAATTTTCCATATTCTTGGGCAAAACCAGTTGAGAAGCACTGTATTTGTACTTATTTTACACATAACTAAAATGAAGAATTAAAATGTCTTTTTTTTAGTTGCATTTAAATATTTTTTAAATTAAAATAATACATTTAAAATCTCAGGAATTCAGAAATTTTATATTTTATTTATATTATTTTATATAATTTGATATATTGTCCATTTATATTTATTTTTTTAATTTATTTTTAATCACTTTTTTAAAATAACAAAATATTTTTGTCACAGTATATTAATTCTGTAAGTAACAAAGAATATAACCACTCCATAGACATTTAGATCAATATGGTATTGTTTCAATCCCTCTCCCTCTCTCAATCGATAATAAATTAAAATAAACACTATAATTCATTCATTCAAATTAGGGCAGTCAATAGATCAAAATTTTAATCGCGATTAATCGCACACTCATCGTGAAATTAAGCATACACCATTTATCTTGTTTAACACGTCCATTTTGCCATCATTGCCTATATCCAGCAAAGTAAACCATCAGATTGAAATGTGATTTTCACCAAACTGTATTTTTCAGCTTTTTTCAAGGTAAATTTAGGTGCCTTTCCAAAAAAAGGACACTTGCAGACTCCAAAAGACACCAAATAACCAAATGATATGAGTCCATATAATTCATACATTTATGTACACCAAAGCACCCATAAAAAAATCATAGCAAAAAAACGTTTCAGAATTCACAGTAGATAGTATGTGCAACAGCAAAGAGTTTGTTTACATTTTAGACAAGTCAAGTTGCGATACTGAACAGGACCACATGGAGATGCCAAAAAAACCTAAACCAACCGCCTTGACCTGCATATATACTAAAGTACACAGCAACATACACATGACAAATCCAAACATTATCCTGAATGTGTGTTAAAACAACATGAATGTACTGAAATGTGTCTGTGCATAAATACCATGTGCAATCAGTATGTTGAGAGCGCGCTCATACATGATTTGTTTGCGCATCAATATAACGGACTCACGCGTGCTTAATGTACGACTCCTGTACGTCATCGCAATCGTCTTTACTTTGATTGCAATCCTCATACATCAAAACTTTACTAGCGAGACGCTGGTTTGCTTTATCCAGCCCAGAAACATAGTTTTCATATCATCTGGCCATACAGCGGTGGGATGTTTCGACGTTCCATTCAGACAGGAACAACGCGATGTGGGAGGGCTCGCGCTCTTCAGATACAATGACACAATATGACAGAGTTTGTGTTTTAAAGCAAAACAGACACTGGAATGAATAAGTCTATTCTCTCTGCAATCTCTGATGTAGCCTAATCAGCATGGACTTTAAGATCATCTAAATGTGTGACGTAAATTACATTAATGACGCAATTTCACATGCTTCAGTAATTTTTTTTGCGTTAAATTATTTAAACATGTTAAGGATTTTGAACTAATCGCATGTGTCAACGCGTTAACGTTGACAGCCCTAATTCAAATAAATGTAATGTTACGCACTACTTTATCTCTGTGTCTGATTCAAAGTGGGCAGAATGCTAACGAGCCACAACTGATGAAAATAACCGTCATTTTTACCCTTCTGGTCAAATATTGCGCTGCAAACATCACTAACAGCTTTACGTTGTCATTGCTGGCAAATGACCATGGTATAAGCGTGATAATCCACGGCTAGCTGTGCATTAAACTATTTGAATGCACTCCTTTTCACGTTGGGCGGTTCTTTGCCTCCATGTTGTGCATTCAAAATGTTTAATGCACAGCTAGCCATGGATTAACCCTTACGTATACGACATAAGAGCTTACACTAGGAAAAGTATGTTTTGACAATTTTCTTTAAAATAAAGGACACCATTCGAACCCCCCCCTTTTGCCATTCAGTGGAGAGGACCTTACACACTGCTGTCCCCCTGACTTCTGGTGTGGTACATTCTCCTTCCTGCTGTTTTCCCGCTTCGTAAGGCCACCGAGGGCAACTCCTTGAAATAACAGCTGAACACCTGGATGTTACTGGAGACAGGAAACAAAAACCAGCGTTTAACTAAACAGATCTGTCTCTGACATGACTCAAAATCCTTACAAATGTTAGTATATCTTTCCAAAGGCAAACTAAACATCGAAAAATATGCCAAAATACTATGGAAACCTTGCCAAAGCTTCCTTTTCCATGGATTATGACCAGTAAGAGTGCGCAAATGGAAAGTTTTTTTTTTTGTTTTTTTTTGGTAGATTTAGACATCATTCAAGCCTTAAAACCAATGACAGCTCGGCAATAAAAAGACCCATGACAGATTTAAAATCTGAAAGCAAAAGCATATACAATACCATTAAAAAGTTTTGGGTCGGTAAGATTTTTTTGTTTTGTTTTGTTTTTATTCCTGTGGTGGTAAAGCTTATTTTTCAGCATCATTACTCCAGTCTTCAGTGTCACATGATCCTTCAGAAATCATTCTAAGGGTGTTTTCACACCTATTATGTTTGTTTTGTTCCGAAACAGGGACTAAATTTGTTACAATGTTGCATTTTCTTCTTGGTTCAGTTCGCTTTCACATGGCAACATTTCAAAGCGTACCAAAATGCGTTTATGCAAGTCACATGCAAGTACAACGGTCCTCTTATTGGTCAGAGTTTTCTCTGCGTCATCCATCAAAATAATGATTGACAAGTTCGCTCTTTGAGCTTATTGTGGCTTTATTTGTAACTGTCGAGACGCACGCAAACACTATATGAATGTAGCAGTCATTCCCGCTGTTAAATTATATACTACATTCATATTAATGCTGCGGCAAATTCAAACGCGCTCTCTCTCTCTCTCTCTGGATCTCCCAGCGCTGTCTAGTCGGCTGTGTCAGTGTTTCGAAACCATAATAATGTTATAATGCAGCAGAGCGGGAATCAAGGCTTCGTCGGGACAGCATTCTCGCACAGAGAAGTGCAATAACACAACATTTAAGATGGTAAATAATGTGCTCACTCACAGAATCAGACACTACTGCTTTTTATATAAAACATTTCCCGTTATAAATTATGATATCGTTTGGTTCGTTGGTCCATTGGGTCGGATTGCTTTCACATCTCAAGTGAACCGCTCCAGAGTTCGTTTGAAAGCGTATCGAAACCACCTCTTCGAGGAGGTCTCGGTACTCTTGTTTGGTCCGCTTTTGGTGCGCACCAGAGTGCGATTACTGCTTTCACACCTGCCCAAACGAACCGCACCAAAGGGGATAACGAACTCTAGTGCGATTCAACCGAACTAAACGAGGCAGGTGTGAAAGCACCCTAATATGCTGATTTGCTGCTCAGGAAACATTTATTATTATTATCAATGTTAAAATAAACAGTTCTGTTGCTTGATAATTTTGTGGAAATTTTTTTTCCAAGATTATTTGATGAATAGAAAGTTCAAAAGAACAGCATTTATTTGAAATATATATATATTTTTTAATATAAATGTAAAATCTTAACTGTCACTTTTGATCAATTTAATGTGTCCTTGCTGAGTAAAAGTATTAATTTCTTAAAAAAACGTACTGATTTCAAACTTTTGAACGGTATTGTAACTGCGGTGAAATGAATGCTTTCCCTCACTAGTTCATAATAACACAGGCCTAATGGTTTATATATTTGGCATGAGCTACTCGCTGCGGTTTAGCCATCATAGCCAGTGTAAGGTTGGCTGCGGTGAGCAGGCAGACAGCCTAATCCGTCACCTGGCTCCCCATCAAACTCTACTCCAGCCAGCTCACTGGCCACAGAGGCAGCGTTATCCGCCAGCAGAGAGCAGGAAGCCATTCAACCTCCTCCAGCCGGCCCACCCACACCCTGCCAGGATACACATCGCCGGCTGCCCTTGGCTGGGGGTCGTGAGGGTTGCTCTCACCTCAGGGACTGGAGAATGGCGTTCATGAAGCAGGTGTTGCCCAGGTTGCGGAGGCCCGTGGCACAATGTGCTAGAGTGCCGTCCTGTGTGGGGACATTTCAGAAAAATTATGGAACCAGCACACAATGATGACAAATGATGCATACATAAGTTTAATTAAAAGTGAATGTATACACGTCACTAATTAAATTTACAAAGCAAAAATCCAAGTACTTTTTAACAGTGGCATCACCAGAGATTTCTATGAAGTGTACATTGTATTTTTATTTATATATTTAATATTTTTAAGTTACATTAAATGTGTGTCAATGTTTTATACTTGGGGAAAAAAATATGTATAATATATATATATATATATATATATATAATAATATAATCAAATATATATAATTGTTTTTACTATTTGTTGTATTTTATTAAATTATTATATTCATTATTACACACACATTTAATACATTTTTTAAATAAATATTTTTTCTCCAAAGCATTTTTAATATTTTAAAGCTCTACGCTAGACCAACATGTAAAATAGTTGCTTCTTTTGGGCTTAAAATGTTCATAATAAAAAGAATAATTAATTAATAAAAAAATATAAATACATAATATATGTAATATAAAATAGAAATATATAAACATATAATACATAATATGTAATATAAAAAAATATATATATTTTATGTATTATTTTTTATTAATTAATTATTAAAATATAATATATAATATATGTATTATATATGTATATAAAATATTAATTCTATTTTATATTACATATATTATGTATTACTTATTTTTATTAATTAAAATATAATACATAGGTAATACATATAATACACAATATATGTAATATAAAAAAGAATTAATATTTTATATACATATATAATACATATATTATATATTATATTTTAATAATTAATTAATAAAAAATAATACATAAAATATATATATTTTTTATATTACATATATTGTTTTACAATTTTATTTTATATTACATATATTATGTACTTATTTTTTATGTACTTATTTTATACTTATTTGTTATTAATTAATAAAATATAATACATAATATATGTAATGTGTATATATATATATATATATATTATATTACATATATTTTGTATCATATTTTAATAAAAAAATTGTAATAAATAATATATGTAATAGCAGATAGAATTATATATATATAATTCTATTTTATATTACATATATTATGTATTATATGTTTATATATATATATATATATTCTATTACATATGTTATGTATTATATTTTAATTAATTAAAAATAAGTAATACATAATATATGTAATATATATATATATTTAATTCTATTTTATATTACATATATTACATATATATATATATATATATATAAAATTTTAAATAATTATTGTTGAAGCATTTCATGTTTATTATATGTTAAGCCTAAAAGTCTTGGTGTGGGGAATCATAAGAATTATGAAACCTGAGTCACATAAAGAACTCCTGCACTGCATGGGAAAACGCTCTGTGAGCAGAATTTTTCCCTTCCAGTAATTAACAATTAAATATTTGCTGAGATATGTAGATGGTCGTATGGTGTTTTTCCGAACCATATCTCAGCACACTGGGTCCTTTTACACACATATCTAAAATCCAATTCAACTTACGCTGTCTTTCTTCAGCTTGCTGTCAGGAGAAGAGCTGTCTGACAGCTTTCTCTTCCTCTGTCTGTCGGTATTAGACAGAGAGCTGAACAAAGAGAATAAATCATTTCAAAAACAATATCAACAATGTATTCATGTGATGACAGTTGTTGAACAGATGTACTTTGACAAACATCAGTCTTACTTTTCCAAACTCTGAAGATGTTCTCTGACCCTCTGCACATGCCCTAGTTTTGTGTCGTTCACCACAAATTCATCACATCTGTAACTACAGAAGAAAAAAACAAAACAATGTGAAGGTCAAAAAGAATATCATGAACCACTGCTCACTGGATAATATTGTATGTAGTGTCCCTTTAAGAACAATTGTTTGGTTTAAAGTATTTGTGGAAAGAAACCAACCAGAACGTGCTAAAACTGTTACAGTCCATACACACAGAGTGCTGCTGACTCTTCTCGATCAACCTTTCTCGCTCTGGCTTCCTTTGACTGCCACCTGGCGCTTGAATATCCTCAAAATGCTTTTTGGCATGGCCGTTAACATACCTGCCACAGCAAACAGATCCAAAGAAATTTCAATATGTGTGAAATTTAAAGTGTTATTAATTCAAATTTGATTGATTTTAATCAAATTTACTTACTAAAATAATTGTAATATTTTATACATGTTAATATTTTAATACAGCTTAAATATAATTCTTCACAATACTAAATCAAGGAACTATGGATTTACACCTGAATGTAAATAATATAGAATGAAACCACACAGACTAAAAATATCAATTTAAGCACTCACCTTCCGCAATGCACGTTCAAGCACGTCAGGCAAACCCACGGGCTTTTGTTTGACCGGCAAACTACAAAAAAAATAAAATAAATACAAATATATGTTTTATTTTACAATATGTATAAAACCACACAATCTTTTCTTCTTTTGAATACCTTTAAAAAAAATTAATACAATTTCAGCTACTCTTGGGCTTAATAAATATATATATATATATATATATATTTTTTTTTTTTTTTTCTCTAAATATTTTTTCTATTTGTATAATATTATAGTAATACTATTTGTATATTATATTTTATTTTCAATATTTATATCATTTTTTTTCTCCCAAAAGTTCTATACTAGTCCTTTGGGCTAAAAATTACCAATAAATAAATAAAAATTCAAAATCAAAATATATAGGAGTAACATCCATGATATAATATGGCATTTTATAAATGTATACAACTATACATTTCTTCTTTCTTTTTGGAATACTTTTACCTTTTTTTTTTTAATATTTGTAAAAAAAAAAATAATAATTAAATTTTTTTGTTTTACATATTTTTTCAAGCTCTATACTAGACATACACATTCTTCTCTTGGGCTTAATATTACAAAATAAAAAAATAAATAAATACACACACACACACACACACACATATATATATATATATATATATATATATATATATAGTTTTTCTGTATTTGTATAATATATTTTTTTTAATTTTTGTATAATTTTTTATACAAATATATATATATATATATATATAAAATTTATATTTAAAAAAATATTACATTTAAAAAAAAAAAAAGGGTATTAGACATACACATTCTTCTCTTTTACTTATTATTTGTTTTTGGGGGGGGGGGGGGGGTTATACATTTGTATCATTTTCTATAATGCTTTTATAATTACTATTTCCCTCCAAAACATAATTTTACATATATAACTTGGCATTTAACAATTCATCACCTTGGATTTATAAGGTTCTCTCTGCATTCTGAGCTGTATTTGAGATATTGAGCTTCAAAGTTTTTGCATTCCATGCATTTTTGCATATAACCATTTGGTTTTCTAAATAAAAAGTCCCAAAATGCACACAACTTAAAAAACATCACATAACGTAAATAAGTTGTCACAGAATAAGAATATTTTTGACAAATATGTCAGATAGAACCTTATAATTCCAAGGTGACGAAATGTATGAATCCACATACAAAAACATGAAACCCAGTGTATAAAGACTTTTGCGCTGTGAAGAGCTAAGGTGGCATGTTAACCTCCTGTGAAAGTAATCTCTAGCTGTGTCCTGCTGGGAGAGAGAGCTTTGTTCTAATTGCCTTGATCACCTTCCCTTCTGAGTGCACAACAAGCATCTGAATTAGCCGTTGCTAAGGAACGGTCGATTCTCGTGAATGCTGGTCTGTGCACGACCCAACAAATGTGGAAAAAGTCAATAGACCCCGTGCGTCTCCTCGTACCTGCTGTGTGCTGATTAAGAAAGAAATAATGCTGTGCTATTGTAACATGCTTTATATAATGCGCTTCACACAAAAGAAGAGATGTTTTAACAAAATCAGATTTATTAGGGAAAAAAACACCTAAGCAGGTACATTTTGTATGATTTTTCCAAAGAATCTGCCACAAAGTTGAGTAAAATTGAAGCCATTTTCAATTATATGGGATTTAAGGTAGTTCATAGCACTGTTTCGATCATTTTATATTAATATTAAAGTATTTTTAGTAGTATTAATGAGAGGGTCTCTGAAAAGACATGTTTCATAAGTGTGAAATGTGTTAAACATGAGATATGGGGCATTTCTCATGTCCTGTGGGTGTGCTGAAGGGCCACTGGGCGTCACGCCCAAAAATGTTCATGTGTTTTCAGTGTAATCTAACATGATAATTCATCTTGACTCTGGTCTTGCCACCAAAAAAACACATCATATGTTGTAAAAAAATATTTTTCAAAGTTGCAAATAAAACAAAGATACTATTTCAGTCTTTCTACTTCAAAATTTCACGTTTAATTCAATAAGGGATGCA
This sequence comes from Mylopharyngodon piceus, assembly GCA_039654765.1. Taxonomy (NCBI): domain Eukaryota; kingdom Metazoa; phylum Chordata; class Actinopteri; order Cypriniformes; family Xenocyprididae; genus Mylopharyngodon; species Mylopharyngodon piceus. The sequence continues at coordinate 1,945,836 of CM077459.1, read as the reverse complement.
TGATATGATGATGCTATTGGTATTAACTTATATTTTCTTCATTTGAAACGAAGTAAAATTTAAAAAAAGCAGGCACAACAATAAATATTTTTTAAAAATCAGTCACCTGATGCGTTTTTTTTAATAGTCTATGCCGACATCTACAAAGCAAGATGGCCGAAATATATCTATGTATATAAATATTAAAATACATGTAAACAATATGGCTACATTTAAATTAACAGATTTTACACAGCCTTTACTCGTTGTTTATATTCACTAGAAAAACATGTTAAAGAAGGAAATGTTTCTGCATTGATATTTATCAGATTTATCCATGTTGAAAATCTCAAAATAGTCAAATTTTAGCCAAATACATTACCTTTTAAAAGTTTGGGGTTAAAAAGAAAGAAATTAACACTTTTATTCAACAAGGACACATTAAACTGATCAAAAGTGACAGTAAAGACATTTATAATATTACAAACATATTCTACTGATAAAAATTATAAGATTTTTTTTTTTTTTCTTGAGCGTTAAAACAGCCTATTAGAATGATTTCTGAAGGATCATGTGACACTGATGACTGGAGAAATGATGCTGAAAATTCAGCTTTTCCATCACAGGAATAAATTATTTTAAAATAATAATATTTTACACTATTTTACTGCATTTTTTGATCAAATAAATGCAGCCTTGGTGAGCATAAGAGACTTCTTTCAAAAATATTTATAAAATTTGATATCATGAACCCCAAGAAATAATCTCTCTAATAAACTATTTTGTTTTTATTTGGTCTATATGAAATCTATGTGGTTCAAGGAGATTATGTTGAAAACACAGATGATTGGACACAAGATCCTGCACTTTTTTTTTCCCACAAGTTCACTGCCATAAGACTTAATGGTTTACTTTAAAGGTCTCTCCAAGGCCTCCTCGAATGTCCTCGGGAACATTTTTCAGTAAACTGGCCCTTATAAGAATGGGTCCCACACTAAGACAAAAATAACCATTTACAATTACTTGCTTTCAAATGGCCACTTTTAATACTTTCCCATCTACAGCAACTGACCAAATCCAAAACGAAGGTAAGATAGTGTTTTGATCCTTTTACACATTTAAGCACTCATTACGGCATTAACATTGCACTAATGTTGTAAAAACGTTTGCAGACGTTATTTCCGGTTTATTTTGATATCAAGGTCTGCATATCTAGACTGCTTTATATTTTCTTCACAATACTGCATATGAAGATGAATATTAATAATTTACTGTAAATCAGCAGGTCTGTATATTAAATAATCAGCTCGACATAAAGCAAATAACAAATAAAGAGCCAAGCGCAGATTAAAAAGCCAAAGCTGTCTCACTCAACTTTCTGAAGCAAACAGGCGAAAGCGAAAGGAAAGTAAATGTGACGACCGTTTAATATTATTTAAAAACAAAACATTTCCCTGATATGTGTTCATAGAACAAAAAGCTTTGCGCTATCCCACTCAAATTAGCAAGTTTGAGTTTTGTGTGAAACTAAACGACTTGGTTTGAGGTGTAATACGAGTAAAATTACTAAATATTATAATTTCACATCATATTATTATATTTTACCACTATGGTTTCTTCAGTTGTCAGTTATATTAGTTCAAAAAAACACAAAAGTCTCCTAGCGCGAGCTGCTGTGAGAGCAATGAAGCACTAGCCTTCTGGCTAGCTCGAGCTATTTCACAGGAAACTGACTTAATTGTTACTGATTATTAGTGAATAGTCGTTTATATCAGCATTTAACTCACCAGAACAGCACCATGAGGAAGGGGAACCGTTGGGGAATCGGCTCGGATCCACCGTCATACAGACACTGGAGTTGAGGTGAGGGCACTCCATGAGCCTGTGTGCTAGTAGCTGCAGCACTAGCTAACCCAGTCTGTCCTCTTCTGGACGATTTCTGTGTTTTAACTCTGAAAGTGTATGTTTAAAACCCACAGAGTGTGTTTACGCTTAGCAAGAGGTAGATTCCTTAACGTGTAAATGTGTTAGCAGTGATGTTGCTCTGCTAAGTGTGTTGTTATGGTTTAAAGAGCAGACATGCTCGGGCTGTCTCAAAACCCACTGAGCTCCCTACACAGAACGCAACAATACAGTCTAAATAGGGAGCGTACTTGACAGTCTTCACTCAGCTCATTCTCTACCTTGAGTCTGCTTAAATTTTACTTTGATGGGAGGTACAAACAAGCGTGTGTTAATCGAGAAAAGGCATGATTCAGTTCAGAACCAGGGCCATGTGACCTTCATAGGGAGGGAGAGCAGTGATAAATACTGAGAGAGAGAGAGAGAGAGAGAGAGAATGAAGAATTTACACTAATGTTATTGTACTTTACATTGCTCACATTTTGTACGCAGCCTAGCTGCCATTATACTTTGGCAATACAAATGTACAGTTTTTGTCTTAAATTGAGAGAGAGGGAGGGAGGAAGTGGATATATGAACAAGTGCTGATGTCTGTGGCTGATAATTGAGAAAGTGCACTATTTTACAAATCAATATTTTATTGCAAACTTTTTGATACATCATTATCCCGATTTGAACCCCCTCCTTGAAATAAAAAGGCACAAGGTGTAATTAATGTAAAGATCCATTTATACAGTGAAATATGTGTAAAATAAAATAAAATAAAATAAAAAAGTATCTGAAAAATATTTACTTTCATCTAAGTCTATGAAGTATGGCTTTTCTACCCACCATGAGAATAATGTTTTATTTTTATATATTTTATATTTATAGGCTATATATATATATATATATATATATATATATATATGATCCTGAAGTGAAATGTAAAACTAATATAATAAACCTATTTTGTTTATTTTCATTTTTTGAAACAATGGCTAATGTGTAATAATATAAATACTGTAAATGTTAACTTATTTATTTATTTTATTGTTTCATTTTATTTATTTATTTACATTTTTTGAAAGTATGGCTAACCATATAATACAATAAATTCTGTAAATATTAATTTCATTTATTTTTTCATTTTATCTTATTTTTTTTTATTAAATTTATTTATTTAATTTTTATTAAAATAATATTATTTCTGAGGAGAAATGTATAAATATGGCTAACAATTTAACAAATTCTGTCAAGTGTTTTTTTTTTATTCATTTATTTTCATTTATTTTATTTTATTTATTTTATTATTATATTTTTCCCCTTTTATTTCTGACGAGAAATATAAAACTATGGCTTACAATATAATAAAATTAATTCTGTTATTTTACTTATTTTTCATTTTATTTTATTGTTATTATTGCAATGTATTGATTTATTTCATATTTATTTTATTTTATTTCTAAAGAGAAACAAAACTATATAATAATAATTTATTCTGTAAATGTTCACTTATTTATTCATTTGTTTTTTTGTTTATTTTTTATTTATTTTATTATTTCAATATATTTATTCATTTCATATTTATTTTATTTTATTTCTCAGGATAAACATTATTGCTAACTATATAATAAAATTTATTCTGTAAATATTAACTTTATTTAATTTATTTTATTTTCATTTTATTTTTATTATTGCAATTTATTTATTTCTCTTTTTTTCATTTTATTTGATTTCTGCAGAGAAACATAAAATTATGGTTAACAGTATAATAAAATTAATTCTGTAAATGTTAACTTTTCACATTTTTCTCTGAACTTTTTTGCCCTTTTCAGCACCATGGGGTTCCCTGTACCCCAATATGAAAACCCCTTGCTTTATCACCATGCACTGATGTTCTCTCACAGACAGACAATGTCACAGTTTCAAGCCATTTAAGACCATACAGACATTTCTACTTAAAATTTTTATTTTATTTAGCGATATGAGCAGTTTGACTGACATATAAAACAATGTAAATTCAAAAGGAACTTCCAAATATACTAGACACAAGTATAAAGTACAAGTAGCCTAAATAAGCAACAGAAATATTATTTACCTTTTTCTGTTTTCTTTTTTTTACAGTCAAGCATATTTACCTGTCCTTCTTTAAAAAAAAAAAAAAAGTAAAAAATAATTGGCCAAAAGTTTCAATGTACATTTGTGGTTTAAGTTCATATATTTCAATTTTGGGCTGTAGAGATTTCAAGAGTGGCTGGCTGTGCTTCCCCTCCTCCCATCTCAATGGCTTGCTCTTTCAGCGGCTGCTCTGCTGACTTCCCATCTTTTTTCTGACGTTTCTTCGAGCTAGGCCTAGAAAATGAAAATTAAATGATAGATATTCCAGTGTAATTACAGAAAAAGTGAAAGTAGAAAATTATATAGCTTAACACAAACAAAAATGTACTGTAATGACATACTTCTTCTTGACAGCAAAGACAATCACCACAACGAGAATAATGGCACCAATAAGACCAAACACAACGCCCAAGATAATTCCTGATGGGAAAATGATGAATTAATATCAGTGGACAAATGAGTTGAATGAGTTGAAAACATCATATTCGAGTTTCACTTACCGACTGGTACATCTGATTCACCTGAATAGTCCTCGTGCCCTAGATCTATTCAAACAAATTTACATTAATATACATTTTTTGCATATAGATCTCTGGGTAAATTCACTATTAGCTATAAGTTTAATCTCATATCACACATACCTGCTGCATTGAAACACGTGGCATTGCACTTGGCAAGTGAGAAAAATCGGTTTCCGTTTCCCACACATCCGGTCCAGTAGAAAGACTTGCATGTGTGATGTTCAGGACTGTAGTAATACCGGAGATAGCGACCAATACATTGCCCTATTTCTTTTGGAAGCATGCAAGCTAGTTTTTCTGTAAATAAAAAAAAAAATGCTGTTTTTACCACAGGGTGGCAGTATTTTCTTAAGCCAAAGATGTTATGTATCAAGTATGGTTGGTACACAAATGAATGAATCAATCACAATGCATTTCATACAAAAAGATTCATGTTGCATTATATTAGACAAATGTGCGTAAAAAGATTACCGTCTATAGGGTACAGCTGTTCAGCTCTGTCTGAACAGTTTCTCATGCACTGCTTCTCGGTTATGAAACGGTTTCCATTTCCACCCTGCCCGTTGTACCGAAATGGATGACAAGTGTCTTTTTCTTCATCGTAGTGCATATAAATCACAACCTCCTCTCCCGTCCCTTCATCTGGTTTCAGACTGCAGACCTCTAGATTTTTGGAGAAAAAATAATAATAATATAGAAAGGGAGAGTGATTTGTACTACTATTAATAGTGAATTGTACATACTATTATAAGCACTATTTAAAAAAAAAAAAAAAAAAACCCTCATTACACATGCTACATTCCAACCTGATCTCACAGGAAAATGTAACTGTTATGAGGTGGCGATTACGTATAAATTTGTACGATGTGAATTGTAAATGTACGATTATTAAATAAAAAGTAAGCATGAAGGTCCACCCCTAACCCCACACTTAAGGCCCGTTCACACCAAAAATGAAAACTATAAAGGTAACGATACCGATAATTATATTAGCGTCCACACTGGCGGATGATACCGTTTTGTTTATTATAAGCGCACACAGTTGTGTTGTCTGCCGCTTTAAATGCTTGAGCTCTTTAAAGTGGGATGGATTCTGATGTCAGGAGCTATTTTCCCATCCAAAGTTGCGACTTTAACTTATGCGCAAAACTGGAATATCACACAAAACATTTGCGAATAAAGCGCTGTTTCCATCCCATGTGTTCAAGAGAACAAAATGGTCACTTCCTGGGAAATTGGCGCAGAATATCTGTGATAAAAATGGAAGTTGCTGCAATCGGGGAAGCCACTTTGGCTCTTTTTTTCCTACATCATAAATGACTTGCACTTCAGAGCGTGCAGTTGAAACGCAATATTATTATTATTATTATTATTATTTTTTTTTTTGGCGATATTCCAAAATGAGCATAAATATAAGTGGATGGAAACATAGCTAGTGTTTTAATCGTTCACCAGCTGGAATAATTCCTTCTGAAAGTAGCTATGTTTTCATTATTATATGCAGTATTTTTAAGCGCATTTTGGGATATCTCACATAAAAAAATGAAACTGAAACGAATTTGGATATTCCAATTTTGTGCGCAAGTTAAATTCGTAACTTTGGATGGACACATAAGCCGCGTTTCCATTACCCTTTAAATTGCGCAAATTGAAATTGCGAATTGAAAATACGCTCAATGGAAATACGTAAATTTCGCAAAAAAGTTTTTACGCTCACGTTTTCAAGCAATTCGAAAAAGGAATAATTCTCAAAACTAGCCGCGTTTCCATTACAGATTTGCGCAAAACTTTTGCGATATTTTCTAAATGTCGATAAAAAACTATTGCAAAATGACGGCGTTTCCATTAACCGATGTTATGCGCCTAAAACTCTCGCGATGAGTCATTTTCCTCTCGCGATAAGTCATTTTCTAAAAGATACTTCTTTCTGAGAGCTTTATTTGGAGCCTAATATTTGCACTTTTCCCTCATAAATGCTTCCCTGGGTGCTTTTCAATACTCCAATTGATGTTTCCTCATTTCTTCGCTCCTCCATCCTCCAGCCTGTGATCTGGAAACGGTTTTTTTTTTAAATTCTATAAATGCCATTTCAATTCTGTAAATTCACCGCGAAAGCTTCCTGAGGAGCTATGCGAGGATGCACAGGTGCAGAGACATCTAATAATATTAGTTTCTAGTATGTTAATTTCAGTTGTTAATAGATGAATACTATTAGTATTCGATGTCAAACTTCAAAAACATTAGATCGCTCGAGGCACGAGCGCAGCTGATGACGCTTTAAACTGACCCTCGAGGGATCAAGAATATTCCAATAGCCTATACAAATAAGATTTCCTTAGATTACCCCGTCCTCGTTTTCTTATTTTGCATCCTCTCGTTTCATCTATGGGGATGAAGCTGAGGTGCGAGGAAAGAGATGCATAAATAAGAAAAGAAAAGCACCCCTTGTCTCGTCTTCTGTACAAACATACCGCGCTATCTTTGAAGAATTATGTGACTGTACGTCAGGTGACCTGTAAATGCGAAAAAACTGTTTCCATTGCAGTTTTGCGAAATATTCCTTTTTCGAATTGCCTGAAAAACCACCTCATGCGAGCGTAAAAACTTTTTTGCGATATATGGGAGTTTTTGCGAAATTGACGTGTTTCCATTGAGCGTATTTTCAATTCGCGCAATTTAAAGGGTAATGGAAACGTGGCTACTGCAATGGAAATTTCGCATTTAGGTCACCTTCCGTAGCCTATATGTAAAAGTCGATAATTCTTTAAAGAGTGCGCGGTATGTTTGGGCAGAAGTCTTCATTAAACTCATAAAAGACAAAAGTATTTCGGGACTACTGGATTCTAAACAACAAAGAAATGCCACAATTTGAATTTATCAAGACTTCGAAGCAGACAGGAGGGAGAAACACCCACAAACACCTCATACGTGGCCGCTCCCAAGTATAAGGGGCTTTCCTTACCATAAATGCTTGAATAACATGCCTACGTCTCCTTCGATTTAAAATGGCTAGTGCAGTGGCTGAGATATAGGCTATAAAAGTTTTGCTCAAATCTGTAATGGAAACGCAGCTATAGCCAGTGATTCTAACAATATCTTACTAGCTGCGTTTCCATTACCCTTCAAATTGCACAAATTGAAATTGCGAATTGAAAATAGACCTACGCCCAATGGAAACACGTCAGTTTTTCAAAAACTCCCATATACTGCAAAAAAGTTTTTACGCTCGCGTGAGGTGGTTTTTTAGGCAATTCGAAAAAGGAATATTTCGCGAAACTGCAATGGAAACAGTTTTTTCGCATTTACAGATCACCGTAAATAAAAGTCACATGATCATTCTTTAAAGATGGCGCGGTATGTTTGGACAGAAGACGAGACAGTTCTTTATTAAACTCATAAAAAAGAAATGAATTACTAGAAAACTGGATTCTAAACAACAAAGAAATGCCACAGTCCTCCGTGAAATCGCATACTATAACCTCCCAAAAGCACCTTATAAGCAGCCGCTCCCATGTATAAGGGGCTTTCCTTGCCTTAAATGCTTTGAGAACACGCCTACATCTCCTTCGATTAAAAAATAATGGCTGGTGTGGTGGTTGCGATATATGTAAACCTACCAACATCCGTCACCATGATTTTTGGAATTACTTGTTACGAGAGGAAAAAAATACGTTTTTGTCGCATAACATTGGTTAATGAAAACGCCGTCATTTCGCAATAGTTTTTTTTTTTTATCGTCATTTAGGAAATATCGCAAAAGTTTTGTGCAAATCTGTAATGGAAACCAGGGCTGCGTTTCCCAAAAGCATCATAAGCCTAGGTTGATCGTAAAACAATTGCCACCAATGGAGCTACGATCAACTTAGGCTTACGATGCTTTTGGGAAACGCTACCCAGGCTAGTATCACAGTTTCTCTGTGCCGTTATGTCGTTTTTATATTTAGACCTATTTTTAGAACTATATCGTTATAGTTATCTTCCTTAGTGTCCTTAGTATTTAAACTGAACTGCAACTGAAAACATACGAATGAGATTGTAAGAATCATATGAATTAGCCACCAATTCACCAAACGTAAAATAGCTATGAATTGCCATGAGATTGTGTTGTACATTCTGCTAAATTGTTCGAAACAACCATGGAAATGGGAGTGATCTTTGTATCTGGAATGAGTAATGTGTAATTAGCCTGGACACAGTCCACACCTAGTTTTTATGACAGTTGTAAATGTCATTTTTTACAGATAGAACACTTAAGTGTTAACGATTACTTACATTTTAAACCTGGACAACCAGTGACTGACTGTGGCCTACAAAAACCTGAGGCGATGGTTTTATTTGTACCTGTTTGTACAGTTAAATATATATTGTCTTGAAACAGATGTGCAGTCCTAAGTCTAAGTAAATTTGCAATAGTAAACAAACACAAACATCAATTGTCTGTTTTTCATTAATAAAATCAATTACAATGCCCAGTGTTGTAGTTTACACAGGTCTTTTATGAGTAAAGTCTTTTCAAACTTGTCCTTTCTAATCTGTTTGTTCGTTTTCTGGTTGTATTATGCTGTTGTAGCTCCATTAACCATTCATTCCCAAACTTCTTGTAAATATTATGCAAATTCAGTTTCATTAACAAAAAAAAAAAAAAAAAAAACTGTCTTAGGATTGGTTCACACAGACCACCTTTTTCTGTTCACTGCACTACTTTTCCATTGTTTTTCAGTTCATGAGTGTGAATTTGAATTAAATTGGCCATGCCCCCCGGCCCCCACGGGAAGTTGAATTGTAATTATAGGAAGTGGGATTCAAACAAATTCAAATGAAGTGTTCTTATCCATAAAATAAAAGTTAATTTATCAAATATGTAGATATTTTTTAAAAATTAAGCAGACGTTTAGGTAACATTTCAAACTGTATCCATTTATGTCTGTAAGGCATATAGTTTGTCTCTACAAACCTTCGTTTAGCAGTTATATGGATTTATTTCAATTTAAATTCATTTGAACTGTACTTCCTTAAATTCAAATTTAAATTGCTCAGTTTGCTACCTTAAAATCTGAAATTGAATTGGACTTGTTTTCTTAATGTAATTCTGAAAGGAACACAACCCTATTCGCCACCAATGGAACTGACATTCTAAGGTGTGACGAGGTTCCATACACGAAACCTTTGATCATGCTTATATATCTTCACTTTCCCTCATTTAATCACACAGAATACAATATGACTGTGTTTTGCATAATTTACTTTTTTTTTTTTTTTTTTAACCTTGAGAATTGTATTTTCAACATTTGCTTTTCAAGTAATGAGTTAAAAACAAAGACCAACCCCATAAACCTTATTATAACTCACAACACAAATTAATATCTTTACCTTTCTGTGTTTTTAAAAAAAAAAAAACACTCTTACCTGGTTTCAGAGTTTGGGCCTGAATGTTGTGGTTCAGAGCAAAAATGAACAAAATGATTCCAAGTTCCCTCATAGTGAACCACATAGTCATGTGAACGTTGGTGAAGATGAACCTTTGCAAATAATAATCAGTGAAGGGAGGATGCTTTTGCACTTTGTACTTTCTTGAGATAAGATCAATAAACTTTGAGGAGGGGACAACAGACTTGTTACTGTATTTTCTTTCAAATAACTTGATTACAGAGACTGTTACAATGCAAAGTCAAATGAAACTTTATTATTTTGCAGAATTTGAAATAAGTTTACTTACAGATAAAGCAGAAGATATAATTGATTGGACAATAATGGGTATTTTACATGTGTATATAATATACATTATTCGTTTTGCACTTCTCATATGACACCTGGCTGTGAGAAGACTTCTTCTTGACAGCAAAGACAATCACCACAGTGAAAATAATGACACCAATAAGACCAAGTGCAATGCCCAAGATAATTCCTGATGGGAAAATGATGAATTAATAACATTGTATAAATGAGTTTCCCTTACTGACTGATACACCTGATTCACCTGAATAGTCCTTGCGGCCTAAATCTAATCAAACAAATTTACATTAATATATGTTTTTGCAAATAGATCTCTGGGTAAAATCACTACTCATGAGTTGAATGAGTTGAAAACATCATATTCAAGTTTCCCTTACCGACTGGTACATCTGATTCACCTGAATAGTCCTCGCGGCCTAGATATAATCATACAAATTTACATTAATATATGTTTTTGCAAATAGATCTCTGGGTAAAATCACTACTCATGAGTTGAATGAGTTGAAAACATCATATTCAAGTTTCCCTTACCGACTGGTACATCTGATTCACCTGAATAGTCCTCGCGGCCTAGATATAATCATACAAATTTACATTAATATATGTTTTTGCATATATATCTCTGGGTAAAATCACTATTAACTATAAGTTTAATCTCATATCACACATACCTGCTGCATTGAAACACGTGGCATTGCACTTGGCAAGTGAGAAAAATCGGTTTCCGTTTCCCACACATCCGGTCCAGTAGAAAGACTTGCATGTGTGATGTTCAGGACTGTAGTAATACCGGAGATAGCGACCAATACATTGCCCTTTTTCTTTTGGAAGCATGCAAGCTAGTTTTTCTGTAAATAAAAAAAAAAAAAAAGAAATAACCACAGGGTGGCAGTATTTTCTTAAGTCAAATATGTTTCACTTGAGAATGAATCAGTCAATAAAAATGCATTTCATACAAAAACTTTTCATGTTGCATTATTGCAGACAAATGAGCATATGATTACCGTCTTTAGGGTACAGCTGTTCAGCTCTGTCTGAACAGTGTCTCAAGCACTGCTTCTCGGTTATGAAACGGTTTCCATTTCCACCCTGCCCGTTGTACCGAAATGGATGACAAGTGTCTTTTTCTTCATCGTAGTGCATATAAATCACAACCTCCTCTCCCGTCCCTTCATCTGGTTTCAGACTGCAGGCCTCTAGATTTTTGGAGAAAAAATAAGTGAGAGTGATTTGTACTGTATTGCTTCTCTCCAAGGTGCTCAATTAAAATGTAAATTTTATATATATATATATATATATATATATATATATATATATATTAGTAATTAACATTTGAAGTGGATCAAAACCTTTCATCAAAGTTGTCATAAAACCTTCTTCTTAGGACAACTTTGAACTTTTTTGATCCACTTCAAATTTTGACTACTGTATATAAACTGATCAGACATAATATGACCACTGACAGGTGAAGTGAATAACACTGATTATCTCTTCATCACGGCACCTGTTAGTGGGTGGGATATATTAGGCAGCAAGTGAACATTTTGTCCTCAAAGTTGATGTGTTGGAAGCAGGAAAAATGAGCAAGCGTAAGGATTTGAGTGAGTTTGACAAGGGCCAAATTGTGATGGCTAGACGACTGGGTCAGAGCATCTCCAAAACTGCAGCTCTTGTGGGGTGTTCCCGGTCTGCAGTGGTCAGTATCTATCAAAAGTGGTCCAAGGAAGGAACAGTGGTGAACCGGCGACAGGGTCATGGGTGACCAAGGCTCATTGATGCACGTGGGGAGCGAAGGCTGGCCCGTGTGGTTCGATCCAACAGACGAGCTACTGTAGCTCAAATTGCTCAAGAAGTTAATGCTGGTTCTGATAGAAAGGTGTCAGAATACACAGTGCATCACAGTTTGTTGCGTATGGGGTTGCATAGCCGCAGACCAGTCAGGGTGCCCATGCTGACCCCTGTCCACCGCCGAAAGCACCAACAGTGGGCACGTGAGCATCAGAACTGGACCACGGAGCACTGGAAAAAGGTGGTCTGGTCTGATGAATCACATTTTCTTTTACATCACATGGATGGCCTGGTGCGTGTGCGTCGCTTACCTGGGGAACACATGGCACCAGGATGCACTATGGGAAGAAGGCAAGCCGGCGGAGGCAGTGTGATGCTTTGGGCAATGTTCTGCTGGGAAACCTTGGGTCCTGCCATCCATGTGGATGTTACTTTGACACGTACCACCTACCTAAGCATTGTTGCAGACCATATACACCCTTTCATGGAAACGGTATTCCCTGGTGGCTGTGGACTCTTTCAGCAGGATAATGCGTCCTGACACAAAGCAAAAATGGTTCAGGAATGGTTTGAGAAGCACAACAGCGAGTTTGAGGTGTTGACTTGGCCTCCAAATTCCCCAGATCTCAATCCAATCAAGGATCTGTGGGATGTGCTGAACAAACAAGTCTGATCCATGGAGACCCCACCTCGCAACTTACAGGACTTAAAGGATCTGCTGCTAACATCTTGGTGCCAGATACCACAGCACACCTTCAGGGGTCTAGAGGAGTCCATGCCTCGACGGGTCATGGCTGTTTTGGCAGCAAAAGGAGGACCAACACAATATTAGGAAGATGGTCATAATGTTATGCCTGATCGGTGTATATCCTACATTATGCCAAAGTTATTATGTCAAAGGAATGAGTATTGTAACTTGAATGAGCTATTTGTAACTGTCTGGACACAGTAACTACAGAAATTACACTGCAATCATCCCATATATGTTTTTTTTTTTTTTTTTTTTTATTGGCCTTTTTTTTTTTTATTGTAATACATTTTGTCAGTTTCTATTGGAAATTTATTTATTTTTTATTGTCCAATATGTTTTTCAGGATAAAGCATAACACATTTGTACAGATTTGAACCATCAACAACTTCCAAAAGGGTTGGAATTTTTGCCATTTCTTAGCTTTAGTCTAATTGTTATTTTATATTTTCAAATGCTGCCACTTTGCTCAATTCTGCAATTCACACTGTAAAAATTATTGTAATTTTAAATGTAAAAACTGTAAAAATGCTACCTGTTAATTGGTTAAACTTAACAGTATGTTCGCTTGCTATATAGTAAAAAAAAAAAAAAAAAAAAACTGTAATAGATCTGTCAGGGCATTTCATATAATTTTACAGTAAAATACTGTTAATAAATGTTCCATTTTTATAAGTAAAAAGTCAAATAATCTTACAATGAAAAATGTAAATTGACATTCCCAGAATTCCCTGTTTCTTATTTTGTGATAAGTTACATACATTAGGGTTTTATGTTAATAATAATAATTATAGTAATAATATAGTGTCACAAGTGTTGCCATGATGGTGTTTTGTATTTGTATGTGTATGTATGTATGACACTGCTTGCACCTTCTATATATTAGTATTTGCCTCAGCTTGTGATGAACTGCATTATGTGGCTTCCGCTTTACCACCTATGTTATTATGGTGGTTGTCATTATATGTTAAATGATTTTAGTAGCAGCGTGGCTATGCTAAGTTTTAAACTGTAAAATGTACAGGTTGTTCTGTAAAGTTCTTTACATTTTAGTGTATTTTTACATCACAGCTAGTTGTATATCTGGAAAGTTTTTTTTTTTTTTTTTTTTTTTTTTTTACACAGTTCTTAAAATTTAATCATCTAATATCATGTTTGCAACTTGAACTTCATATAAGTGCTTAAAGCTTTTTCATCAAGACAAATAGGAATTTAAAATGGGATTTAAAATCAAACATTTTCACTTTACCTCATTTCAACACAGAAAAGATCAAACCAGACATAAACCCCTTTATCACTCACAAAACAAATTTTTCTCTTAACCTTTGTGTTTTATCATCTACGTTTGAAAATAACAACACTTACCTGGTTTTCGAGTTTGGGCCTGAATGTCATGGTTCAGAGCAAAAATGAACAAAATGATGCCAAGTTCCCTCATAGTGAACCACATAGTCATTTGAATGTTGGTGTACGTGAATGTTTGATCAAGTTATGATCAGAGATCTTTGTACTGTCTCAAGAGCAATAAACTTAGAGGAGGAAATGGTTTCCAGTAAATCGATTATACAGTGATAAGGAAAATGAAACTATTGTGGCATTTATTTAAAGGGATAGTTCACCCAAAAATGAAAATTTGATGTTTATCTGCTTACCCCCAGGGCATCCAAGATGTAGGTGACTTTGTTTCTTCAGTAGAACACAAATGATGATTTTTAACTCCAACCGTTGCCGTCTGTCAGTCGTATAATGCATGTCAATGGGAACTCCATCTATAAGAGTCAAAAAAACATGCACAGACAAATCCAAATTAAACCCTGCGGCTCGTGACGACACATTGATGTCCTAAGACACGAAACGATCGGTTTGTGCGAGAAACCGAACAGTATTTATATCATTTTTTACCTCTAATACACCACTATGTCCAACTGCCTTGAGCGCACGCACGGCATCCGGTGTGTGAGGTCTGAATGTACTCTGATGCCGGAAGTGATCGCTCGCACTCATTGAAGCAAAGCACAAAAGATCACTTCCGTCATCAGAGCGCGTTTTCAGACCTCACCAACCAGATGCTCAAGGCAGTTTGACATAGTGGTGTATTTTATCTTAGGACATCAATGTGTCGTCACGAGCTGCAGGGTTTAATTTGGATTTGTCTGTGCATGTTTTTTTGACTCTTATAGATGGAGTTCCCATTGACATGCATTATACGACTGACAGACCGCAACGGTTGGAGTTAAAAATCATCATTTGTGTTCTACTGAAGAAACAAAGTCGCCTACATCTTGGATGCCCTGGGGGTAAGTAGATAAACATCAAATTTTCATTTTTGGGTGAACTATCCCTTTAAAAGTAGTAATCAATAAAATGACATTTAAAAACAATTAGCATTGGTCCAGCACAGAATTTGAAATAAATTCATTTCAAAATGTGTAGAAGACAATATAATATTTATTAAGTAAGCAATAAGGTACGAGAGGCTGTGCTGTCGGCTTCGCGTCGTGCCTAACAATGCCCTTCAGCCGTGACTTATTCACGATACAGCACTAGCCTCGAGTAATTTATTGCTTTTATAAAATGGTTACCACACAATACAAATATTAAAGCAAAAAATATTTATCAATGCAACTTTCATGAAGTAGACTTTCACTAAAAGCCTTCCCTCCGCCGGAAAAAAATAGTCCCTGACTGTGAACAGCAACAGAAGTTACATTTTCACGCCATTAGATGGCGGCAAAGACTGTCTTTATGAGTGTGTCAGTCAGTAGCGAAGACTTTTATATTGAAAAGACTGAATTGTAGTGAACACGGAACAAGACGCAACTGACAAATGCTTTGACTAGCGCTGTCAGTCATGGGAAAACCCCTTAACTGTTAAAAGGACAGGATAATACATCAGACATTTAAACAGATTTTTTATTATGAACATAGGACTGACCTGAAGGAAAATGCTAGATCTGAATGCAAGTAATAAACTCGCTCAATCGATCTCTTTCTCACAATACTCTTCTACATAATACAGTAAGCTTCAATGAACAATATCAGTTGAGAACAAACAGTTTACATTGCAAAGAGTGTTTGCTAAGGGTGTTGTGTAGTGATACACAGAACCGTTGGGTGAAGCGGTCACAGCCGTGTTTTATCGTGAATAAAACACAGCTATTGACCAATCAGAATCAAGGACAGGAACTAACCGTTTTATAATATAATATAATATAATATAATATAATATAATATAATGACCATTATTTCACCTCGCCATGGGACAATTCTTCAGAGGTTACAAGTGAAAATAGTATCTAGCATGATGCCAGTAAGAGGCTCCACAAATGATGTGGCAGATTCAGGTTTCAGCACTGGCTGTTCCTTTTAGTGGAACATTAACACACAATTCAGCAAAATAGCATCTAATTTAGTTCAATCACTGATTAGAACATATATTAAAACAATTTACCATGATTATCTTTAGTCCCATTATATTACATCTAAAAATGCAAAATATATTTATTGTGGAGTGACTCAGCTGGTATATCACGTCTCCCTCATTTGACCTTTGATTCACTAAAAGATCATCCATGTGTCTCCAGTGGGTGATTCATATAGTATGTGACATATGTATGTGACAGATTTAGCTTGTAGTAGCTGGAAGCTTTCCACTATGGAATAAAAAAATAAAAAGAGAAATTGCAAGTTGATAACTTACAAATTGTAGTCAGTTACTGATTCCAAATTACATTTACTACTAACTAAAATTGTAAATTGTAGTTAATAATGTAATCCATTACATTACACATTTAAGGTAATAAAATCAGACTACTATTTGATTACTTTTAGATTACTTTTGACCTAACTCGTTTATCAAGTTGATTTGAATATAATCTTGTACCATATTGATATAAAAATACAGAGAAAGAAAATATATTCATTCCCTTGTTATCATCAACATGAAGTGCATTAAATATTCCATTACGTCAGGATTTTCCATGGGCTTTGTGAAGGATCTGCAGGAGGTTTGTGAGTTTAATGAAAAGCTAATAATTAAATCATAAAAATGTTAAATTAAAATGAATACTTTTAAAATAAAAACAATCAAAATCAAAACACTTACTAAAAAATTAAGCATTTTATTAGTTTACCTGCATGTGAACATTAACCGACATCAGAGAACTGTGAACTTAATTTTATTATTATTATTATTATTATTATTATTGGCTTAATTGTATCATTGGACTTGAGTTTAAGCTGACAAAAAAGTTGGGGAATCTCTGCATTGCATGTAAATATGATGTGAATTTGTACATTTTGATGTGTTTGAAAAAGAAAAGCCTTCCAAAGACCGTAATACGGTTAAATGACTCACTGAGTGATAATTCAAATAATAATTCATGTGTTCGTCAGGAGCTGATTAGATATGCAATGTTGAGAAAACACTTGTTAAAAGTGAAATGATTTCTGTAAATCCAGTAATCAACTGCTGTGTGGGTCTCAGTTTTCAGTGATAATACTGAGCCGGCGTTCGAACGTAAACACAGAAGTGCTGCACCGAAAATAGCGTATGAGAATGACAGGGGAGAGACGAATTTGCTGAATAAAGTCATTATTTTTGTTTTGTTTTTGCGTACAAAAAGTATTCTCGTCGCTTCATAACATTAAGGTTGAACCACTGTAGTCATGTTGACTATTTTAACAATGTTTTTACTACTTTTCTGGACCTCAAATGTGGTAATTTCGTTGCTTTTTATTGAGGATAAAAAATTATCCTTGGATTTCATCAATAATATCTTAATTTGTGTTCTGAAGATGAACGAAGGTCTTACGGGTTTGGAACAACATGAGGGTGAGTACTTAATGACAGAAATTTCTTTCTTTTTTTTTTTTTTACTCAAGTAAATACTTATTATTAAATAAATACACATTAACCCTTTGTGTCAACATGCCTATATAGGCATATAGTCAAACTATATATGGGGTAAGCTATTGCATTAGGAACCTGCTGTTTATCGACAGTGATTTATATGTTATAATATCTAAAGCAAAACACCATCATTCACAACGTATATTTAAAATGCATTTAGGCTATAATGACTTATTGTAACACTTTGGTATGGGGAACACATGTTCACTATTAACTACAACGTTTGCCTCGATAAACTCTTAATTTACTGCTTATTAATAGTTAGTAAGGTAGTTGTTGTAGCGTTAAAGTTTATGTATTGGGTAGGATTCAGGGATGTATAATATGGTCATGCAGAATAAGGCATTAATATGTTCTTTATAAGCACTAATAAACAGCCAATATGCAAGCTAATAAGCAACTAGTTAAAAGTGTGAATTGTTCCCCATACTAAAGTGTTAACTGACTTTTTAACAAAGTTAAAAACAACAGGAAAACAGGTCTTAAACGCGAACTGACCCTGTGTCCGAATATGCCTACTTCCATAAATAGTAGATGAAAAACAGTATGTGAGCCGAGTCCGAATTCATAGTATTCATAAAACTGAAGGCGAAAAGTACCTGGATTCTGAAGTGCACATTCGATGGACACTTTACTATCCCATGAGGCCATGAGACTAGGAAGAGTATTTATGGATGGAGGTGAAGCGACGCAACTGACACCATAGGTCACATTAAATGACATTCATCCTATATAGAACATACTTTTTTAATGCCCCCAAAGTAAGTTTCAAGCCAAATGTAGTGCCTACTATACAGTATGCGATTTCGGATGCAGCATAATTGTTTAATTTTAGCTGTTTCTATTTCTATTTCCTTTACCCCCTATATTCCTATCTTTTCATTTTTATTTTCTAGAATGTGGTAATAACTGACCAAAATCCAATGTCGAGCCAACGGATGACATTTCCGACCAAAATGCAATGTCTGTCCAACGTTGGAGGTTGACGTTGGGTTCTGACATCAACCCGATTTTCATTTCCAACCAAAATGCAACGTTTGTCCAACGTTGGAGGTTGACATCAATCTGAAGTGAGGTTCTGACGTCAACCCGATTTTCATTTCCAACCAAAATGCAACGTCTGTCCAAAGTTGGAGGTTGACGTTGTGTTCTGACGTCAACCCGATTTTCATTTCCAACCAAAATGCAACGTTTGTCCGACGTTGGAGGTTGGCGTCAATCTGACATTGTGTTCTGACGTCAACCCGATTTTCATTTCTAACCAAAATGCAACGTCTGTCCGACGTTGGAGGTTGACGTTGGGTTCTGACGTCAACCCGATTTTCATTTCCAACCAAAATGCAACGTTTGTCCGACGTTGGAGGTTGGCGTCAATCTGACGTTGTGTTCTGACGTCAACCCAATTTTCATTTCTAACCAAAATGCAATGTCTGTCCGACGTTGGAGGTTGACGTTGGGTTCTGACGTCAACCCGATTTTCATTTCCAACCAAAATGCAACGTTTGTCCGACGTTGGAGGTTGGCGTCAATCTGACGTTGTGTTCTGATGTCAACCCGATTTTCATTTCCAACCAAAATGCAACGTTTGTCCGACGTTGGAGGTTGGCGTCAATCTGACGTTGTGTTCTGACGTCAACCCAATTTTCATTTCTAACCAAAATGCAATGTCTGTCCGACGTTGGAGGTTGACGTTGGGTTCTGACGTCAACCCAATTTTTTATTTCCAACCAAAATGCAATGTTTGTCTGACGTTGGAGGTTGGCGTCAATCTGACGTTGGGTTCTGACGTCAACCCGATTTTCATTACCAACCAAAATGCAACGTTTGTCCGACGTTGGAGGTTGGCGTCAATCTGACGTTGGGTTCTGACGTTAACCCGATTTTCATTTCCAACCTAAATGCAACGTCTGGCCAACGTTGGAGGTTGACATCAATCTGAAGTGAGGTTCTGACGTCAATCCGATTTTCATTTCCAACCTAAATGCAACGTCTGTCCGACGTTGGAGGTTGACGTTGGGTTGTGACGTCAACCCGATTTTCATTTCCAACCAAAATGCAACGTTTGTCCGACGTTGGAGGTTGGCGTCAATCTGACGTTGTGTTCTGACGTCAACCCAATTTTCATTTCTAACCAAAATGCAATGTCTGTCCGACGTTGGAGGTTGACGTTGGGTTCTGACGTCAACCCGATTTTTTATTTCCAACCAAAATGCAATGTTTGTCCGACGTTGGAGGTTGGCGTCAATCTGACGTTGGGTTCTGACGTCAACCCGATTTTCATTACCAACCAAAATGCAACGTTTGTCCGACGTTGGAGGTTGGCGTCAATCTGACGTTGGGTTCTGACGTTAACCCGATTTTCATTTCCAACCTAAATGCAACGTCTGGCCAACGTTGGAGGTTGACATCAATCTGAAGTGAGGTTCTGACGTCAATCCGATTTTCATTTCCAACCTAAATGCAACGTCTGTCCAACGTTGGATGTTGACGTTAGTCTGACGTTGGGTTCTGACGTTAACCCAATCTTTATTTCCAACCAAAATGCAATGTTTGTCCGACGTTGGGGTCCAACATCAATCTGACGTTATATTGAGGTCCGTTGCCTGCTGAGTTCTTAAAGCTACAATAGAGAGAGAAAAATGAAAAAAACCGAAACAAGGCCTTTTTGAAATTGTTTCATCAACAACAAAGGTCACCAGCAGGGGGAAAAAGTGTTTTCCTATTGGGAAAATTCAACAGCACAGATTCATGTATTACGTCGTTAGAGGGATAAAGCATTAGAAAATTAACCAAAACAAAGGTTTGATATTATGTTATTGTAAAGTTTGATAGTATTTCATAATTTACATTTTTGTTGTTTTATGAATTTTTTTGCATTTTATAATAATGAAAAGCTATAATAGGATGCATTTGTATGCCGTTTAACTATAGGCTTGTCATAAAAATAATAACCCAGATGACAGGGAACGTTCCTGACTAACGTTCTGGAAAGGTTCTCTCAAGCTATAAAGAAATTCCAGTAATGTTAAAAGAACGTTTGTTCAAAGTTATCTGGTCTTTAATAATGTTCTTAAAACGTTAACACAAAAACATTAGCCTACCTATACATCGTTTATGAAATGTTTTTTCTTTTTCTGTGAAGCAGAATGGATGTTTGTCCAACATTATTACTCGTTTCAGAAGAACATTCAAAAGTAAAAAAAAAAAAAAAAAAAAATGGTTGCGCGAATTTGCAAACATCATGCAAATTCGCGCAACCATTTTTTTTTTTTTTTTTTAAAACATAAAAAATAAAAAAACCTGGACATTTTGAATGTTCAGAGAACTTAATGGTAACGTTAGCAAAACGTTCTTAAAACATAGGCCTATTTTTGTTAACTGGGAATAATGGAGTAATTCCGGTCCTCGAATTTGATTGGCTAGGCGGTGTTCCGTTAGTCCAGACAATAAATTAGATAATAAATTACGCAGCAAAACCAGTCAAAGATAATGTATAGCCTATAGGCTACATTTACAAACAATACCTGCAATATACATAGACACCTATAATAACGCAGTGTGTCATTTGCGGGCGCAGTAAACACCGAGCAAATGTTACAATATGGAGATATAATCACTGTCATAAACTGTAATTTTTTTCTCATATCACATGACGCTCCATTGTACCTTGTTTGCGGAGTTTTAAAATTACCGGTCTGAGAACGTGTGGCTAATAGCTATTTAGAAAAGGTTGTGCGGTTCTGATGCCTAAAAAGCTGTCTGGGTAGCAGCACACTCAAGGCACGGCCACAGATTTGTATGAAGTCACTGCAAACGAGCGACAGATATTCTGAGGCGCTGCTCTGTCATCGCAATGACGTCAGTTTGTTTAACTCGCGAGCGCACCATGCTTGATATAAGAGACGGTTCCGACAGCTATGTCAAAATTTCTCTCTTCTGAGTCGACTTCTGAGGGTACATGAGAAGCCGGCACTTATCTGCAATGACAATTACACTTCTATTCATCATCTTCATCGTGTGTCCCCTCGCGTCCACAGGTAAGTTAGTCTTGCGCACTATAGTCCTGCACAGCTCACTTTATAACAAGCCTAAACTTCCATTGATAGGTCAGAAACATGGTAAACTATTACTTAACAGACTAGTACTACATGTACACTCATAATTGTTGCTTACATTTCGAGGAATAAAATGAAATTAATGATCTGCTAAACACTGGGCTACCTATATGATGTGGAAATATGCTAATATGATTAATGAAAGTTATTAGGGCTACCTTATTTAATAGTTTCTGTTGACAAATAATGGATTAGCCTATCTGTAGATATGATATATGGATAAAAATGCTCCAGAAATGTAACATTTACTCTTATTTCTCTTACATTATTTTAAAACACTTAGCCTACATTTCTGAAAATGTAGGCTATTTGCATTGGCCTATAAAGAGTAAAATACTCATTAAAAACTTTGAAAAATAGTCAGTAAAAATATGACATCATAACATTTTGCATCACTTTAAGTGGACAGTACGGTCTCATATTGGTGTAGAAGCAGTAATTTGGGAGAAAATTGAACATCAAATATAGATTCCTGGAAGTTCATTTGAGTTGTTAACATAATGAGTGGGTGAATGCTGTTTCCATAAATGAACAACCTTGGGAGTAAAGTAAGAACTTGTAAAATCATAATGTGTAATTATAAGCTTGCGGAACCCCAAAATGCTATGAATTAGCATGAAGATTTGTAAGGCTGTGTCTGCAGATCTGACAAATGACCCTGAATGACCTTAGTCATGGTGAAACATTTGTCATGCCAAATTAGCATCCAGGTGCTGACTTAATTGCTCTGCTGATATCTTGTCTGTAGATCTTCCCCAAAAGGGTCAGTTCAGGAAAAACCTGTGGTCCCACAATAGCAAGGAAGATTAACTTTTGTGAAAGAAAGTGATGACCAAACTGCTGAGGACATTTTTGCGCCTTCCTGTTTGGACTCTCAGTCTCATATTAGGAAAATATAATAATTTCCTGTGCCATTTAGAAAAATTTCCATCACTGTACAGTTAATGCATGGTGGTTTTGCTGTAAAGAAAAATAGCTGCGCCATACAAAAAATGCTTTTGAGTTTCATCATAGACAGTATGTCTTTTAAATGTTACTGAGTTTAAATTAAGCTTATGAACTTTTAGTATTAGAGAAATGCCTTGATTTCCATTGACTTGCTCTTCAGCATTTTAAGCAGTGACAGATTATACACGCTCCCGGGGTATCTTATTGTCAAGCAGAAATCTCTGGGAAAGACCAGCAAGAGTCTGGCTCAGCCTGTCCGTCAGATTGACTGAGAATAGCCAGCAATGACCAGAGCAGCAGGTTGCAACCAGAATGGAGTCCAGCTGCAATGGAATGCATTATCTGACTGATTTATGACTTCTAATAGAACTGCATGAAAACAGGTCAAGGACAATGAAGCTCATCGACATCCAGTTTAAAAGCATTTAATAATTGTGTCCATCTCTTTTTCAGGGGCAAAATGGACATACAATGGTAAGTAGATTTTGTTTTGTCATTTCAATCATTGTTGCAATGTAGATTCAAAATGTTTCATGTAAGACAGCCAGGTTTTCCACACTAAAAGAACACCAGAAAGAATGGTATTTATATCCACCTATTAGTTTGGATCCGATTTTTTTTGTTTCTTTAAATGTTTTTGAGAGTCTCGTATTCTCACCAAGGCTGCATTTATCTGACCAAAAATTGAAAAACTGAAATATTATGAAATAACTGTTTTAATATATTTCAAAATGTAATTTATTCCTGTGATGCGAAGCTGAATGTTCAGCATCATTACTCCAGTCTTCAGTGTCACATGATCCTTCAGAAATCATTCTAATATGCTGATTTGATGCTCAGGTAACTTTCTTATTATTATTATCAATGTTGAAAACAGTTGTTCTGCTTAATATATTTATGTAAACTGTGATACATTTTGTTCAGGATTCTTTGATGAATAGAAGGTTCAAATGAACAGCATTTATTTAAAATATTTTTTTTTTCAACAATGCAAGAGTATTTACTGTCACAATTGATCAATGTATTGCATCCTTACTAAATAAAAGTATTAATTTCTATCAAAAAATTATTTTTTCTTTTATTTTAATTACACATTTTAACATATGACAAATGCCATTCAGAGAGATCTACGCACAGTAATGAGGTGATGACACAAACTGTTTGGAAATTTGAATCAAATTTTAACACCATTTTCACTGCTGAAAGAGTCTAGTAGAAACTGCTTGAAATCAAAAAGTTGACAAAATGAAACCAAAATCATCCTGCTCTTGATTTTGTCCAGTCAACAGCAAGAAAGAGCGATAGTAAAACTTGTAACTTAATGGTCAAATAAAAAGCACATACATTTTTACGATGTTGCTCATGATTTTTATATCGGCAGCAAAATCATTGAAAGTATTATGTGAACATTTACAACCCAAATTCCGGAAATGTTGGGACATTTTTTTAAATTTGAATAAAATGAAAACTAAAAGACTTTCAAATCACATGAGCCAATATTTTGTTCACAATAGAACATAGATAACATAACAAATGTTTAAACAGAGAAATTTTACACTTTTATCCACTAAATGAGCTCATTTCAAATTTGATGCCTGCTACAGGTCTCAAAATAGTTGGGACGGGCAACAAATGGCTGAAAAAGCAAGAAATTTTGAAAAGATTCAGCTGGGAGAACATCTAGCAACTAATTAAGTTAATTGATATCAGGTCTGTAACATGATTAGCTATAAAAGGGATGTCTTAGAGAGGCAGAGTCTCTCAGAAGTAAAGATGGGCAGAGCTGTGAAAGAGTGTGTAAAAAGATTGTGGAATACTTTAAAAACAATGTTCCTCAACGTCAAATTGCAAAGGCTTTGCAAATCTCCTCATCTACAGTGCATAACATCATCAAAAGATTCAGAGAAACTGGAGAAATCTCTGTGCGTAAGGGACAAGGCCGAAGACCTTTATTGGATGGCCGTGGTCTTCGGGCCCTCAGACAACACTGCATCACTCATCAGCATGATTGTGTCAATGACATTACTAAATGGGCCCAGTAAATGGGTCGGTAAACACAATATGGTCCAGAAGCGCCGTCGTGTCCTGTGGGCCAAGGCTCATTTAAAATGGACTGTTTCAAAGTGGAAAAGTGTTCTATGGCCTTGTAAGGCCTTGTGTATAAGCAGGACAATGCAAAACCACATACTGCAGCTATTACAACAGCATGGCTTCGTCGTAGAAGAGTCCGGGTGCTGAATTGGCCTGCCTGCAGTCCAGATCTTTCACCTATAGAGAACATTTGGCGCATCATTAAGCGAAAAATATGTCAAAAACGACCATGAACTCTTCAGCAGCTGGAAACCTATATCAGGCAAGAATGGGACCAAATTTCAACACCAAAACTCCAGAAACCCATAGCCTCGATGCCCAGATGTCTTCACAGTTTTGAAAAGAAGAGGAGATGCTACACCATGGTAAACATGCCCCCGTCCCAACTATTTTGAGACCTGTAGCAGGCATCAAATTTGAAATGAGTTTTGTGCATTTTGTGCATAAAATTGTAAAATTTCTCAGTTTAAACATATCGTGATTTGAAAGTCTTTTAGTTTTCATTTTATTCAAATTTAAAAAACGTCCCAACATTTCCAGAATTGGGGTTGTAATATATCTCCTAACTGTAAGTAATTGAGTTGTAATGCATTTCCTTCTAATGACCAGATGCAGTCGTTTTGACCTCAGTAGAAAAGGTCATTCAGAGACCAACAGAACGTGCTCTTTACATGTTGAAGAGCTTTAAAATAAACATGCTTAATCACGACTGCTGTCACAGAGTTCTGCTCTATTGCTTGCACCTAGGGAACCAAGCAGGCTTCTGGTTACCATCCTCATGAGTCAAGCCTATTCCTGGACAGACTTTTTAACTGTTATCTTTAACAATCCCAGTATGCCATACCAGTGTGGACATGGAGACCCTCTGGCAGCCATGATGAAGGTATCAAAGAACATGTTGCTGCTGGAAAAAGGGAACTCGTGGTGCAGAGTTGACCTTGTTTTGATCCCTTTTGGCTCTCATGGCTCTGAAATGATTCCCACCATGTCTCTCATGTCATGACCTCCCGGCTCTCTCCTCGTGCCGCTGTCACTCACGTGTTTGCTTTTCGAGGAGACCATGTAGGTTCATGACTGAATTACACATATTTACGTCATTACATTACGTCTAGTTTTGATTCATTTTAAAGCTGGCTTGAACTAAGATATAAGGCCACTCAAGGGACCTCAACTGCAAAACAGAGCTGTTATAATGGCTTTATTTTGGGAAGAGATTGTTCGTCTAATTGCTTGGCTGTGAAATTTCATAGCTCCCTATACTTAGGAAAGAACAATGCATAATATTATTCTGTCTTTGTGTGTGGCTCATTGCAATTTACAAGCTGAATCTCTTCTGTCCCTTCAGTTATACTTGTAAAATAATTTTCACTTCTGTGAGCAAATTTACAGTGCCTGCAAAGTCAGACTACCTTGTAATGTGCTGTATTTTAGACTTGTAGACTAAGAATTTTAGACAATGTGATTATCAAACCAACCACCATCATTAAGCAAACTGCTAAGTTTAGCTGCTACTAAAACTAGATTTTTGCGTTTTCTGAAGAAAACATGATTGGTACTCATGTAGAAGTCAGAGGTTAAAATATGCGGTTGCTAGAGTGCCCTGAGTGGTTTCTAGGTGGCTGTTTGTTAGCAGAAGCGGTTGTTAGGGTGTTGCTATATGGTTGCTAAGCTGTTCTAAGTGGGTGCTATGCCCTTGCTAAGGGGTTGTTTACTGGTCCAAGTTAGAAGAGCCCCCAAGTGTCTTTAATTGTTACATGGTTGCTTGGGTGTTGCTATGTGTTTGTTTACTGGTCCATGTCAGAAGAGCCCCCAAATGTCTTTAATTGTTACATGGTTGCTGGGTGTTGCTATGTGGTTGTTTACTGGTCCAAGTCAGAAGAGCCTTCAAATGCCTTTATTTGTTACATGGTTGCTAGGGTGTTGCTATGTGGTTGTTTACTCGTCCAAGTCAGAAGAGCCAAGAAATGTCTTTAATTGTTACATGGTTGCTAGGGTGTTGATATGTGGTTGTTTACTGGTCCAAGTCAGAAGAGCCCCCAAGTGTCTTTAATTGTTACATCGTTGATAGGGTGTTGCTATGTGGTTTCTGGGTTGTTGCTATGTGGCTGTTTACTGGTCCAAATCAGAAGAGCCCCCACGTGTCTTTAATTGTTACATGGTTGCTAGGGTGTTGCTATGTGGTTGTTTACTGGTCCAAGTCAGAAGAGCCACCAAATGTCTTTAATTGTTACATCATTGCTAGGGTGTTGCTATGTGGTTGCTGGGTCGTTGCTATGTGGTTGTTTTCTGGTCCAAGTCAGAAGAGCCCCCAAGTGTCTTTAATTGTTACATGGTTGCTAGGGTGTTGCTATATAGTTGCTAGGTCGTTGCTATTTGGTTGTTTACTGGACCAAGTCAAACCCCACCCTCATGTCTCTACAATTCTTATGTGGTTGCTATGGTGTTGCTATGTGGTTGCTAAGGTGTTTCTAAGTGGATGATTGGCCGTTTTTATGTGGTTGTTTACTGGCCCAAGGTAAAGACCCCACCATCATGTCTCTATAATTGTTACGCGATTGCTGTGGTGTTGCTGTGTGATTGCTAAGGTGTTCTAAGTGTTTTCTAGGCCAAGTTACAAGAGCCCACCCTCATGTCTTTATAATTGTTATGCTGTTGCTAGAGTGTTTCTATGTGGTTATTCTAAGTAGTTGCTAGGTCATTACTAAGTGGTTGTGTACAGGCTCAAGACAAGTGGCCCAAGATACAAGTCTATATGGGATTTTTTTTGCCCATTAAAATGTTAATACATATATCATAAAAATATATATTGAGATTCGGACAATGTGATAATGGAGTGAAGTGTCCAAAGCAACTGACCACTGTTTGAAATACCATGACAAATAGCTAAACGAGAAACACTGCAGTGCTTGTGCTGCTGTGTAGATGTTATCAAGCATATCAAACAGAGCTCAGATGAGTGTTGTCCTTTGTGTCGGCTAACACTAAGAGCTCTTGACATTCTGAGTCTGAATTAATTCAGCTGAGTCAAGGCCTTTTAGAATCACTCAGAGGGACGTAATTACGTCAAACATCTCACTGCCTTAAGTCTAAGATGAAAACACATATGCAACTGCTCAAAAAAGTTAGCTGAGATTATTATCTTAGCATAATTTAAACAAAATAACATGTAATTTACTACAGATTCTGACAAAATGTTAATTGCTGAAGTTTATTTAAAACATTTAATTAATCGGTTTGAATATATGATTCAATGACTCACTCATAAAGACTTCACTTGTTTCATTACTAGATGAATCAGCATTTTTGAACAATTCTCTTGAATGAATGAATTAATGACAAATACATTTTTTAACAGTAACTTGTCGCCACCTACTGGTTTAACTATGTAATTGATCCAATCGTTGAAGCTTGAAGTTAAGTGCAAAAGGTGATTTACTCTATTTTGATCGCTACTGTAGACATCAGTGTTTATATCCGAACTATAATCTTTTATCCCAGTACTTCTGTGATATTTTGAATTATTGTAACAAAAATAATGATACTGTGTAGTTGAAAAGAGTTTGTGAAGCTGTTTCATACCTATTCATGACAACGGCTCTCTCTGGCTCATCGGCAGCGCCATCGCAGATCTGAATTTTCGCAGTGATCGTACTTGCCAAAGGTTTAATAGACATAGCCGAATCGTTGTCATTTAGGAATAAGATCTTGTGGGTGTTTGAATCGAGATTGCGATCTTTTAACAATTAATCGTGCAGCTTTATTTAAAATGTATTTAATTTAATTATTTAAAATTAATTTCATTTAATTAATACTTTATTATGATTTAATGTTATTACCATTAACTTAAGGGATTTGTTGCAAATAACTGCATGACCTCAGCTTCCAGCAGTTCAGTGTGTTAATGTCAAGCACATCCAGACCAGAGAGCTTTAGATGTTTTACTGTAGAGGCATGCTCATTATAAGTACATAACAGGGTGACAGTTTTGATTTAGGGTTATGATCCTCTACGGGCCGACCACAGGCATCTGATGTGATTATGATGGAGAAGCTAGTCTAGATTAAAAATGAACTGGACGGTAAGTAATTACGACCGCAAGGGAAAGTTAAGAGTGTTGCGCTACTAAAAGAGACGATGTGTAGTTTCACAGTTACAGCTGTTCAAAAAACAAAAGCTGCCCACAAAACCATGATCATCATTGATGAAGAATACACAAGACCTTAATGTGGCGTTTTAAGCCCACAGCAACAACAAACCACTTTTACTGCCTCTGTTTTCAGAAATAGAAACCATGACAATTGCATTTAAAAGGCTAGTAATTATTGTGTTAATAAGGAACTTATTAGCTATGTTATTTAAAAATGAACTTTTCTATACCTTCTTCTCTAAAAGATCCACATTGCAGCAGAAATGTCTCTTAGACAAGCACACACTCTGTTGGAATAACTTCGAAGCCTCCCCTAAAGCAACAAAACATTATCTTTTATTGTTGGGTGTGGTATTCATGTAAGGGCATTCATTTTGTAAGGCAGTGTTCTGTGATCGCTGACCTTAGCCTGTGTCTTAGCAAAACTTAAGGCTAATGCAGTCCAATTCTGGCCACATCAAATGTTTAAACACACCACCAGATAAGAATCAGTCAGGGAAAGATGCTTCGGTGACTTCAACTTTCTTTGACTTCTGGTTTCAGGACCTGATGGAGAACACGACTGGCCCAGCAACTACCCGTTCTGTGGAGGAGCATTCCAGTCGCCCATCGACTTCCAGACACAGCTGCTGAGATACGATCCAAACCTGCCGCCCATCCAGGTCCAGAACTACAACCTGTCAACCAATGAACAGCTCACTCTCGGAAACAATGGACACTCTGGTTGGTGCAGTATGATTATAGAGCACGATTTTGTTTTTAAACACGACTAATAACTATTGTCACAATACTTGCATTTTAAACATGCATTTTTAGATATTGCATTTTATATTGTAATGTCTGAGGGAAACCGCAGACTGTTCATTTGAAATAATAGATTAAAGGATTTGTGGTTGTTAAACTAATGAGACCGTGCGTCACACATAAAGGTAAAATAGTCTTTCTTCTCTAACTTAATTTCTAGGTCAACGTGGAGAAAATGATAGAAGGATCTATTTTGCATCCCTGCCTTAGCAATTTTCCATAATCACCCACTTATTACGATAAAACAAAGCTGTTTGTATCTTAGTCTGGAAAATATAGCAAAGTTTTGATTCGAGGTAACGTCTTAAACAACATAACAAGTGATACTTTTCTAGGTAATGAGTATTTTCGACCATATTTTTGGTCTAAGGTGCTTTAAACAGACTGAAGTTGTTCCACCTACCATCTGTGATTGTTTACTTTCGAGACTCTTTTATTTTATGCTCTCACTCTCACTCCAAAGAGCCATGTCTGGTCAGAAAGAGAGGGAAATGTATAGTTAACGTAAGTGTGCATTGTGAGCTCCTGCCACGAGGATGAATACTGATGAAGTTTTCTGAGTGTGCCACTGTGTTTGGGGTTTTGGAGCCATTTCAGACTCGGTTTGGAAAAAGTTAGGCAGGATTATTATTCGAAAAGCTTGCAGATTTGTTAAATGTAAATGCAGGGCCTCAGCCATAATTATTAGTAGTGTATTTGTTCTTCAAGGAGTTGACATGGTGCAGTCACATTTACCTCTGCATGACAAAATTTAGCGAGTAAAATTCAGCAATTTCAATAGTAATCTGCGCATTTGAGAATTTTGTGTGGGGGCGAAACATTTCACCTTGCAGATTTTGGATCAGGTTATTGTTTTTCACACACATTTT
Organism: Mylopharyngodon piceus; assembly: GCA_039654765.1. Taxonomy (NCBI): domain Eukaryota; kingdom Metazoa; phylum Chordata; class Actinopteri; order Cypriniformes; family Xenocyprididae; genus Mylopharyngodon; species Mylopharyngodon piceus. The sequence continues at coordinate 1,915,179 of CM077459.1, read as the reverse complement.
GCTACATTGACTAACAAAATGCTGCTTGTTTGAAAGTGACTTCTGTGTGAGTGATTCTTCAAGCATCGACAATGGGCCATTCTTGCCAGCGAAATTTTGCTGAAATCTTGCCTTAAAGGTGATTTTTTTTTTTTTTTTTTTTTTTTTTTTGTACCCACAGTGCAGTTGTCTTTGCCGTCTCACATGCACATCTCCAGCCTTCCTCACAGATATTCAGCAGCTCAGCTCCATTTCCACTGGGGCTCCTCCAGTCTGCTGACAGGATCAGAACACACTGTTAATGGCAAGCGGTTTGCCGGAGAGGTAAAGTAAACATGTATACGCACACCCCAAAACGAGACCTTACCGTTACTGTGAACACCTTTATTGCATGATCAAACTGTTTTTGATTGCATAAGAATAAGATTTAAAAAGAAGTCAGGACTCAACAGTGCATGATGCAATGTCCTGTAATGTGTATTGAGGTGTCAGAAAGATCTCCATCTCTGTTTTTGACTTTAGGACAAGGAAAATGTCTGCACAGTTTGTGTTCCCAGAACACACCCAAAAGTGTTTCCAAAGACAGGATTTATAGTCATTGTGGCTCTGTAGTACAGTCCTCTGACCTTTAAATTGGCCTATTGCCTCTCCTTCCAGGGGCCAGAGGTTACATCCTGAAAAGACACATTGAGAATTTGTGGCTTTCTTGTAAAATTCTTTAGACAACCAAACAGCATGTCCAAACGAGTCGACAAATGCCTTTGCATTGTATGGATACTCCACTGCAAAGGTCTGCTGTGTCAGATGCAGCACTATGGCTATATTCAGACTGCAGACAAATCAGATTTTTTCTTAAATCAGATCAGACTGTCCACACTATTAATTGCAAGTGATCAAATAAGATTTGTGTGTTCAGACATAACCTGCATAGGTTGCTTTGGTAGCAACGTAGGCATACCCACGTATGTGATGAGGCTTTCAAAACGGATGCAAGAAAAATGGAGGTGCATCATCTCACTCTGTCGAGTCATGGTGCAGGAGACTGGTATATGTTGTGATGTTCCGTGCTGTAGTCATGGCTGGCTTCATTGTCCAGCAAATACTTCCGGCATTTAAAGAGTTCACATTTACAAATAATCAGATAGAGTAAAAGAGTATTTGTATTTGGCATGCTGTCCAAGGGGAGGGCTCCGAGCTTGGAATTTGGCCCGAACCCAGAGTACTCCCACCGTATCCCTGGCTGGGATAGGAACCAGCCAAGAGTGAGGAGTCAGGGTGGTGAAGGGATGCAGAAAAATGTTGAGGAATCGGCTATGTGTATGTGTGTGTGTGTGTGTGTGTGTGTATGTATATATATATATATATATATATATATATGTATATAATATATAGGAATCCTCTTGTGCCGATTTGAGCAGCCAGATCATCAAGAATGAGACACATCTGTAAAAACATAAACATAGCCTGAGTCATGAGCTAGACTTTTGGCGATAGATAGATAGGTTGATTGATTGGTTGATAGATAGATAGATAGATAGATAGGTTGATTGATTGGTTGGTTGGTTGATAGATAGATAGATAGATAGATAGATAGATAGATAGATAGATAGATAGATAGATAGATAGATAGGTTGATTGATTGATTGGTTGATTGATTGATTGATTGGTTGATTGATTGATAGGTTGATTGATTGATTGATAGATAGATAGATAGATTGATTGATAGATTGATAGGTTGATTGATAGGTTGATTGATTGATTGATTGGTTGGTTGGTTGGTTGATAGATTGATAGGTTGGTTGATTGATTGATAGATTGATTGATTGATTGGTTGGTTGATAGATTGATAGGTTGATAGATAGATAGATTGATTGGTTGGTTGGTTGATAGATTGATTGATTGATTGATTGATAGATAGATAGATAGATAGATAGATAGATAGATAGATAGATAGATAGATAGATAGATAGATAGATAGATAGATTTACTTATGATTCCTCATTAAAGGCAGCCTTTTCTGTTTTATCCAGATGCATGTAGTACACTTCAATTCTGACAAATACCCCAACATCTCAATGGCAGTGGACAAGAATGATGGACTGGCTGTGCTGGGAGTTTTCATTGAGGTGAGTCCAGACCTTAAAGCAACCACAGAGACTGATGTGGTGTAGTGGTTAAGACTCAGTCTGATGACCGGAAGGTTGCTGGTTTGATTCCCGCAACTGAGCAATGAGCCATCACCACAAGGCATTTAACTCCAGATGCTTTAGGGTGATTGTCCCTGTAATAAGCTCATTGCTAGAAAGTCGCATAAACAATTCCCTCAGCATGAGTCTATTTTCTAATCAGTCAGTGTTTTATATTGTTTAGATTGGAGAGTTCAACCCTGCTTTTGACAAATTCTTCAAATACATAAATGGGATAAAGTACAGAGGTACGTTACTTTGATGTAGCTTCAAATATCTGTGATTATAATGTGCAGAACACAAGTATGCTAACACTCTCCTATCACTAACCTGTGATCTGACAGATCAGAAAATACAGGTCCCAGCGTTTAACATCCGTGCGCTGCTACCAGTCCGTCTGGATGAGTATTACCGCTATGATGGTTCTCTTACCACACCGCCCTGCTATCCCAGTGTGCTATGGACCGTGTTCAGGAAACCAGTCACCATTTCACCAAAACAGGTATATTAACCATGCTTATTGTTCAAACCTGGTTCTTTCTCATTGTCAGATACTATTTAACTATGCTATACTTTCAAGAAAAGATGGTCTAGTAGAAATCAAATCAGACAATTATTATTAAATATGCACCAAGTCTGCAAAGAGGTCTATAATACCTGGAGCTAAGCTATTCATTAGCATTAAATATAAGTTGAAATCTGCTATGTTTGCAATTAATAACTAGCAAATATTGTGAGCTGTGATATAGGCAGAGAACATGATTCATATGTTGCTTGGAAAAGTTTATTTACTACTATTAAACTACTTTTGAATGGTCATCAACAGATGTAGTACATCTATCTACCAGCAGGTGCCAACTAGCCAAACCTCATCACTTTGACTATGGCATGCACCTCTGAGGCAATAGTTACAGCCGTCCATATTGTAGTAATGCTACGGTTGTGCCTTTACAGTTTTTGGCATTGGCCACAGCTCTGTATGCCTCTTATGCCCATGATTCTGCTACCGTGCCACTTCACGGAAATTACCGAAAGCCACAACACGCAGACAACAGAGTGATACTGGTTTCTTTCAAGGACGGTAAGTACAGTTTAGATTGCAATTTGAATGTGTATGATATGACAAGGAAGGCTAATGAAGGGCTAAATCTGAAATGCTAAAATATCTGCTGCAGTGCTTTATGTGAGCATCATGGTTTCCTATCAAAGAATTGATAGGAATATGAGCTTTCAAGATGGCTTTGTCTCTCTCTCAACATCTGCGTAAGGCCTCAGTTTATGCACTGTTACCTTGTTTCCTCAATGAAAGACCTTCGCTTTGCTGGGTTTTAAATTAGATGCTTCAACTGACATAAATCTTTCCCTCTAAACCTGGTTTTAGAGTTGGTGCGCAACAGAGTTTGCTTCTAAATGTCAGGCATTTTGTTGCTATGAGAGAAGTTTGGGATTGCTGTCATCACCGGCGCCTTGTGATCTTCTTTAGTCTTGCTGTTTTCTAACATCTTTGCATGAAGGCTCAATCCATCAATATCCCAGGCTACTGCTTGCTACGTTCTTTACTGCATGGCAATATTTCCTGAAAAGATGAATTACCAAGAAGAAAGGTTGGTCCTTCGTTTTTCCTTCCAGCCCCCATGCTAATAAGGCTTTGCCCTGGCAGTCCTTCATTGCAATGCTATACTTGAACTCCTCTCTACATTGTGTCTGGTGCAGGACTGCATGGTATTCTTTCAGCGGCATCCCCCTTTCAGAGGAAGCAAGTCATCCAGAAGCTTCTGGTGGGTGACCTTGCAGACTTAGCCGATGAGGGACTCTACCAGCTTCTGCCAAAATTGAGTCCCCAACCAGGAGTGGATAACGAGTGGAAGAAGACCAAGAAGCAGGGACAGTTGAGTCAGGCAACTCAGAAACAGCAGTGGTCGAAGAACAATGTGCTAAGCTCCTCTTCCGTTGGGAAGAAAATACCAACACCGTGGTATATGGGAGCATTGGATACGGATAAAGGGATGTGCTTTGTATCCCTGGAGGAGAATGTTGTTCACCAGCTCGAGAGATACCATGCAAAGGGTCTGATGGTCGAAGCTCTGAGAGAGGTCGTCTTTCCTGAGTTGAACCTCAGGAGCTACTTGCACTGCCGGTCTAATCTGGACCTTCAAACCATAAAATACCTCATAAAAGGAAGATCTCAGGACGAGGCCGCCGAGCTCGAGCAATCACTGACTAAAGCCATGCTGAGGCAGATGAGGAGGCAAATCAAACGACATAGAAATCCAAACATGAAAACCACCATAGGGCATCCTCAAGCTACATTCCCAAAGGACTACAACTCAGCCTTGACTTACCACAGTCCTCAACATGTTGAATGGGAAGATTAGACCCAGTGAAGACTGCAAACCTCCCAGGGGGCCTAAATTTCCGCAGTACGCTGTCACGCACAATATTTAGTCAACTCTGCTCCTAAGGCTAGCACATCATTTCACTAATATTTATTTAGTTTGATAGTACCCCTCTAACACTGTCTCAGAGACTCTCGAACTAGTTGCTTTTGCGGTAGATTAAATGAATTGGTGAACAAATAATGTTCATGATATGTAATGCCGCTGATTACGAAGAAGTTTGTAGTTACTTTCCAAAGAAATGGACAGTATGCTAGACTAGATGGCTGTCGACGGGACCAAGAAATGGACCTTTTTCCAACCTTCAGATTCCAGATTAACTATCTAATGATTAGTCTAGACTAAAAGCTGGTCTGTTTTAAGCATTAGTGAGATTTTTGTGGGAGAGTATGGCTCAAACCATCTTAATTATGATATGCAATGCACAAAAAGACAGAAGACCATAATGTTGAGGGCATATTTTTACATTTTATTGGGAAAAGTTGAGCTGTATATTGCCGTAATTGTATTCTGTGGTTGAAAAGAGTCATGCACAAATTAAAAGGGACAAAATCAGCACTTTAAGTATTTTAACATTCTCACATTCTCGAACTCTTTCTTTAACTTTTTTGGGCGTGATCTGAGACCAGAGAGAAAGCAGACAGCGTAAACTTTTTTTTTTGTACACTGACTCAGATTTTGGTCTGTATACTTTTTGTGAAATGTCTAGATCATGGATTGTAAACTAAAGCATAATGTCAATTAAAAATGTATCACTTCTTCCACTTGTAAAGGATAACCCCGTTTTTATTCTAAATGGTGTTCAGAAGAGATATGTGAATAAGATATTGCTGTGGCCATATTTGCTTGCTTGTTTGTACTTGTATTGAGTTAAAAGTTCTACATTTATCAGAATGTAATCCAGAAGTCCAGTGTTGTTTTGGACCCTATCGACTTTCATTGTATGTACAATCGGGCTCATTTGTACTTGAAATATGTTCACAAAACTTTCCTCCCAATTCATAGTTTTCTTTTCTTTCCTCTAAGGAGACTTTACCTGGATGAGCTGGGGTACGTTATAGTAACACAAACAGTTTGTGCGTGTGTGTGTGTGTTTGTGATGTCAGACACTTCCTCACTTCTGGCTAACAGACGTGACGTCTTAAGTTATGGCACTCGTATGCGAGGCGATGAGCTGGTGGCCATGCAGTGTTATGTCACCCGTCTTTGACCACAACATAATTGCTGTTGACATAAGATTGAACATATGGAGAGGGCATGTTTGTGCATTTAGCATGACTTTAGGGCCTTATCATTGACGTATCTTTGGTTTAGTTCTAATTGTAGTGCTGCAGTGCCTGACAGAAATATTTACTTTAAACCACTGCTCCCGTGTCGCATGCGTGTCTCATTTGACACTACTGTGTTTTGTCACCACATGTGTAATCATAGCCACATTTGTGTATTTTTGTGCATTATGTCAGTTGTGTAACATTAGTGTGTGATGACTGCTAATCATACTGAGAACAGCTAACCAAGAAGCTAATCTGGGTATGAGTTATTTTTAACTTCTGTCATGAAAATGAAGTCAACATGAAATCAAAATTTACTTTCTTAATACACATTCACATGCACGATTCAAAGGTGAACATTATTCTAAAGAAAAATGATTAAAAATTTAATAACTTGTTCTGTCTTTGACTACTTTACTTTCCTTGTCAACATCCACTTTTTACAATCCAATCAATTCCCTATGGAATATCAAATCTTGACCCCCTTTTTTTCGTTTAATGTCTTGTTTCACTCAGAAATCCATTATTTTATGGATATAAAATGCCATTTCATGTTGAATTTAATGTCACTGGCTTTCATTCGATGCACAAAATGAATTTTAAACCAGGTTATGATCATATTCTTTGATGAATGTTTACAGTTAAAATGGCACTTTGTAAACTTATAATACAAAGTCGTACAAAATGAATACAAGGCATGCTGCATTAAACCAACAGTTGAGGATAAACAAACATACTGTTAATTATGAGGTTAATTCTCCTTTCAGGTACACTAGCAACAATAATAATGGCCTCCATGCTAGGACTGCTACTGATCATTACGCTAGTTTGGTGTCTTTTGAGAAAAAGGTGAGTGTTAAATTCATACCAAAATGAAATAAATGACATGAAGATGCAGTCACATTTACCTTCTGTGAATTTTCAGATGAAATTGTGTCGTTTCAATAATAATCTATGGGATCGGGAATTGATTCAAACCATTTCCCCACACAGATATACAGATATCACAACTGGTTCAAATGGGTCACTCGAATTCACAGCTTTGACCAACAGAAAGCTGCTTGGTTTGAAAGTGACTTCTGTGTGAGCTGTCCCAGCAAACATTTGGACGTTTAATGACCGTTGAAAAGACGTCCCTCTGACACGTCCCATCCTGGTTGAAAAATAGTTCCAAAATGAAATTTGAACTGATGTCTTGGACGTTATCTTATTTAATTAATTAAGTATTATATGTTGAACTACACATAACTAAAAGTCAAAGTAACAATTATACATGCAACCTCAGAGAATTGTAGACCTGTACAAACGTATCTGAATTCATTTTCAGGAAATGTTCTGTGTTACATATTTTTACCGATTTATGCCGTCCTATCATGACTATTTTTGGCCAGGGACACGACGTTGCCGTCGGACCAATGCTTGCTGGGGTGCTTCATACATCGGTAGGCCTACACTATTGACAACAGACAATGGACCTTTTTGACTAGGAAAATTTGGTGAAATTTCGCTAATTTGACCACACTGAAGAGTGTCTTTTACGTAAAGACAAAGAACTAAGTTTCCTTGTAAATTTTAACCCTTAAAGGGTTAGTTCCCCCAAAAATGAAATTTCTGTCATTAATTACTCACCCTCATGTCATTCCACACCCGTAAGACTTTCGTTCATCTTCAGAACACAAATTAAGATATTTTTGATAAAATCCGATGGCTCAGTGAAGCCTCAAAGTTAATTAACACTTTCAGATCCCCAGAAAGCTACTAAAGACATATTTAAAACAGTATCATGTGACTACAGTGGTTCAACCTTAATGTTATGAAGCGACGAGAATACTTTTTGTGTGCCAAAAAAACCAAAATAACGACTTTATTCAACAATATCTAGTGATGGGCGATTTCAAAACCCTGCTTGATGAAGCTTTGAAGCTTTACAAATCTTTTGTTTCGAATCAGTGGTTCGGAGCGCCAAAGTCACATGATTTCAGTAAACAAGGCTTCGTTATGTCATAAGTGTTTCGAAATTTCAATGGTTCACGTGACTTTGGCAGTTTGATACACGCTCCAAACCACTGATTCGAAACAAAAGATTCATCGTTAAGGTCTTTTTTTGTGCACCAAAAAAAAAAAAAAAAAAGTGTTCTCGTCGCTTCATAATATTAAGGTTGAACCACTGTAGACACATAAACTGTTTTAAATACGTCTTTAGTAGCTTTCTGGGGATCTGAAAGTGTTAATTGTCTTGCTGTCAATGCAGGCCTCACTGAGCCATCGGATTTCATCAAAAATATCTTAATTTGTGTTCTGAAGATGAACGAAGGTCTTACTGGTGTGGAACGACATGAGGGTGAGTAATTAATGACAGAATTTTCATTTTTGTGTGAACTAACCCTTTAATCTTGTTAGATGTTTTGACATAAAAAATACATCAAACTACAAAAGTAGTTTTTTGAAAAAAAAAAAAAAAAAAAAAATCTGGAGGGAAACATTTTGGGAAAACAGTATCATATTGCAATTCTGCCACTAGAAAATGGTCAAAAAACTAGTTCTAATTAAATTCATGTTTCTTATATGAATTTATATTTACATATTTTGAAGTCATACAAATTGAGTGAATTATTATAATGTATTCACAATGTGTGAAAATCACATGCCATGTGGCATAAAAGAAACAATTCATTTTTGCAAGTGAAGGGAAACAATCTGTGTACCACAGAGGCTTAAAGTTAAATTTAATAATAATGCATTTTTATAGTACAATGTAATGTGATGGCACTATAAAGATGCAACCAGAATTAATTAATTTGGGGAGCCTCAGAGGCACAGACCACCAAATGGATAAGCTGCCTTTAATAGGAATGAGTTGATTAAGATCCATTGTTTTTCCAGCTTTTATCCAACTACAAGGACATTGTGTTTATTTTAACGTAGTAAATGATCTGACAGCACATGTATGTGCACATATATTGTACGTATGTATTCCCACATTCATTTATTAGTAGTTTCATAAGATTTAATATACCATTGCTCTGCGAAAGTGTGCATTGTGTGGGCAAAATCCAGTCATTTTAATAGGAATTTGCCGCACTGATGTGACTGCATCTTAAAGGATTAGTTCACTTTCAAATGAAAATTAGCCCAAGCTTTACTCACCCTCAAGCCATCCTAGGTGTATATGACTTTCTTCTTTCTGATGAACACAATTGGAGTTATATTAATAAATATCCTGATGCATCCAAGCTTTATATTGGTAGTGAATGGGACCAATGAGTATGAAGCTCAAGAAAGTGCATCCATCCATCATAAACGTACTCACAGCTCCGGGGGGTTAATAAAGGCCTTCTGAAGCGAAGCGATGTGTTTGTGTAAAAAAAATCCATATTTAACAAGTTATGAAGTAAAATATCTAGCTTCCGCCAGACCCCCTTATGTATTCAACGTACAGAAAACGTGTAACTGACGCGACGCCAGTTTACACTTTCTACATAAGTTCGAATACAGAAGGCGGTCTGGCGGAAGCTAGATATTTTACTTCATAACTTGTTAAATATGGATTTTTTTTACACAAACACATCGCTTCGCTTCAGAAGGCCTTTATTAACCCCCCGGAGCTGTGAGTACGTTTATGATGGATGGATGTGGATGGAGGCACTTTCTTCAGCTCATATTCATGAACCCTGTTTACTGCCATTATAAAGCTCGGATGCGTCAGGATATTTATTAATATTTCTCAGATTATGGTCATCAGAAAGAAGAAAGTCATATACACCTAGGATGGCTTGAGGGTGAGTAAAGCTTGGGGTAATTTTCATTTGAAAGTGAACTAATCCTTTAAAGCAAGTTTACCAGTTTTATTGTTCCACAATAAACTGCCCATCTTCTGTTCTTTTCACTAGATCTAACACTGAAGAGCAAAAAGACAAAACCAATGGGTACAAACTGGCTGAGAAAGAAGAAAACATTTCCAAAGTATAACCTCTCAACATCTAATGAAACCTGAGCAAATTACACTTTGAAATCCACATGCAGTCAATCCGTTTTTCCATCATTTACGTTTCTGTCCTTGGCTCATGGACCTGGATGCAAAGAAACCGTCTGGTTGCATGCAATACTTAGATCATAAATGTTCAAGGAACTCTAACTATTTGCATACCGAGTTCTTCTTCAACCACATTCTAATCCAACAGGACCCGAAAACCTAAGATGACACGAGAGGAGAGTGAAAATATGTTGTTTTCGTACAGTATGTAATTCACCACATGCGCAAAACCCACCAGTCAACATCAAACCCGTTGCTTTGCGAAGCAAGAACTATCATACAATAATCTGCCAGGGTGGCCATCCTTTGCTGTCCACCGGCATGTGACATCTTTCTATGCAGTGCCAGGCAGACGTGGTGGGAAAACACAGCTCTTGCCCGAGGCAATGAGGACGTTCTGGTTCAGCATGTATATGTGGCGGCCTGAGATGGGTAGTTATGATGTCCCCACCCTATATTTACTATTGTGCTGTTCGACCGATTAGAGTAATGAAAGGGTACGGGCAGAGCCGCGCTCTCGGTTCCCACTGAGCTTGCCACAGAACTGGCCTATTGTTCCCCAGCTTGCGTGTAGGTTGACCTTTGACGTCTTGTTGCCTGAGCAATCATGAGACTAAACGCCCATGCACACCCAGTAACCCGTACAAATATAATGTACCAGAATGCTCAGACTTTTGCAACTGTGAAGTTACTGCATAATGACTGGAGTGATTAGCTTGATGAACGCTACATCAGGGAGGCTTGTTTCTGATTTTGAACATTCACCTTTACCTGCTTGTCATTTTCAAGTAAACAACCATCTTGGTTAGCTGCTTGATTTGACGCTTCATCTACATTTAATCCATGTACAGTACATTTGAATATGACGTTTGCGTTTCAAAATGCTCTCCATCCACTCTAGTGTTTTCAAGTGTTTTACAAAAGTTACTCATCTACACTGAAACATCGGAAAATGCTAAAATCATCTTACTGTACATGCGTAAAACGTAATAAAAGCTCACTGAGATGAGAGAGACCAGACATAATAAAATTCTCACAGTATTCTTCTGGCATTCTTCTGGCACGGTCACTTTATTAGCGAAATAACCCACCACTCAATGGTGCGTCTCGCACTCAATATCCATTCCATGTCTGGTCTAAAACGCAACTGCCTTCATGTTTTGCCACAGGACAGCAATTGTGAGTACATTTTCTGTCACCTTTGCAGGAATGCAAAATGAAGATTGTACAAAGTAATATTTATTGACATTTTTGCAGCACTGTGAAAGTGAATAATTCTTTGTAAAGAAACACTATGCACCTATAGACTGAACAAGTACTACATGATGTCAACATTTTCACAAATTCGCATTTTCGTAGTTTACATGGAGACGATAACTGTATCATTTTAAAAAAAAAGTGGACTTTGAAATTTGTTTTCAAAAGTTTTCAGGCCCCCAAAATGGCATTGTTGTGTAAATGAACCGGCAAAATTGAATAATTTCGTTTTTAGTTGAAAATTACGGAGCCCCGCACATGTCCTGCGCACAATTTATAAATTAAGGGAACAAAGTAGTAAATCATGCGCACGATTTAGCCTACTATTTTTTTTTTTTTCTTGCATGTTGTGCGGGGCTCCGTAGAAAATGGCGTTGTGTAAACGGGCTCTTAGTTTTTTGGCCTTCCGTCCAAACTGAGATGGCATTTTTGTACTGTGAAAATTGAGCTTTTTGAAAACGCTCTCCCAAGTGGACACATTTTTTTTTAATGTTGTAGTGTGGACTGTAAAAACTGAGGTTTTTGAAGACGATGACGCATGTTCAGTCGCAAACTGTACTGATTATATATATTGGTTTGTACCTATTATGTGCCATTCACTTTCACAGTGTTGCTAAAAGTTTTAGTAGATGTTACTTCATACAATCTTCATATTACATTCCTGCATAGGTGACCAAAATGTACTTGTCTTCCGATGTTTTAGTATGGACAAGAAACTTTTGGAAAGTACTAGTAAACAGAGAGCGTTCTGAAATGAAAATGCTATTTTCAAATTGTATACGGATTAATGTAGCCTAAATATGCGTCATTGTTTTCAAATACCTCCATTTTCACAGTCCACACTACAAGCACTGTCTCAATGTGGATGGAAGGCCGAAACATAGGCTATGTTTACATGACAATAATTTTGAAAAGCTGAAAACGATCCCCGTTCACATCTGCGAAACTAAAAATGCTGTAGTATTCATGCCAGGCCAGTAGTTGGCGATGTCACTTTGTAAAGAAACACTATACGCCTATAGACTGAACATGTAATACACATGCGCATGACGTCACCGTTTTCATTTTGTAGTTTACACGGAGACAATAACGATATTGTTTTCAAAAACTTGCACCCTGAAACCCGTTTTCAAAAATTTGCTTTTTCAGACCCCCAAAACACCATTTTCGTGTAAATGAACGGCCAAAACGCATAAAAGTTTTCTGTTTTTAGTTGAAAACAGTGTTGTGTAAATGCCCCCATAGAGAAAAAGATTTCAACTGTATCTGGATTTGTGTAGACGTAGCCTGAGTCGACTGTGCCGGGAAGCTGATTTCCAGGGTTTTGAGTTCTAGCATTAGAGCTAATGACAAAATAATGAGGAAAAAAAGTAAGTGTGCCAGAATCATATTGATTATGATTTGACTTTGGAGATCTTTGAAGCTGTGAATTCTGTATGACACTAAGCAAATAAAGTCCATATTTCCATAATCTGATGGGAGACCCTGCTTAAAAGACCAGTTTCCATGCTGCTCCAGGCTGGTTATTCCGGTTAAGCTGGTTAACCAGTAGTATGGTCTGTCTGGTAAGGTTGACTGACCAAAGAATCTTGGTGATTGAGCTAGTTAAGAGCCGTCTTATTCACTCCAGCAGTCATTGAATCTTGAAATAGACTCTCCTCTGATGGAAAATGTAAAAAAGAGAGGCAAACAGAATGTGAATGATTTATTTCATCTGTGTTAGTTGTGTGCACATATTTGTGATAAGCAATGTGAATTTTGAGGTGTTATTTTTCATTGTATTTTTCCTCATTTGGTGTTTTAAAGTGTTTTGGTATTGTGAACTACTTTGTTGTGATATTTTGTGCAGGCAATAAATTGAAAAAGAAAAAGTTATAGTATTTTAGCATTTTTTAATTATTTTATTTTATATAATATAATATTTAGTATAGTATTTTTATTATGCAAATTGTCGTGTGTAAAACTTAAATGTTTATATTACTACTATTATGTGAAATATAAAGTACTTAATTTTGAAATTCTAAATCTACTCCTCGGAAAACATAATCTCAGTTTTCAAAAGTTGTTACAGCTTACGTTCAACTCCAAAGCATTTAATGATCTTTTGTCAGAAATTAACTGACTGTAGCACAAAAAACTAAATAAATTTATTATTTAGACTTATCTAAAGTCTAAAACAATAAGTCTGCACGAGCTGCTTGTTTGTCTAAAGTAGAAATCTAAGTAGTTTATTGTCATTTAAAGATTGAAAAAAAAAAAAAAAAACCTCCTATTAAATTTATAGTTATAGCAGATAAATACAGTATCTCTGGCATCCATCCGGTAGAACACATTTCTCTTTTTACACAGGCCAAAAAATACAAAAATATAAAAAAATAACAAAAAATGTAGACGGGCTATTAATTACAAATGAGCTTTATTGGTTTATAGTAGGTGTTGGACCCTCGCCTCCCTTTTAGATTTGTTGTTTATCTCTAATAACACCGGCTATAAACCTCAATCACAGAAGAGAATAAATATTATTACTTAGCCTAATATATTATTATATTATATATGTTTACTAATATTTACTAAATATTAGTTTACTAAATATTAGTTAATATAGTTAACCGATATTACACTAGATAGATAGATAGATAGATAGACGGATAGACAGATGGATACAGTAACCGATAGATGGATGGATGGATGGATGGATAGATAGATAGATAGATAGATAGATAGATAGATAGATAGATAGATAGATAGATAGATAGATAGACAGATGGATAGATGGATACAGTAACAGACAGACAGACAGACAGACAGACGGATAGACAGATGGATAGATGGATGATACAGTGACAGATAGATAGATAGATAGACGGATAGACGGATAGACAGATGGGTAGATACAGTAACAGACAGACAGATAGACAGACGGATAGACAGATGGATAGATGGATACAGTAACAGACAGAGATAGATAGATAGATAGATAGATAGATAGATAGATAGAGTGGCAGACAGACAGACGGATAGATAGATAGATAGATAGATAGATAGATAGACGGATAGACAGATGGATAGATACAGTAACAGACAGACAGATAGACGGATAGACGGATAGACAGATGGATAGATGGATACAGTAACAGACATAGATAGATAGATAGATAGACGGATAGACAGATGGATAGATGGATACAGTAACAGACATAGATAGATAGATAGATAGACGGATAGACAGATGGATAGATAGATACAGTAACAGACAGACAGATAGACAGACGGATAGACGGATAGATGGATACAGTAACAGACAGACAGATAGATAGATAGATAGATAGATAGATAGATAGATAGATAGAGTAACAGATAGACAGACAGACGGATAGACAGATGGATAGATAGATACAGTAACAGACAGATGGACAGACAGACAGACAGACGGATAGACAGATGGATAGATGGATGATACAGTGATAGATAGATAGATAGATAGATAGATAGATAGATAGAGTGGCAGACAGACAGACAGACAGACAGACGGATAGACAGATGGATAGATGGATGATACAGTGACAGATAGATAGATAGATAGAGTGGCAGACAGACAGACAGACAGACGGATAGACAGATGGATAGATGGATGATACAGTGATAGATAGATAGATAGATAGATAGATAGATAGATAGATAGATAGATAGATAGATAGATAGAGTGGCAGACAGACAGACAGACAGACAGACGGATAGACAGATGGATAGATGGATGATACAGTGACAGATAGATAGATAGAGTGGCAGACAGACAGACAGACGGATAGACAGATGGATAGATGGATACAGTAACATAGATAGATAGATAGATAGATAGATAGATAGATAGATAGATAGATAGATAGACAGATGGATAGATAGATAGTGTCTTGAATTTTTGAGCATAAAACTGAATAAAAACATAAAAGAATCAAGTGACGGAAGATCATTGTGTTTTTTGGAAACACTTAGTGCAATGGCGTCCTCTAGTGTTTATTACGAAGCGCTCTGCATTTACAGCTGATTGTTATTGTCAAAGTACTTCCGGGTGGTAATGCAGAGACGCGTCTGCACTCTGCAGCTGAACTGTTCATTCATAACTACATTAGTTTTTTAATCATGTACCACCAACCCGTACTGAAAAACAGACGGACTCTACTGGAGCGAGCGGAGAAGTTTATCTCTGATATATATTTCACAGACTGCAATCTCAGAGGAAGGTAAGCCAGTGCACTTGTGTACACTGTTTCTCTAATGTTTGGTATTTAATTATTTATGTTTATGCAAATTCACTTAACGGTTTTCATGTTAAATGAACTATTTGTACTCAATATGTCTTTAAATAATTAATATTTGTATTTATTTCAGCTAAACAAGTGAAGGGTAATAAAAGACCTTTGAGCTTGTTTACCCTAGTTGATGGATGGATGGATGGATTGTTTTGAGCAGTGATTTAAACACTCTCTTTCACTGCAGACTGTTTGGAGACACTCATCCACTTGAGTCCATCACTGTGTTCCTGTCGGAGAAGCGCATTCCTTATTCAGAGGCCGTCCAGCAAAACTTTCAGCCTTGTAAAGTTGGTGATGCATTCGGACCCACGTAAGTTGCGTATATTGTTTACTGTCCACAAACTGTACATAGCACTATAGCGTCATGACTGTAAATGTTTCACAGATGGTGGACGTGCTGGTTCAAAGTGGTCTTGAAGATCCCAGACGCCTGGAGAGGGAAGGAGGTCCATTTGCGATGGGAGAGCGATGGAGAGGGAATGGTGTGGCGGAATGACCAACCAGTTCAGGTGTGGAGACCCAGGACCGGATCATGATCTCATGAATGACTTGGCGAACATTTAAGAGTTCATGCATTGTGATTTATTTTTCAGGGTTTGACCAAAGAAGGTGAGAAGACCAGTTACATTCTGAGCGAGTGCTTGAAGGACAGCGAACCTCATGGGTTAGTGGAAATCTAATAGCATAGTCTGAACTGATATACATTTGCTTCTATTTTCATGTTTTCATCTCATATTTCAGCATTACCCTGTATGTGGAACTTGCATGTAATGGACTTTTTGGAGCCGGACAAGGTTCCATGATAGCCGCCCCCGACCCAAACAGGAAGTTCACTCTTCAGAAGGCCGAGCTTGTTGTTTTCAATCGAGATGTGAGGGAGCTTCTCACCGACTTTGAGATGCTTGTGGACATTGTCAAGGTATTTTCACACTGAACTCTGATGTTAAAGTGAGCAATAAAACAAAAACAATTACACCCTTAAAGGGATAGTTCACCCAAAAATGAAAAATTTGTCATCACTTACTCACCCTCATGTTGTTCCAAAGCAGTTTGAGTTTCTTTCTTCTGTTGAACACAAAAGAAGATATTTTGAACAATGTTGGTAACCAGACAGTTGATGGCACCCTTTGACTTACATGGTATTTTTCCTACTATAGAAGTCAATGGGTGCCGTCAACTGTCTGGTTACCAACAATGTTCTTCTTTTGTGTTCAACAGAAGAAAGAAACTCATACATGTTCGGAACAACTTGAGGGTGAGTAATGAAGACAACATTTTTGGGTGAACTCTCTCTTACACATTCCTGGTGTTATTGCATTTTTGCACAGTTACTAGGAGAAGGAGAGCAGCGCGGATTCCAGGCGTTGTTTACTGCCAATGAGATGGTGAATTTGTGCGATCCAGCCAATCCCAGTTCCTTTGCTGCTGCTCGAAATCTAGCCCAGAAGTTTTTTGCCCAGAAAAATGGGGAAAGCCAACATGTGGTTCATGCCATGGGCCACTGCCATATTGACTCAGGTAATTTACTTTTTTTTTTTTTTTTTTTTTTTTTTCAGCTTTTGGCATGTGGAAATATACACTAGCGTCCAAAAGTTTGGGGTCAGATTTTTTTTTTTTTTTTAAAAGGGTTAGTTCACCCTCATGTCATTCCACACCTGTAAGACCTTCGTTCATCTTAGGAACACAAATTAAGATATTTTTGATGAAATCCGATGGCTCAGTGAGGCCTCCATTGACAGCAATGGTACTTCCTCTCTCAAGATCCAGAAAGGTACTAAAAACATATTTAAAACAGTTCATGTGACTACAGTGGTTCAACCTTAATGTTATGAAGCGACGAGAATACTTTTTGTGCGCCAAAAAAACAAAATAATGACTTTTCAACAATATCTAGTGATGGGCGATTTCAAAACACTGCTTTATGAAGCTTCGGAGCTTTACAAATCTATTGTTTCAAATCAGTGGTTCGGAGCGCCAAAGTCACATGATTTCAGTAAACAAGGCTTCGTTTACGCAATCCGAACCACTGATTCGAAACAAAAGATTCGTAAAGCTTTGAAACTTCATGAAGCAGTGTTTGAAAATCGGCCGTCATTAGATATTGTTGAAAAGTCATTATTTTGTTTTTTTGGCGCACAAAAAGTATTTTCGTCGCTTTATAACATTAAGGTTGAACCACTGTAGTCACATGAACTGTTTTAAATATGTCTTTAGTAGCTTTCTGGATCTTGAGAGGTTCGGTGACATTGCTGGCAATAGAGGCATCACTGAGCCATCAGATTTCATCAAAAATATCTTAATTTGTGTTCTGAAGATGAACGAAGGTCTTACGGGTGTGGAACGACATAAGCGCGAGTAATTAATGACATCATTTTCATTTTTGGGTGAACTAACCCTTTAAAGAAATGAACACTTTATTCAACAGGTACACATTACATTGATCAAACTTAGATTAAAGACTTTATTTTAAATAAATGCTATTTTTTTTTTCTATTTATCAAAGAATTCTGAAAAAAATGTATCACTGCATCCATAAAAATATTAACTGTTTTCAACATTGATGATAATAAGAAATGTTTTTTGAGCAGCAAATCAGCATATTAGAATTATTTCTGAAGGATCATGTGACACTAAAGACTGCAGTAATGATGCTGAAAATTCAGCTTGACCATCACAGGAATAAATTGCATTTTACTGTTTTTTGGTCAAATAAATGCAGACTTTGTGAGCATAAGAGATTTTTTTCACAAACATTAAAAATCATACCGACCCCACACTTTTGAACAGTATTGTACATACAGTAGGGAATGTTAGATCTTGTTGAATGTGTTCAATCCCCTACTCAGCTTGGTTGTGGCCATATGAGGAGACCATCAGGAAGTGCGCTCGCAGCTGGGTCACTGTCATCAGACTTATGGAGAAGAACCCAGAGTTTGTCTTTACATGCTCCCAAGTAAATTTTTGTTACAGATTTTCTTCCTTTTTAGGCACAGTGAGAAGGAATTGCCTTCACTGTGGCCATCAGCCAATGGCAAATGCTAAATAAACATACTAAACATTTGAATAATTAAAATGTAAGAATGCAAAAAAAAGCAAATTTTTTTTATATAATTATAATTATTATATATAATTATATAATTATATATAATTAATATAATTAGCTCAGTACAAAGCAATAGATGTCAATGAAATTCAGAAAAACAGATGTGTTTGTGCAGGCACAACAGTTCCAGTGGGTGAAGAGCTGGTATCCGGGCCTGTTCTCAGAGATCAAGCGCTTTGTGCAGAAAGGACAATTCATTCCAGTCGGCGGCACGTGGGTAGAGATGGTAGGACACTCATTTCTGTGCATGTTTCTTCACTGCATTATGTTTTGAACTAGTTAAAATGTTTAACAATTCCATTTGGTCTGTTTCCTTATATCAGGATGGCAACTTGCCGTCTGGGGAGTCCATGGTCAGACAGTTTCTATATGGCCAGAACTTCTTCAAGGATGAATTTGGACATTACTGTAAAGAGGTACTTCTATTTGTCTAAGAAAAAAAAAAAAAAAAAGGTACATTCTCTCCTCATGACACAATCTAGTTCATTTTCAAGAAAGAAAAACAGTGCATATCTTCTCTCCACCAAGGCTGAGGAGGCCATAAGAACCTGAAAGGAGGACACATGAGGCTGTATATCTGTCAGACACAACCTTGAGATGAATGAAACAGAAGCTTCATAGCTTAAAACGCCTTCATTATAAACAAAGCATTTATTTTACCAAGCTCCAAAAATGGTTAGTTTGGATGTGGTGGGATCTGTGATGTCACATGAGCAAAGACTTAGAGCAAATGTAACTAAAAAATTTGGCGAGTATATGAAACATACTGTATGTCAGTCGCCAGATGGCCGGTAACATTTTGATGAATTCTAACAATGCAATGTTGTGAGAACGTGAATGACACTCTGTACAGTTGACGGTCAGTGCTGCATCATCATGAAAGTTTAAGCCTTTCCACTGTAAATATATGAGTGCTAGAACACGTGAAAGGGAATTCGGTACTCACGGGCTGTGTGGGAACTTCAACATCCGAAACCGGAAGCACGCGCCCTGAAAGCCACGTCTCAGACAGCGCGCAAATACTAAGTTGAGCTCTCTTTCATGCCTTCCTGTGCTTGAATGGACAAATTCACACAAAATGATGTCAGAAAATGCCCGTCTCGGCGAGTATCCTAGTAAACACAGTCGGTTATGTCTTCAGTTGAGAAGGAACGCATGATCCATTAGGTCTTAAAGTGACAGCATCTTAATAATCCTGCTGCTGTGCTGTCTGCGTTTTTAATGTTAACCGAACAACAAAGGGGGGAAAAAACTATCTGCATAAAAAGCGCTGTTTGTTGTTTGTATTTATTTGTGCTATTGCTTGCAATTTGATTGTTTGTTCTTATTTTATTACTGACTTTATTACTGACTGTTTACTTGTCTGTTGTAGGCTATTAAAATTATATTAGTTAAGCTAGTAGTTTTAGCTGTGGTATCGAAATTGGAATAGAGGGTTGTAAATTTTCACTAGTATCTAAACTATTGGTGTCATAACTGCCTGTTTTTGTTTCATATTTGGTAAAAAATAGTTTTGGCCGGTAATTTTTTTATTTATTTATTTATTTTTTTTAAAGTCACTGGCCATTTGAAGGTATGGCAAAAAGTTCGTTTTAGGCCCTGGTTATGCATCATTACACCATAAGCCCTGCCCACTGGCTTTCATTCACTTAAAGGAACACTCCACTTTTTTTGAAAATGGGCTCATTTTCCAACTCCCCTAGAGTTAAACAGTTGAGTTTTACCGTTTTCGAATCCATTCAGCCGATCTCCGGGTCTGGCGGTACCACTTTTAGCATAGCTTAGCATAGTTCATTGAATCTGATTAGACCGTTAGCATCTCGCTCAAAAATGACCAAAGAGTTTCGATATTTTTCCTATTTAAAACTTGACTCTTCTGTAGTTACATAGTGTACTAAGACCGACGGAAAATGAAAAGTTGCGATTTTCTAGGCCGATATGGCTAGGAACTATACTCTCATTCCGGCGTAATAATCAAGGAACTTTGCTGCCGTACCATGGGTGCAGCAGGCGCAATGATATTGCGTCTCTCACAAATGTCTCCATGGTTGCAAGGCACGCTCCCTGTGCAAGCAGGGGGTCACAGGCGCTGCGTAATATCATTGCGCCTGCTGCACCCATGGTACTGAAACAAATCATTTCAAATCATAAGGTTGCGCTACAAATAATCCTTATCCATCAGTTTGACTGAAAGAGCTGAAAAAATGTCCTTCATGTTCTATTTCTGGCGTCAGGAAAATAACTTAACGCTTGGTATTTTAATGTGACATGGTATAACAAGAATATCTATGGCTAACGCCCTTTTCAGTCGCTGCTTTCCTTTCCTTTCCTTTCCTCTTGATTATTTTCTTTGCACTCCGCTGTAACAGTGTGAAAAAAGACAACAAATACTGTGCAGTCGTGGTCTGCTCTCCCAATGTAATTTACGATATGTGACCCTGGACCACAAAACCAGTCATAAGTCGCACGGTTATATTTGTAGCAATAGCCAACAATACATTGTATGGGTCAAAATTATCAAATTTTCTTTTATGCCAAAAATCATTAGGATATTAAGTAAACATCATGTTCCATGAAGATATTTTGTAAAATTCCTACCGTACATATATCAAAAATGTATTTTTGTGAGTGGATATGCATTGCTAAGGACTTCATTTGGACAACTTTAAAGGCAATTTTCTCAATATTTTGATTTTTTTTTTTTTTTTTTTTTTTTGCACCCTCAGATTCCAGATTTTCAAATAGTTGTATCTTGACCAAATATTGTCCTATCCTAACAAAACATACGTCAAAGGAAATCTTATTTATTCAGCTGTGGTCTAGGGTCACATATATCCCATTAATAATTCACTGGAATGCACAAAGAATCTTTTATTTTCCTCCCCAAATCCTTGCTTCTCTTTCCAGGTTCGTTTTCACATGAATGCTTTAAAATGTAATTGTTTCACCTTTTCACTTCTATTCCCTATTAGCAGTGTTTATTGGAATGTTTGTAAAGCTGTTAAAAACAATATTTATTGTCTGTCAAAATGATGGAATTTACTTTGAAATATTATCACTTTACCTACCAGTTAGTGGCCATTTTTAATTAAGACAGCGTATGTTACTTATATAGTAATATTTAACACATCTGTAATGTGCACAGACAATATAATAATTTACTGCCATCGTGTGAATTTGTAATCAGACTATTTTAAAACATAATATAATTACAAATTTTATTTTTAGAATCTGATTATGTATTATGTCTCCCACACACTTCATGTACTAATTCACTGTTTACTGTATCTCACACAGTTCTGGCTGCCAGACACTTTTGGTTACTCTGCACAGCTGCCTCAGATCATGAAAGGATGTGAAATCTCTCGTTTTCTTACTCAGAAGCTGAGCTGGAACCTTATTAACACATTTCCGGTATGTGTCTACCACGTCTGTACATATGAAAACCCTTATTTATGGTTGTTTGTGATGTTCAAAATCACATGATTCCTCTTTCCACCAGCATAACACGTTCTTTTGGGAAGGTATTGATGGGACACCGGTTCTCACTCATTTTCCTCCGGGTAACTCCTATGAGATGAAGGGTAAAGTGGAAGATGTAAGTTTTTCATCATGTGACGTTTCACTTGCGAGCTCCCTCTTTTGAACAGTCTGCTCATTTCTCCTTCCTTTGACTCAACACAGCTGATTAATACGGTGAAGAACAACAAGGACAAGGGACGAGCCAATCACAGCGCGGTCCTGTTTGGTTTCGGAGATGGGGGTGGTGGCCCCACACAGCTAATGCTGGACCGCCTACAGCGTGTCCGGGACACAGATTGTCTGCCCAAGTCAGTTTCCTTTTCATCTGTCTGAGGGTGTAACAAAAAACACCCATTTCCTCTTATTTATACTAGAGTATATGAAAATATAGACATTGTAATGCACTTACCCTGTGACACATTCATGACGTTAATTAAAAAATACTTACCAGAATGGGTTGGCTTTCAGTTATGATGCAAGATTTAATCATTGTGTATGTCATCCAGGGTTCTGATGTCAAATCCTGATGTCCTGTTCTCTCAGCTGGAATCGGACTCATCCCTTCTGTGTACGTGGGTTGGTGAGCTCTTTCTTGAGCTACATAATGGCACTTACACCACACAAGCAAAGGTGTGTGTCCATTCCCCAAACCCCAAAATAGTGCACTTTCTAACTGCATTAATTTTTATTGTACAGTGTATGATTTGATAAAGAGGTATGTAATATATATATTTTTTGATAGTCAGGATTTTGCATTAAAACCAATTTGGTTTTCCTTGCTCGTTTTCTGTACTCTCTGTCATAAGAAGAAAACTGTCTGTTTTTGGTTACTGTACCTTTAAGACTTTGAATTACTTCAGTTATGATTGGTGATTGGCTAACCTCCACTTACAGGCATAGTTCACAACATTATTCATCAGGGCAGGTCTGCTAAATACGTCATTTAGTTAAAGGGTTAGATCACCCAAAAATGAAAATTCTGTCATTAATTACTCACCCTCATGTCGTTCCACACCCGTAAGACCTTCGTTCATCTTCAGAACACAAATTAAGATATTTTTGATAAAATCCGAAGGCTCAGTGAGGCCTGCATTGCCAGCAAGATAATTAACACTTTCAGTGCCCAGAAAGCTACTAAAGACGTATTTAAAACAGTTTATGTGACTACAGTGGTTCAACCTTAATGTTACGAAGCGTCGAGAATACTTTTTGTGCGCCAAAAAAACAAAATAACAACTTTAATCAACAATATCTAGTAATGGGCGATTTCAAAACACTGCTTCATGAAGCTTCAAAGCTTTACAAATCTTTTGTTTCGAATCAGTGGTTCAGAGCGTGTATCAAACTGCCAAAGTCACGTGATTTCAGTAAACAAGGCTACTTTATGTCATAAGTGTTTCGAAAATTTCAATGGTTCACCACTGGGGGGCGTGACTTTGGCAGTTTGATACACGCTTCGAACCACTGATTCGAAACAAATGATTCGTTTAGATTTGAAGCTTCATGAAGCAGTGTTTTGAAATTGCCCATCACTAGATATTGTTGAATAAAGTTGTTATTTGTTTTTTTGGCGCACAAAAAGTATTCTTGACGCTTCATAACATTAAGGTTGAACCACTGTAGTCACATGAACTGTTTTAAATACGTCTTTAGTAGCTTTCTGGGCATCTGAAAGTGTTAATTATCTTGCTGGCAATGCAGGCCTCACTGAGCCATCGGATTTTATCAAAAATATCTTAATTTGTGTTACGGGTGTGGAACGACATGAGGGTGAGTTTTGGGTGAACTAACCCTTTAATATTCCAATTGTACCTTCGTCAGTACTGTCAATTTCTGATTGACCAGCTTGGTTTTTATTTTTGTTCTGAGTCAACTTGGATGGGAAGCTTTTTTTGTTAGATTGTGTAAATTGAACTATTTTAATTTAGCGACAAGGCCATGATATGCCCCCTTTAATTTGTCTTTTTTTCTGTAGATAAAATCGGGAAACCGCCAATGTGAAGTTCTGCTTCATGACGTTGAGGTGGCTAGCTGTCTAGCCTTATGTAAAAAAGATAGATTTACATATCCAGCATGCAAACTTCAAGAACTGTGGAGGCGAGTACTCAGGCATCAAAGATCCTGATGATGAGAGCAAATCTGAAATCTTAAGTGGCTCTCTACATGTCTCTTTTTTTAGATTGCTTCTACTCAATCAGTTCCATGATGTGATTCCTGGCAGCTGTATTGAGATGGTTGTTGAGGATGCTTTACAGTACTATGACGGTAAACCATCTGGCTTTACCACTGTCAGCATATTTTGTTCTAAAGTGCAGTTTTAATATTAGAATTAGTAATGTTATAACTTCGTGTTATTATCTTTCTTCAGTGGAACACAAAATAAGTAATTTTCCATACAATGAAAGTGAATTGGACTTGTCTGTGTCTAGCTTTAACAAAGAAAACCTCATAAAAGTACCAAAAAAGTAGTCTTTACAATTCCTGCTCTGTATTCCAAGTCTTCTCATGTTGAAATTTAGGTAATTATCTGAAATTTGTGACTTTTGGCATAGCTCTCAAATCTCATTCACAATTCCGCACGTTCAAACTTGAGGCAGCGCATGTGGTTACAAGACCTGTGAGAACCAGTGGCACTTGGCATCTCTGACATCAAAACTAGTGCATGTCCTTACACGGCATATTTGAGAGCTTTGGTGGAGATAGAACTGTCTTAAAATCGTAAATATGCTTAAAAAAATGTACTGCTCATTTGAGATCATTTCTTATCTGATAGGAAGACAATAAGAACACATTTACCTCGCAAAAAACAAACAAACAAAAAACCCTTGACTTGCCTCAACAGATTTTGTGAATGGATAATTGCACATCATCTCAAATATTGTTTTATTCATCCTGAAATGCCTGAGCCAAAGCCTGTCATCAAAATGAGTTGCTATAATTACCTCCCAGAACTGTCTCACATGACTGGATTCCCATTTCTCAGACATGAGTTATCCGCCTCCAATCCAAACGAGAACAAGATGGCAAGACAACGTTTGTAATTGCGTTTCATCTTTGTGCTTTGAGGCGCAAATAATTTATGATGTAGAAAAAAAGAAGTATTGGAATGTGTATGTCATTATTCACTTTTATTGTATGGAAAACAGATGTGTAAACATTCTGCCTAACATCCGATCTTCTCATTGGTTTGGAACAACAGGAGGATGAGTAAACAATGACAAAAACTTCCTGTGTCTGTAGTATGCCTTATGGACTGCAGCATCTGATAACCCAATGAACTTCATATTTTCAGAGATACGCACCACAGGGTCTAGACTACTTCTTGCTGCTTGTGAATTACTGGGATCTCCTTACAAGGGTGCAGGATCAAGCATGGCTGTGCTGAACACTTTACCCTGGGAGAGAACTGAAGTCGTATCACTGTCAGGGGAGGGCACTCAAACAAGATTAGGTACTTCCCACAGATAAAACATAACATTGTTCAGATGACCTTCTTTTGGGTAAACCTCAAAGATAACTCCTACTCATATCTAATGACAAGGTAAGATTTTATTAAAGTACAGTAAGGCTCATTGAACCACATCCCCTATTATAGTTTCCACCTGTTTCCACAGCCTTGGTGAGAGTACCTAGCGTGGGCGTAGCTCAAGTCACCGAGATGGCTGAGCATACGGATTCTGTCTCTGTCACAATGATGGTACTTGATTCCCTTGGACATTTTCCATTATTCCATGATTTTCTTCATCCCACACATTTTCGTCATTCAGTGGGTGCTCTTTGTGATACAGGTCGATGGGACCATTATTATGGAGAATGGCCTTTTGAAGGCCACAATTGATCAAACGGGTCGACTAATGTCCCTGCTTTTAGTCCAAACAAACAGGTGAGTCATAATGAAGGCCTTCAAGCAGAGTGTATAATCTTATAGGGTTGTTTATAGAACTTACTGCAAGCAACTATGTTATGACTTCAGGGAAACCATTTTTGAGGGTTGCTTTGGGAATCAGTTTGCTTTGTTTGACGATGTGCCTCTGTATTGGGACGCTTGGGATGTGATGGACTACCACCTTCAGACAAGGTGAGCAAGTTTCTTGTCATGTCAGTGGGTGGGATTGGATTCTGACCAAAGTATGATTCCAGCATTGAACTCAGTGCGAACCCAAGTTAATGTCATAACTTAATGGAAATAAGTCTACATTCCTAGGAAGCCTGTAATTGAGCTTGTTGAGCCTGCCAAGATAGTGAGATCTGGGGAGCTTCAGGGCAGCGTCTCCTTTTCGCTAAGGATCAGCGGAAATAGCACTATAAAACAGGAGATTATTCTGGATGCTTGCTGCCCCTATATCAAATTCAACACACAGGTGAGGGAAGATGAATTACTACTAAGTTTGTCATCTTATGCTTGATATTTAAAGGGTTAGTTCACCCAAAAATGAAAATAATGTAATTTATTACTCACCCTCATGCTGTTCCACACCCGTAAGACCTTCGTTCATCTTCGGAACATAAATTAAGGTATTTTTGTTGAAATCCGATGGCTCAGTGAGGCCTGCATAGCCAGCAATGACATTTCCTCTCTCAAGATCCATTAATGTACTAAAAACATATTTAAATCCGTTCATGTGACTACAGTGGTTCAATATTAATATTATAAAGCGACGAGAATATTTTTGTGGTCGCCAAAAAAACAAAATAACGACTTATAAAGTGATGGCCGATTTCAAAACACTGCTTCATTAAGCTTCGGAGCGTTGTGAATCTTTTGTGTCGAATCATGATTCGGATCGCGTGTCAAACCGCCAAACTGCTGAAATCACATGACTTTGGCGCTCCAAACCGCTGATTCGACACAAAAGATTCATAACGCTCCGAAGCTTCATGAAGCAGTTTTTTTTAAATCGGCCATCACTATATAAGTCGTTATTTTGTTTTTTTGGCGCACAAAAAATGTTCTCGTCGCTTTATAATATTAATATTGAACCACTATACTCACATGAACTGATTTAAATATGTTTTTAATACATTTATGGATGAAAATATCTTAATTTGCGTTCCGAAGATGAACAAAGGTCTTACGGGTGTGAAACGGCCAGTGTTGGGGGTAACGCATTACAAGTAACTTGAGTTATGTAATCAGATTACTTTTTTAAGTAACTAGTAAAGTAACGGATTCCTTTTTCCAATTTACAACAAAATATCTAAGTTACTTTTTCAAATAAGTAACGCAAGTTACTTTTTCACATTTATTGACTGACAGCTCTCCTGTCCCCATGTTGGGAGAAATAGTGCAGAGGTGTTGTGTGCGCTGTGTGAACATGATGGTTATTGTAGTTCTAGACTAAATGTGAACATGCATTTACTCATCTCACTTGCACGAAAACATTCAGTATTCCTCAAAATGCATAAAAACAGTGAAACGCAATCTCAGAATTTTACACAAACCTGTAATAATTAACTATATTAAATTAAACAAATATACTTTATGTATTTAATCTCACTTTTTTAACCAGTGTCTTTGTTGCTGACCTTCGATGATCCAATTCAACCATACTAATACGCAAAAATTACTTTAGATTAGATTTAGAAATAATAGTGTTGAACTTCCTTTTCCTGTATCCTGTTCTTCTTTACTCCCGAATGGCAGCACAGCTGAAAGGTTTGTTTGGGCTGCACCCTCTATTGTACAGGCGTAAATATGAATTTCCTTCAGCCTGAGGCTTATTCATTTCACTTTTGGTGTGAAAGGGCCTTTATATTTGCCAAAAATATAGCTTTTTTTGTTGTTATAAAAAACAAACAAGCAACCCGAGCCCAGGTGAGAAAAAGTAACGCAAAAGTAATGTAACGCATTACTTTTAATAAAAAGTAACTAAGTAGCGCAATTAGTTACTTTTTTAGGGAGTAACGCAATATTGTAATACATTACTTTTAAAAGTAACTTTCCCCAACACTGGGAAGGGCATGAGGGGGAGTAATTAATGACAGAATTTTCATTTTTGGGTGAACTAACCCTTTAATCACCCAACTGCTCAAGAAACTCTGTGAAGTGTAATGGATATCTTGTTTCCAGGTGGACTGGGAAGAGGCACATAAGTTTCTGAAGGTGGAGTTCCCTGTGCAGGTGCGCAGCCCAAATGCTACCTACGAGATCCAATTTGGACACTTGCAGAGGCCTACTCATAGAAACACCTCCTGGGACTGGGCTCGCTTTGAGGTACTGCAAATTTGGTTTAATTTCAAGTCATAAAAGTATAGCTCCTATGTTTCTGAATGGCTAAATACCTCAAAACCTGGTCCTATCCTAAATGCCGCCTTCAATCCTTGCAGTCCTCCTCAAGAGTCCACATTCTCGTGACATTGCAGTAGTAGATTGTCGAGTAGTAATCTGCTGTGAAGTCCTTAGTTTGGGGCTTGGCGAAAGGGCACAACGAGGGAGCATTGTGGCTAATAAGAGGTGCTCGTGAGCACCCTTTAGAAACATAAAATTATAAATGGGACACGTTACAGTCTTGTTGGCCTCATGAACCTGTGTGAGCATAGGCTACAAGATGCCCAAGTTCACATTGGCCCTGTTTACACCTGGTATTAAGATGCATTTTGGTCGATCGGATCACAATTGGACGAGGGAGACACATACCCGTTTACACCTGGTGTTTTAATCCGTCTCTTTTGTCAACTTTCAACTACTTCTGTCCTGATTTCTTCAAAGGGGAGGGTCTATGGGCAGGTAAATGTATGGGCTTTTTCAGATCTTTTGATCTAATGGACAAAATAAGCTCATGAAATTGACATACAAACACGATCAGAGACGATGGAAAAACATACGGAGAGCATCTGCTTTCGTTTCGTTTTGGTCGCAAGACCATGCTGAACGCTGTGAGTGAGTGATAGAAATCTCATGGTGAGAGAACATTGTGCTTGGTTTTTCTTCTTCAATCATCTTCAGACAACCAAGTTTAGATCCCATCTGGTTTGCGCTTCCCATAATGTTTACACGTTAGGTCAGTAGGTGGAGGAGAGTAGGCGGTCTTTTGTGAACACATGAGCGTCTACGTCACTACAAAAGCAATCCGGTCAAATGCGTTTTCGTCTACCTCTGGAAGTGGTCAAAAGTGGACAAGCTCAAAATGTTTTAGACCCCTTTTACACCTGTATTTAGCGTCGTCCACTTGTAATCCGATCGACGAAAATGCTTCTTAATACCAGGTGTAAACAGGGCCATCAAGTACTTTGTTTGGGACTCTATTAGTCAAGTGTACATTTCAGTAACCTGTTCAAGCACCAGTAAAACTGACCAAAAATGATGTCATAAACCTTGAATCTTTAGCTCAAATCAGGCTAAAAATGGCCTTTTTCTGGTTGGTCCAATGATTGCACATGCATGTTCAAAATCAAATGGACCATGTCTTTGCAAATGGGATGACTGGCTTTGCAAATAGGACTTTGCTTCCTACAAACCCCCATGTTAAATGCTGCAGTTTCTCCCATGGGGTTCTCAGCAGCTGCCATGTCTCCTCTTTATAATGTCTGTGGTTTCATGTTCTTTTGGGGAACTTTACGTAATGTATGAACTCATGGTTTATTTAATAGGTGTGGGG
Source organism: Mylopharyngodon piceus (assembly GCA_039654765.1). NCBI lineage: Eukaryota > Metazoa > Chordata > Actinopteri > Cypriniformes > Xenocyprididae > Mylopharyngodon > Mylopharyngodon piceus. The sequence continues at coordinate 1,885,521 of CM077459.1, read as the reverse complement.
ACACAAATGGGCTGATCTGTCTGAGCATGGCTTTGGCGTGGCTCTTCTTAATGACTCCAAATATGGCTACTCAATCCATGAAAACATCATGACCTTGTCCCTGTAAGCTACCCATGCAAAATGAACACGGCAGTGTCTTTCCCACACAAGTACAGACAGGTCATTAAGATGTTTTGCTAACACTACGGATTTTTTTCACAGATTGCGGGCTCCAAAAGCGCCAGATGCCAATGCAGATATGGGGTGTCATAATTTTACCTACGCATTGATGCCACATACAGGTTGGTACATATCAAATCTAAACTATTATAAATAATTTCCAGACAACCATGAATAAAATCAGTGTGTCTGAAAAGGCCCCTTCCAGGAAGCTTCAGTTATCCAGTATGCCTACAACCTGAACTTCCCGCTCCGTGTCTATCATGGTGTCATTTCTGAACCATGGAGTGCGTTCTCTATAAATTCGCCTGCTGTCATCCTGGAGAGCATAAAACAGGTGCCCATTCATGAAATATCCTGACGGTAACCTTTCCTAACAGATTGTGCCCACTGTGTCAGCACGAACTCAGTTTCCTTTTTTCTCACAGGCGGAAAGAAGAGAGAATGCTCTTCTTATTCGCCTCTATGAGTCTCACGGAAGCAGCGTGACTGCGACTTTGTCAGCTTCCCTTCCATTGAAAGAAGCCTGGCAGTGAGTACACAATGAATACTAATGTTCTGTTGTTGTATTGTCAAGAATATTAACTCATAACTTTCTGTCTTTACAGTTGTGATCTCCTGGAGCGTCCTGATTCCAGTATTCCTGTGTCAAAGACCACCTCTGGAATATCCTTAACGTTCAAACCCTTTCAGATCAGATCTCTCCTCCTAATTATACAGTGAATCATTTAAATCCATATTAATGACACAGTTATAATCCATAGTTATGACACAGGTACTTAAATCTCTTTTTTAAGTCCCTGAGTAGCTAAAATTTGTGTTTGATACACATAAACATTTTCACCTTTTTAAATACTGGAATGAAGTTTTTTCACATGAGCTTAATTTTTTTTGTAAAAATAAATTTCAGTGTAAGATTTATAATAAATTGCTTGTTTCTGTTTTTATTTTGTAAGGCCCACCCAATTGGCCCATAGGGCGGGGAAGGTTTCTTGCGCGTTCGGTCTTTTCAGCATGGGAAAGTAATTTAATTCCAATAAACTGTTATCGTACTCCATTTTATCAAGACCTCAAATTTGGTTTAGAATGCCAATTTATTATTGGTCATTTGTATAATAGTTTAGCTACACATTTGATTATTCTACTGAAATTACACCCGTTCATCCGGATTCCTATAACGCTTTGAGTCTCGCACCGGCCGGGTATACGATCTCTTACTCACAAACTTGTCAGTCTTGGTCATTAGACCGAGGCGATGACTAATATTCTAGAGGCCGTACCCACTTTGCTCATTTTAGAATACATTATTTAGTCCCCATAGATCGGAACACATTGAATTAAGGTAAGACTATATCTAACCAGAGGTCATGACCATTACCATAGAAATAAGCTGACCAACTTAACTTCCTCTAAGAGTAACTTTATATAACCATGCCGTGGTTTCCCACATACACTTAGTTAGAATAATATTACAATAATCAGAGGTTGAGGCTCACCCTATTCTAGCAACGCTCTGTTGCTTTAAACGGAAAACCCATTATTAGCCTACAAAGTCTAAGCATACATAACTAATGCCAATGTGTTAGTTGGAGCTCTAAAATATCAGTTGGTGTGCCGCAGTGCTCCACCTAATCTGAGTGTTAGTCCGTTACTAACCTGAGCGTAGATTTGTGGTGTTATGGACTTAACATAATCTACTAGAGTCAATAATTTCAAGGTAAGTCAGAATAAAATCAAATGTAACAATTTATTAGTCAGGTAAATGTACCATGCCAATTACATAATCAATTCAAAGATAATTGATACAAATCATCAAATGCTCAGAAATAAAGAGTAAAAAAATGTATACCTGACATCAGAAAGATACATAATGTCTGAAGGACACACAGCATTATGGGCCATTCTGCCTACAGAATCGCGCCCTGAGCCCTTTGCAGCATCTCTTTAAATACCAGACCAAGACAGAAACCTCCTCCAAAGAAGACATGAGTTAACAATAGGAATTTGCATTAATCAAGGTCCCAGACTTGGGTAGTTGAAATGGGTGGTACATTATTGTATTTTGCTGATTCATCTCCTTATAAAAAAGTATTCAGTATTCATATTTGAATCACATCATCTGGAACAGCCTCGTCTTGTCCCAGTACTTCTCTGCTGTGGCTTTGCTACAAAGGAATCCAGAGAAAGACTGAATGAACTACACAAGACACAACAACTCACTCAGCACAGTCAGCTTCTGTTTTAAAAGGTCAACACTGAATTCTTACCTTTTGTTGCACTTTTCCTGCAGGTAACGGAATTCCTTTTAGATTTAATCACTTCCTTCACACGTTGGCCTTTGATTTTGTTAGTTCCAGTCCTTGGAGGAACTTTAAAAAGGACAACTTCGCAGTGAAATCATGATCTGAATACTAATAATACTGAACGTAGACATACAAATGGTGAATGTAAGATTCTAACCTTTTGAGCTTCTCTTTCCTTGTTTTTTCGACTTTTTGTTCTCATCTGCAGGTTCTGTACTGACCCTTTTTGTGACTTTTTTCTGCCTTTTTGAACCACTTTGTGCTTTGGAGGTTGCACTTTCTTTCTTTACCTTTATGTTGTCCTTCTTCTTGGCAGGTTTTTTTATTTCAATGCTGTCGGCCCGTGTCTTTTTGGCTTTCTAGAGTGAAGCAGATGTTGTTTAAAGTTCTTGTATCTGTTAATGAACCCAACTGTCATAAAAAATAACTGCTTTTCACCTTTGAATCAGTATAATCGTGATCTTTCTGTATTTTCCACTTCATTTTGCGAGATTTGGCATCTAATGGAAGAGAATTTTTAGTTATAAGTGACTAACATTCTTAGGAGTCAATCATTTGTTTACATTGCAGAGAGGTTTTACCTTTGGGCACCATAGGTCCAGGATCCCCCTGAAACAAAGCAAACATTGAAACAAAATTAAATTGAACTCTAAATATGTTACCTAATGGTTTCCAGTTTTAGAATTATAATTTTACAAAGATGTACATACTTTGAACCAAATTGTCCGTTTATTGTGATCAATTATTGACTTCATTCCATCCTTAGAGTAACACTGCATCCAGGCTTGTATCACAGAATATTCCCCTTTTGATGTTCCATAGCCAGATTCACCTAAATATAAAAAAAACAAAGTAAAAAATCAGACACAAGAATACTGATCTGAAGCTAAAAAGACAATGTCACTGACACTACGACTACAAATCTGAGGTAACGTTATTCAGAATGTGATGGGTATGCATGTACCATCATACACAGCTGTGCAAAACCGTAGTTGATAAATGAATACATCACAATTAGTTGCACTGTAAACCAACCCAATTTCACCACCTCGAAGGGAACCGTGTGACACAAAGAAAGGAGGTCTGAGGTCTCAACCTTCACCCCCTTCTTACCAGCTGTATCTGTTTTCTGAATGAAACAGAACAAAGCCATGATTTATGCCAAACAAAGTGACTATTAATACACTAACAGTAGGGTCAGATTCTCCACCTCTAAAACTGTAATCACCTTTTTGATATTCTTTTTATCCTCGTTTTTCAGCTCAATTTCCTCTAGAACTGTCCGTGCCTTCGTAAATGGGGGGATTTGTAATCTGAAAAGAATGTGTAGAGAAAACAATTGGTTCCTTTTTCTCATAATCAGATTTAGATTGGCATGACAGTAGGCTGTCAAGGAGAGGAAGATTTTAATGGTTTGATGTACAATTAAGTAAATAATGGGGGATTTTTCAACTAGACAACATGGTTTTATTCTCAAAGTTGAGATACACAGTTTATTTCGAACATATGAAACACTGGAAAGTGAGTTACCTGAACAAAATCTCTGCTCGAAGATAGTTCCCAATCCCATTGAAATACTTCTGATTTAAGAGCACCTCACAGATGGGTTTGTCAAATGCCTTGTCAGACAAATTTGAAAGAACATTCTCCCTGAAATATTTAAACACACATACTAAGTTATCAACCCAGAGCATCATAAACTGGCACTTTCATAGTAATCCTATCTCCACTGACAGTAGTATCAAACTACTGAACCAGTGTCACGTTGTTCCCAACATCAACCTTATACCTGCCAGTTTCCATGATGTAACTATGTGAGTGCCCATTAACAGAGATTGATTGAGTTGTACACCATAATGTCAAAGACACATAATGAACTATGCTTGGCAGAAAATAATGTTACGTCTAGGGCTGGGTTGAACATTACGATTTCTTGATTTTAATTGTTTCTTATCTTGATGAACCAATATCGATTCTTAAATCCCAAGATTCGATCTTTTATGAACAACATTATTTGTAAGGCACCTCCCATCCAAATCACAATAAGCTTTGTGCTTTGTTACTTTTGATATAAAACAACGTCTCAGCTTTCAAATTCTATCAATTTTATTATGAAAATCAAACAATAAATACCGCTCTTTAATGCGGCGCAACAGATTGCTGTAGGGAAGCGGTAGCACGGATCAAGCGCATGTCCATTCCTCTTTACTACTAGTTATAGCACAAAATAAAAATGAATGAACATCAGAAGGTATGTTGAAAGATACAGTACAAATGTTACATTGAAAAATGTTACCAAAACTCTATGAACACATTTAAAAAGAGTACAATAAATACAATACCTGCACAAGCACAGCTTTCTCCTTAAGTCTATGGAATACATCCTTTCTCTAACATTAGATGAGGCCGACCGGAATTACGACAGAAAACAACCTTATCTTTTGCTATGAAAACACAGATCTCTGTTTAGTGTATATTAACATCATCTTGCGGTATCTGCATCTCAACGCTTTAATTTTTAGTCTTTGAAAATGCCGCCAAACCTGCATTTGAATGAGGATGGGTCATCATCAACGTCAGCGCTTGATGCTCGACTTGCTTGCTGCTCTCGCGCCTGTAAAGCGGCGTCACAGTAACCCTTAACGGTAGGTGTCCACTGGCGTGGAGCAGAGCGAGCGATTTCAATTAATTCCTATGGAAGTCGAGCTTCACAATCCCACAATGCACCTTGCGAGCGTGAAGCTCGACTTCCATAGGAATTAATTGAAAACGCTCGCTCTGCTCTGCCCGCTCCGCGCCAGTGGACACCTACCGTAACAGTAGGTGTCCACTACGGCATCAAAACTCCGCTCAGTGCCGCTGACAATGCTATAACGCCTTTGCTTTGGGATGTGTCTGTAGCGAGTGTGTTTAATCTAAGTTTTTTTCAAAGCAGGACAATATAACCATCAGAGATGCACGCGATTCCAAATGCCCCAAGTTAAGATATCCTGTCAATTTTCTAAACTTTTATAAACCCAGCCAGTATAATCACAATAAAAGCATCCATACTACAATATTTAACATATATATATATATATATAACAACTGCAAAACATCCACTGTATAAACAATATGATTTACACACTAAATCCAGCATAAACTCCAGCACTACCTGCATATTTTAAACGCTCAAGACAGACGTCACAACCTGATCCTCACAGGAATTGGCTGCCGCCTGCATTTTCCGCTTGTTATTTGCATAAAGTCGAGAACTGCCCAACCCTTTTGCCGCTCTCAACGCTTTCTCCGGTCCGCTGTCAATCCCACAATGCACCGCGTGAGGTGCATTGTGGGATTGTGAAGCTCGACTTCCATAGGAATTAATTGAAAATGCTCGCTCTGCTCCGCCCGCTCTGCGCCAATGGATACCTACCTTCACCGTTATTTATACAGCATGCGTCTGCGGCGCGTTACGGCTGCGACGCGGCTACCGGAGTCGATCCGCGGCCACTCTAGTCAATGCTTGTGTTTACACCAGCCGCGCCATGGCATGTTTCAGAAGCATCCCAGAAGCGGCTCACCGCGCTGCTTCGCTAAAGATAGGCGCCAAGTCTATTTTTGACGGACGCCGTGTCCAAGCCGCACCGTTCAAATACAAAATAAAGTCAAAACAATCACCATGTGTAGACTCCCGCATATTTCACATCACTAGGAGGCTAAAAATTGACAACAAGAGATTCGAAGTTGAAAAACTTGAAAATCTTTTATCCTTGTTGTCCATAACTGGACTTTTAAGTGTATTCACTTCATCTGTAGGCAACAGCAAAACAAAGTAGGTCATAGCAATAAACACAATTAAACCTGACAAAATATAACCATTTAGCCATTAAAAACACGAAAAATCAAGGAAAACAACGATAGGCAAATCTCGTGGTCTCGCGAATCCAGCTGCTTCAATTCTGAAATGCTTCTGGTGTGAGTTGACACCGCATGAAGGACGGAACAAAACCTCATCTGAGCCGCAGACGCGTGCAGTGTAAACAAGGCTTAAGGGGTAATCAGCTTCAGCGACAGCGCCCCTGCTGTTTAAAATGTGTATCGCGATTCATTTAACATCTCAAATAACTTGAATCGTCACATATTTTCATCGATTTTTAACCGACTCGCGGCGCATCGTTACATCCCACAGTACTGTACCCGATATATATCCAAATAAATCAAATCAATGAATCAAAATCGAAATCAGAACTGAATTGAATCGCAAGCTTGTGAAACAAAATCTAATCATGCAGTTTGTGTCAATGTCCAGCCATGTCTTTCGATTGCTTTTGCTGTGTACATTTCTTGCTGTCTTAATAGCAACCCAGCTAAATCAATTAAATAATTAAATATTTAATGTGTACAATAAGATTAATAGAGTTCAGTGCAATGGGAAACATTTTCCTCCCTCACCTGAAGCTCTCGTACTCAAACATGACACAAGGCCCTCTCTTTTTTTGCCATGTCCCATTTGGGTGCCAGCCGCCGAATCTGAGTGTGTCCACAAAACTCAGAACCCTGCGTGGGTTCTCGTTAGTGTAGAACCGCAGGTGGCCATGTTTTGGAAGATCGTCTACTGAGGTGAAGTGGAACATCCCTGACATCCCAAATCGGAAAACCACATCCATCGGCTGCTGGGACAGATGTTTACTGACCTTGCGTTTACCGTCGTCATCATTTTTAATGGGTGTGAGTGAGAGTATGAGCTCTTTTCCTCTGGACTGGGCTTTGATGCAGTAGGCATCGCAGCAGAATGGGACCTCAGGATTTTTATTCACTTCAGACTTCTCTACAGCTCCAGAAAACACAAGCCCTTCACACATCCTGTTGACAAACAGGCTGGCCAAATGAATCTCAGGACCCTCCGGCATTCTTGAACATGAAAGGAAGATAGGCTTTGAAAAACCTGAACATAAGACAAGGGTTCAAATGTTGTTAGACTTTCCACAAATCAGGTACAAAATATGGCCTAAAACTCTTTGGTCAATTTTCATTTCATGGTGACTTTCTTATTTTTTATGGATATTGCAGTGTTTATTATAAATTATTTATCCGTGCACATCTATTTTTTCCCATTCATGTGCCCTAATCTTTAATCAAAATAACTTCAAATCCCTCTTGCAGCGACATCTCTTCTCTGATGATGACATTTTTAGTGGTGCGAGATATACAACGCAACAGGGAAGAAATGACTATCGCAACTTCCGTTTCATGCCAGATTTAAAAACTAGGCTGCATCTGAAATCACATACTCTCCTGACTAGGTACTTATTTGAAAAAAGTAAAAAAAAAAAAAAGTATATTCTATACAGTATGAGTGTGTGTAGTAGCCTATGATTTTAATCCGGATATACTACATTCACCATGTTGTTATTGTCATGTGACCTACCAGCGTCAGTTGCGTCGCTTCACTGCCATTCACAAATCCTCTCCCGTGGCCTCACGGGATAGTACCCACACTTGCGATCTTGGCCACTTGAGAGCTCGTGCATGCGACAGGAAGTAAGTGCGCAAGACTGTCCCATGTCTTGAAAATGACAAAGTGCAGTGCCTTTAATGCACACTAAACCCACACTTCGAGGCTAAGCGTATCCCATCATGCATTATGTTCGGGAGCTCACATGCCGAAATCGCGAGATGTCGAGGAAAACATTCCACTGTAAGTTAAATTAATATTACATATAATTTGGTAGTAAAACATAAAGTGTTGCACATTTTATTGGTGCAAATATGGGTAGAGTATGTGTATTTTGTACAACATTTGCAACTGCTTTTTATCACTTAAAGGTGCAATATGTAAGAATTTTGCAGTAAAATATCCAAAAACCACTAGGCCAGTGTTATATATTTTGTTCACTTGAGTACTTACAATATCCCAAATGTTTCCAACTATTTGCAAATCATGAGAAAATTGCAATTTTAACCAAGGCTCCGGGACGTGTGAGGAGTCGCCTGTAAATTGTGTCATACCCGCGTTACCCTCGGTTTCCGGTTTTATTTTGTAGAAACCATGGAAACACCAAAGACACTTTAATATATTACATGTTTTAATAGACAAGGAAACAACTGTTTTGATGTATTTATAGACAGAAAACTAATTATTGTTATATAGCTCAACACGTTTAGTCTCATTGTTTAAATCTAATTTTCTTGATTTTTTGCGAGTACCATGCTTTACCATGCCTCAGAGAAAAACACTATTTACTATTTTGTGAAGTAGCTAACATTGCATAATCAGATGCAGCTTTATTTTTAGTAACAATGATACAGCATTTTCTCCATCATACAATACGTTTTTAAATTAATTGCATGCCATTTATCAACACAAGCCATCCAGCATTTAATATGATATTCTAAAATCGATGTAGCTTACTGCAGTGTGCAACAAGTGTCTCACAGCAGCCACCGAGCGAACGCACAGAGTAACGTTATAACATCATTTTCAACACTCTCAAATGTATCTAATATGATAAACAGAGCTGCGTTACCTCATACTCATGACCGGAAAAGCGGAAGCGGCGCCGGCGACTGTGGCATAATAAAAGTTCCGCTGCTCGTGAGGCGCGTGTTGCGCAATTGCTCCAGCAGCCTCATTCAGCTCCCACAACACTCGGTCCTGCTCTGCTTCATACTACAGTAACGTTAATAATCGCATCCATGAACATGATTTCTGCCCGAGTCCTTACTTTAAATTACTTTCCACCGGCTGTGAGGTGAAGACCACATGTCCCAAGATTCCACTTGGCGTCATCAAGCTACGCCTTTGTTTTGAACAGGCCTCTAGCGGACAGAACATTGTACATATTGCACCTTTAATTAGAAGCACCACAATTTTAAAATTGTGTCTTTTGTTAGTTACATAGCGACCACTGAACAGACATTTAGAAGTGTATTTTAAAATGCAAAGTACTGAAAATAAAAAAAAAGCTTTGTAAACTTGCATTTTTTGCAAGACTAGAAGTGTGTCCCATTAGGTAATCAAAAGTTCTATACACACTTGCAGTCTTCACGCCTACTTAAACACTTGGGCCAAATACAGGAAATACGTCATGTAAGTAGACAAGTGGTCAAGTGCAAAGACTGCAAGTGTGGGTATTTGGACAGGGCACAAAGTGCCCATCATATGCACACTTCAGAATCTCTGCGGAAGTTGTAGGACATTTTTGCCTACTCTTTTGTAAGTACTGTGAATTCGGACATTCTTTTTTTGTCACATAGTAGGGAAGTATGCGATTTCGGATGCATCTTTTTTTTCTCTCTCTCTCAACATGATCAGTGAAAGGAAGTGCTTAACCTTCAGAAAATGAAGATTCAGATTTCAAATCTCATAGTCAAACTGAATTGTTTTCAAAGTCAAAATAATCGTTAGTGGTTAGCTAGGTTGGGACCAAAATGTACTAATAAACTTATATTTCCCATAAATTAATGAATAAAAAATTATATTCTTTTTTTTAGAACCTGAGTAACAGGCCTGAACGTTGAGCTCGACAAATTCAGTTACCACTACAATCTATGTAAAATGTAAACATTTAACGATTTACATCCTGCCATTTGTCACAGCTTTAAGAAATGTTTTTGCTAGTAGGTTCACGGCTCTGTTGAAGGGTTGATCCCGAAAACGTTTTGCACTCTTTGCTTTACTTGTGGCCTCTGGATAATAATTACTTTTGAGCTTTTTTGGCCTATTTTTCGTGTGCGGATCTCTCTCTCTCTCTCTCTCTTTTATTTATTTATTTATTTTTTTAATTTATCTTTGTGCTAATAGGAGGAGAAATAATTTAGTAACAGGTATTTGTGCCGGTAATTCTTAAAAACAAGGGACACCAAAGTGGACAGCTAGTTAACCTGGACTGCTAGATCTGAATATGAATTGTACACTAATGGAAAGCATCTGACAAGCGTTCTGTGCTAGTTTACAATCCTTTCCTGATGTTGAACGATGCTGTTGTTATGAAAGTCTGCTGTACATGCATATGTTTAGATGCTACATGTAAAGTTCATGAATTGACGCTTAGCAACGTGTGATCCAAAAAAGCAAGCAAGATTATGTTCAATAAATCGTTTATTAAATTCAATAAATCGTGCACCAACTCACCTTTGCTTCTGATATAATTTCATGTTATGAAACGGGCACGGGAGGATCATGGGAGTTGTAGTTTATTTCCTGTTTTGTTTTTTTCAACTATGAGAGCCTATGGACAGTCTAAGTACTTACCTTAAACGCCAACCTCTCAAATGCAATAGTTCATAAGTGTAATTTGCGGGTGGGACATTTTTGTCAGGGTCGATATTGTCCCCACCACTTTTTGAAACCTCTCGCGGCACAGGGATGCATCTTATACAAAAGAAACATCTCTAGTTGATTAGCAATTCGTTAGTTTGTGTTAAATAATAGGCGATCTGGAGCTGGGATGTGTTGTTTTTGAAATCATGTTGAGTGCTCGTTGCCGCTGTTATCAGTGGCTCAACAGTGTTCTCTTAATGGCGCTCGTGCACACTGCGCAGTCTTCACACGGACGAGCGCTTCAATCTATCGCTTGCGTAGACTCTCTTCGTTCCGGTGAAATCACAAAACAAAAGGCCAAGGGGTGATAAATAAAATATCTAAATAAACTTTAAATAGTATGTATTTGCATTTTAAATATATAATGTCATTCCCCTTTAACAGTATTAGACTATTTATTACATTAGTAACAAAACATCGACAAAAAAGAATTTGTAAGTAACTTTATTGGTCCTGAAATATGCAGCGATGTGATAGACACTTTCGTTAATTTTTTAAAGAAAAAGAAACAATGCATTTAACAAGAATACACAATATTTAAGACAAATACATGAGGTAAGATGAGCTTTTGGTTCTCTGGATGACATTGGTCAACAAGTGACCAAATTAGGTTTCTAGTGGCATCTGATCCAAAAAGAAATCAATAAAAAAACATAAATCTGATTGAGGAACATTGCTCAAAAAGTTGCCCAGTGTATCTTTACAGCTGTGATCTCCTGGAGCGTCCTGATTCCAGTATTCCTGTGTCAAAGACCACCTCTGGAATATCCTTAACGTTCAAACCCTTTCAGATCAGATCTCTCCTCCTAATTATACAGTGAACCACTTAAATCCATATCAGTTATGATGCAGGTACTTAAATCTCGTTTAAGTCCCTGGGTAGCTGCTATCACTTTCAGAAAATTTGTGTTTGATGATACAAACATTTTCACCTTTATAAATGCTTGAATACATTTTTTTCACATGAGCTTATATTTTTTGTAAATAAATTGCAATTTAAGATTTACAATATAATACTTACTTCTGTTTTTATTTCCTCTCAACTTCCTTTCTTTGTAAGTGACATTTTAGGAAAAGAAATTGGCAAGATGGTCGTTTAAGCACTAGCATTAAAGAAAATATATATATATATATATATTAGGTATTTATTTTTTTGTATACACTTTATATATGTTAAAAATAGATTATGAAGTTTTTACTGAATATAAAAAGTCTGTGTGGTCCAATACAGTAGTTCGCTGCTTCATCTCCTTTTGAAAAGTATTCAGATTTGAATCACATCATCTGGAACAGCCTCGTCTTGTGCCACTACTTCTCTGCTGTGGCTTTGCTACAAAGGAATCCAGAGAAAGACTGAATGAACTACACAAGACACAACAACTCACTCAGCACAGTCAGCTTCTGTTTTAAAAGGTCAACACTGAATTCTTACCTTTTGTTGCACTTTTCCTGCAGGTAACGGAATTCCTTTTAGATTTAATCACTTCCTTCACACGTTGGCCTTTGATTTTGTTAGTTCCAGTCCTTGGAGGAACTTTAAAAAAGGACAACTTTGCAGTGAAATCATGATCTGAATACTAATAATACTGAACGTAGACATACAAATGGTGAATGTAAGATTCTAACCTTTTGAGCTTCTCTTTCCTTGTTTTTTCGACTTTTTGTTCTCATCTGCAGGTTCTGTACTGACCCTTTTTGTGACTTTTTTCTGCCTTTTTGAACCACTTTGTGCTTTGGAGGTTGCACTTTCTTTCTTTACCTTTATGTTGTCCTTCTTCTTGGCAGGTTTTTTTATTTCAATGCTGTCGGCGCGTGTCTTTTTGGCTTTCTAGAGTGAAGCAGATGTTGTTTAAAGTTCTTGTATCTGTTAATGAACCCAACTGTCATAAAAAATAACTGCTTTTCACCTTTGAATCAGTATAATCGTGATCTTTCTGTATTTTCCACTTCATTTTGCGAGATTTGGCATCTAATGGAAGAGAATTTTTAGTTATAAGTGACTAACATTCTTAGGAGTCAATCATTTGTTTACATTGCAGAGAGGTTTTACCTTTGGGCACCATAGGTCCAGGATCCCCCTGAAACAAAGCAAACATTGAAATAAAATTAAATTGAACTCTTAATATGTTACCTCATGGTTTCCAGGTTTAGAATTATAATTTTACAAAGGTTTATTTACTTTGAACCAAATTGTCCGTCCATTGTGGTCACTTATTGAGTTCATTCCATCCACAGAGTAACACTGCATCCAGGCTTGTAGCACAGAATATTCCCCTTTTGCTGGTACATAGCCATTTTCACCTTAATATATAACGAAGTAAAAAATCACATATGAATACCAATGTGATGTGTATGCACTACCACCATACACAGCTGTGCAAAATAGCAGTTGATAAATTAATATATCACAATTAGTTGCAGAATAAACCAACCCAATTTCACCACCTCGAAGGGAACATCGTGACACAAAGAAAGGAGGTCTGAGGTCTCAACCTTCACCCCCTTCTTACCAGCTGTATCTGTTGTCTGAATGAAACAGAACAAAGCCATTATTTATGCCAAACAAAGTGCCTATTAATACACTAACAGTAGGGTCAGATTTTTCACTTCTAAAACTGTAATTTCCTTTTTGATCTCCTTTTTATCCTCGTCCTTTAGCTCAATTCCCTCTAGAACTGTCCGTGCCTTCGCAAACGGGGGGATTTGTAATCTGAAAAGGATGTGTGGGGAAAACAATTGGTTCCTTTTTCTCATAATCAGATTTAGATTGGCATGACAGTAGGCCAAATTTCAATGGTTTTACGTACAATTAAGTAAAGTAATGGGGGATTTTTCAACTAGACAACGTGGTTTTATTCTCAAAGTTGAGATACAGTTTATTTCAAACATAGAAAACTTTGGAAAGTGAGTTACCTGAACAAAATCTCTGCTCGAAGATAGTTCCCAATCCCGTTGAAATACTTCTGATTTAAGAGCGCCTCACAGATGGGTTTGTCAAATGCCTTGTCAGACAGATTTGAAAGAACATTCTCCCTGAAATATTTAAACACACATACCAAGTTATCAACCTATAGCATCGTAAACTTATTAATCGCATCTCCACTGACAGTAGTATCAAACTACTGAACCAGTGACACGTTGTTCCCAACATCAACCTTATACCTGCCAGTTTCCATGATGTAACTATGTGAGTGCCCATTAACAGAGATTAATCATAAAAAATCACAAACTATGCTTGGCAGAAAATAATGTTACGTCTAGGGCTGGGTTGAAAATAACGATTTCTCGACACGTTTCTTATCTTGATGAACCAATATCGATTCTTACATCCCAATAATCGATCTTTTATGAACAAAACTTAACCAAACATTATTTGTAGCGCACCTCCCATCCAAATCACAATAAGCTTTGTGCGTTGTTACTTCTGATGTGAAACCAAGTCTCAGGTTTCAGATTTTATCAGTTTTATTACGAAATTCAAACAATAAATACCGCTCTTTAATGCAGCGCGACAGATTGCTGCAGGGAAGCAGCAGCACGGATCAAGCGCATGTCCATTCCTCTTTACTACTAGTTATAGCACAAAATAAAAATGAATGAACATCAGAAGGTATGTTGAAAGATACAATACAACTTACCGAAATATATCATATCTCATGTAATCACTTAATCTGTTTCAGTCACTGAAAGGGGCCAAAAACCAGCTTGCAAACAATGTCACGTAACGTTACTTTTAGGCTGGCCTACCTCAGAAAAGCAACTCTGTAACCATAATTCGATAGTTAGCTAGAAAAAAATGACTCTAGAGAGGAATATATGCACTATATTACATATTTATTATATTTTTTCTTAACTTGTTCTTTAGTATTTTAAATATGTTTGAATAAATCAGTCATGAAAACAATTTTTATGACAGCCATCATTTAAATGTTAAACTGGAGTAGAAACAGAATTACATCATTAAAAAGTTATTATAACATTATTATAAAAGGTCTCTTATGAGCAATTTAAAAGTTTGTATATTAATCAGTTGTTCATTTCAACCCTTTATATGTACCAACTGACAGGGTCGATTCATGCAATTTGTGTCAATACATCTGTCTTAGGCAGAAAGTATACTTAATTTTTTTTTTACGCATACGCTAGCGTACGTGCACAGTTGAACGCACAGCCTTGCAAAGTATACTTCACTTGACTCGTAGGCATACACGCATGCACATTGCAACAAATTGCAATACTTCTAATTGAGTTACAACCCATATAAACATCTTTGTATTCTTTCATGCTAGAGTTGTACAAATGAGGGTACTTTCTAACCTCACAATCTCTTGTCTGGGTAGGCCTCCATTGTTGCTGTAGCTTGCATGCATTCCGGTATCATGAGAAATTGAGTCCCCCCCAGTAATCGGGTCTCCTTTAGGACCCAGGCGGTAAAAAAAAAGTTGTTATTGCGATATCTTAACTAATTACAACCCATTTAACTATTGTATGATGTTTATTGCTGTGGCGAGGGGGGCGTGGTTCAGCTGAGTCGGCAGTGGGAGAGAGTCAGGAGACGAACGGTGAGTGAGTGGGTTAAATGCAAATGACGAACACCTGTCTCCTGTTTCAGTAATTGGTGTGGAGAGAGTATATAACGCCAGGAGAAACAGGAGTGGAAAAAAGGAGAGAGAAGGACTACTGACTGCTGCCCACGCTGGACTTGGCACAAGATCAAGATCAGTGTTTTGTTGAGGATGAACCAATCATATACAGTTCAAAACAGGTTTTGCAGGTATAAATACCCCAATAAATTGCTTCAGTTAATTCATTTTACTTTCTTCTATTCTTTTTTATTGTCTTCCATTCTATCAAAGATAAAGGAGCCCTAATGTTACCCATGTTTCCCCTATCTGATTGGAGATCTTTCAAAGAATCTGACCCTTGATTTTCAGACTTTCATCATCAGACATCCGCTTTCATCTCTTTCACGATGAGGTTTTCCTCCTCAAAGTTTTGAGGAAATATTAGAAACCACACTGCTGACTGTTAACATATCTTGCCAGTTTTCATAAAACATCACAGGCTTAGCGTCAGATTTTATGACTAAGTTCAGTACAGTCAGCAGAGGAGTTGATCTTAGATGAATTCCTCTGGCTGATCTTGGCCTCTCTCCCATTACTTTCAGCTCCCTGACAGGAAGTGTGAACCCCACACCGAGACTGACACGAGAACAGTCACAACATCGGCAGTGGGAGAGAGTCAGGAGACGAACGGTGAGTGAGTGGGTTAAATGCAAATGACGAACACCTGTCTCCTGTTTCAGTAATTGGTGTGGAGAGAGTATATAACGCCAGGAGAAACAGGAGTGGAAAAAAGGAGAGAGAAGGACTACTGACTGCTGCCCACGCTGGACTTATCCTGAGTTTTGTTGGAGAGAATTTGTGATTTATTTGTGACCGTTTTGTGCCTGTCTGCACACCTTTTTCCTTTGGTGAAAATATTGAATAAAAGCAGTCAGTAGTCAAGCCGACCCTGTCCTCTTCCTTCCTAAACACTGAACCTTGTTACACTGGTGCCGCAACCCGGGAAGGAAGACGGAAGCCGCCGCCATGCAATTGTCCTCCGGAACGCCATTTGCGGAGATTATCAGCTCCCTCGCGGTCATGCAACAGGAACAACACAAGGCCCTGCTGGACTTGAGACAGGATCAAAAGACAGGTGTTCGTCATTTGCATTTAACCCACTCACTCACCGTTCGTCTCCTGACTCTCTCTCCCGCTGCCGACTCCGCTGAACCACGCCCCCCTCACCACAATTACATTAAGTGCACAAACAACATGGTTGAAATATAAAATGAATGTCTATGTATTGCATAATAAAACAAACTAGAAACCCAACCATGCCTAAAAATGTATTTTTATAAGGATACGGATTGTTGCAACATACTATGTTCTGTAAAAGTAATTTAATATTAATTTTACACAATAATAGCAATGTGGTTTAGTATATATTACTATTATAAATATTTAATAAATTAATTTAAAAAGTGAAGTATACTTTGGCCTTTACTAGCAACCTAGCTAAATGTTTTTTAGCCTACTAATTTCTGTTAAATATTTAATGTGTACAATAAGATTAATAGAGTTCAGTGCAATGGGAAACATTTTCCTAACCTCACCTGAAGCTCTCGTACTCAAACATGACGCAAGGCCCTCTGTCTTTTTGCCATGTCCCATTTGGGTGCCAGCTGCCGAATCTGCGTGTGTCCACAAAACTCAGAACCCTGCGTGGGTTCTCATTAGTGTAGAACCGCAGATGGGCGTGTTTTGGAAGATCGTCTACTGAGGTGAAGTGGAAAAACCCTGACATCCCAAATCGGAAAACCACATCCATTGGCTGCTGGGACAGATGTTTACCAACTTTGCGTTTACCGTCGTCATCATTTTTAATGGGTGTGAGTGTGAGTCTGACCTCTTTTCCTCTGGACTGGGCTTTGATGCAGTAGGCATCACAGCAGAATGGGACCTCAGGATTTTTATTCACTTCAGACTTCTCTACAGCTCCAGAAAACACAAGCCCTTCACACATCCTGTTGACAAACAGGCTGGCCAAATGGAGCTCAGGACCCTCCGGCATTCTTGAACATGAAAGGAAGATAGGCCTTGAAAAACCTGAACATAAGACAACAAGGGTTCAGATGTTGTTACAAGAGGCTTTCCACAAATCAGGTTCAAAATAGGACCTAAAACTCTTAAAGTCACAATGAAATCAAAATCGACAATTCTCCTTTTTATTAATTTTAACTGGAATATTGCAGTATTTATTATAAATGATTTATCCATGCACATAATTATTATTTTTTTTTATCCATGTGCCCTTGTAATCTTCAATCAATGACATCTCTTTTCTGATTACATGTATTCTGGTGCGAGGGCGGGATCAACCTGTCACTCACATGAGATCGACCAATAGCAAACCACAACATCCAATCAATTCCCAATAGCCAAAATCAAGTCCCGCCCTACATTTTTCTTGATCGAGAAGCTGTTTCACTCTGATATACGACACAACAGGGAAGAAATGACTACTACAACAAGCCTACTTTCAAAACTAATCTTTTTTTTCTCTCAACAAAAGATCAGTGAAATGAGGTGCTTAACCTTCAGAAAATAAGATTCAGATTTTAAACCTCAGGAAGTCAAACGTAATTGTTGCTTTATTTATTAGTTGTTTTCTTTTCTTTTTCTTTTTTTTTTTGCAGCCATAACCAGAATTTGTCTAAAAATATCTAAATAATCTGATTTGTGTGTGTTTTTGCAGTTTTCTAGGAATAAACTTTATATAAAAAGGAAAATAGGAATAAGTTTCTGACCAAATGGGTAACGGAGTTGAAGATTTAGCCTAAATTAAGATGTCAATCATTAGTGGAACTTAGCTAGTTTGGGACGAAAATGTACTATTTAACTCAATGTATAAAATATTAATGAATATATTATATTTATTTCTTTATAACTTTAACAGACCTGAAGCTCGACAAATTCAGTTACAGCTACCCTGATAGCACACGTACATCTCAGAGACGTCTATTTGATGTGCGTGTTTACATCTGGAAGACGAATTTTTTAGTGTTTGCTCATTTGCAACTATAGGTCGTTTCCTGTCAGATGTCAAATAGACGTTTAGAAGATGTCTTTAAGATGTTTATGATTTAGAATGTATATAAAACTGACATCTTACAGACATCCATCTATGTTTGTAAACGGCAGATGCTTTCCAGATGATCTTTAACAGACATCTTACAGACGTACGTGTGCTATCTGGGTACAATCTGTGTAAAAATGTAACTATTTACTTCCTGCTATTTGTCACAGTTTTAAGAAATGTTTTGGTAATAGGTGGAGAAATAATTTAGTAACGGGTATTTGTGCCTTAAAAAAAAGCAAGGGACACCAAAGTGTAAATAATAGATACGCTGTTAGTTAAACTTTGCTGCTAGATAGTATATTATTGAACACTAATGGAGAGCATAAGCGTTCTGTGGTAACGTTAGTTTACAATTCTTGCCAGATGTTGAACAATGTCGTTATGAAAGTCTGCTGTAAGTGCTAAGCAACTAGTATGCACGTTTAGATGCTACATGCAAAGTTCATGAATTGTCGCTTAGCAACGTGTGCTCCAAAATAGCAAGTAAGATCATGTTCAGTAAATCGCTGAATAAATTCAATGAATCGTGCAACTCACCTTTGCTCCTGATATATGTTATATAATCATGGAAACTCGCGCGGTATGTTAATGTTTATGTAACTGGCACGGGAGGATCATGGGAGTTGTAGTATTACCATTTTTTTTTTTCAGTCTGAATACTTACCTTAACGCCAAACTTTCAAATAAAATAGTGTATACACATTTATTTATTTATTTACCCTTTTTGCTGTACATAAAGCTTTCATCTCGTACAGTACAGTAAATCTGACGAGGAATTCAACATATTATCAGATCTGAGGATTTCCAACTCGAGGCCAAAGGGTAAAAAATAAAATATCTGAATAAACTCTAAACAGTTGTAAAATTGCAGTTTTAAAGATATGCCATTCCCCTTTAACAACAGATGTTTATTACATTAGTAAAAAAAAAAAAAAAAAAAGACCAAATTAAATTGTAAGTAACTTTAAGGGTCCTGAAATATAGACTGTTATTACATTTAATTTTTTTAAAGAAAAAGGAAAAAATATATATTTAACAAAATACACTTGATATTAAGACAAATACATGAGGTGAGATGAATCACTAAGAGCTTTTTGTTCTTTAACAATCTGGTCCAAAAAGAAATGAATAAATCTGATTGATGTGCTTTTTTTAAGGTCTGTGCTCAATTTGAGCAACAACATTTGACTAATAACGGTGTGAAGACCTATTGAAAATACATAATGTTAGAAAAACATTCTTCTTTTCTTTCTGAGAAGGACATTTTATATACACGGACAGATTCTTTCATCAATACTATTCAAGAAAGGATGACTGGTTCACTGTAGTGCATTCATCATAGTCTGTGCTTGTTTGAGTTCTGGAAAACAAAAACAAGGAAATTTACAATATGCCTAATACAATATCTAATTACTGATCCCAGAAGGAAAATGACTCGGCCACCTGTTAGCAGGACTCTGAACTTGTCAGCAGTGATGGAGACAACGGTGGTCTCTGTGGAGTCGGTCTCGGGGTCCTGAGCCTGAAGTCTGAGCTGGACTGTGGGTTCATTCACTTGCTTTATTTCACTGGAGCTCAGGGTGTAATCCACACGCCAGTTCACCGCTTCCAGACGACCCACTGACACGTGACATAGATCAGGATATTATGTTTAAATGAATGATTTGGGCTGAATTTCCTTCTTTTTCATTTATTGGTAATACTCACAGCGTAGGCTGCTCTCCCTCAGCTTTTCCTGTAGAGCACTGTGCTTATCCTCATACGATTTACACAGTCCTGTGGTGTGCTCTGAAACAAACACATAAATGCATAAAGGGATAGTTCACCCATCACCAATATTATCCCATGATTTACTCACCCTCAAGCCATCCTAAGTGTATGTAGCCATGTTTCCATCCACCTATTTTTATGCGCATTTTGGGATATCGCCATTATGGAGACGCCAAGATGCGCATAAATTCTAAAAATGCGCATAAAAAAACGTATGCGCTCAAATGAGTAGGATAAATTTTTTATGCGACACGAAAACATGCGCATAATCTATGATGGAATAAATTCCTTGATGCGCATCAAAAAAAGACGTGACTTTGCAATGTGACAGCATAACTGGACCAACCAGTGGACCGATCTCGTTGCACAGCATCTGAAATGCTGTTTTTGGTCATTCTGTAATGCCTGAGGAAAGTCTGTCGTTAAAGTGGTTCGATATAATTCCCTTCCAAAGCGCCTCACACGATTGCGTTCACAAACACCAGGCATCTGAATGCAAGATAACATGACAGCGTTTATTGCGTTTCGTCTGCACGCTCTGAGGCGCAAATAATTTATAATATATGAAAATTATTATATACATTGGCTTCTACTGCAGAAACTTCCATTTTTCTTAGTGATATTTAGCGCCAGTGTATCAGGAAGTGATGTTTTTGTTCTCTTTGACTCCCTGGATGGAAACACTGCTTTATTTGCAAATGTTTTATGTGATATTCAAAATTTGTGCATAAGTTAAATACGCAACTTTGGATGAAAACATAGCTTGTGACTGTCTTCTTTCAGACGAACGGATATATATTTAAAAATATCCTGGCTCTTCCAAGCTTTATAATGGTAGTGAACGGGGGGCGTGTTTTGAAGCCCCCCAAAAATGCATCCATCCATCATAAATATAATCCATATAATAAATATAATCCGGCTCCAGGGGGTTAATAAAGGCCTTCTGAAGTGAAGTGACGCGTTTTCAAGCTCCTCTTCTCTTATATCGAAATCCTCCAACATTTCTCTTTAAAATTTCTCGTTTTAGACTTTTAATTTGTGACCGGTGTTTTGTTTTGCTCTATCCTCTGCACTTTAGCGTTCATCATTACGTCATGCGTTGTTGCAAACTTTCAAAGATCAAAGTGCAGATAAAAGTAGTTATTGTCTCCTAAATAAAAAAAACAATTCTGAACTGCCTGAAACGAATTCCAGTCTTCCTGCTCAAACCTACGTAGGTTTGAAACAAACTTGCATAATGCCAGTCTATGATCTTCATTAGCTGCTCACGAACAATGTCTACTTTGACCCTCAAACATTGTAGTTGTAGAGACTGGAAGAGTTTGATTTGTGTTGTCGAAATGTTGAAAAGACATTGTTTTCTGCGCTGCACAAGCAAATCCACTTTGATGCACTTCCAAAAGATGAGGACTCGCATTTGAAGTTATACACTAAAACCGACTCCATTGTTACTGTTTGTATCACTGTGTATCACATTACCTCTGGAGCTGAAATTCAGATATGGTAATGGCTGTTTCGTTTCTGACATGCACTGTAAGCGGTAGACCAATCACAACAGACTGAACCATCTGACCAGTCAGAGCAGAGTAGGCTCTCGGAAAGGAGGGGTTTAGAAAGACTGAATCCTTTATAGAACCGTTTCAGACACTGTGAGAAAAGAGGTGATGGAAATCCTTACCTTTAGGCAACCCAAGCTGCTGTAGTTCACTGGAGAGAGATTCACTGTCTACATCATGTTTAGCAGCATTGGTCAGAATAAAACTCAGAACAGCTATACTGGCTTTAATGTCTCCAATTTCTGAATGAATAAATAAATAAATAAATAAATAAATAAAGACAAAATAGCAAGAGATAAAATACACACAGACAACGGACAAGACATATGTAGGGATATACTTTTTATGTAGGGTATACATTATATTAGTTACATATCAGTTATCAGACAATTTTAAAGTTTTTGAAATAATCATTGGTCAATTATTCATTCTTTTTATTTAAATTTAAAGCACTTTTTAAAAGGTATAATGGATATTTAACTGCTGCTCATTTCTTTTTTCTTTTTTACAATTAGACCGTCATCTCATGCTCACTTAATCTTTAAAAGCACTAATAATTTAAAAACAATGATAAATGTTATCTTTAGCAAATCTCAAAATCAATATCCATTTTTTTCCCCAAACTGTACGTTATAATGTTGTGATGCCTAAATTCACTTGTAGCATTTAAAACTACTCATTTTAGTTTTTATATTTGATTTAATATTAATATGAAATATTGTTTAATATATAAAACTGAATTTTAATATCATCCATTTGTTGTTATCAGCCATAAAATGAAGAATAAACATGGAAAATTTGATTTATAATCATTTTAATATTTCACAAATCACTATTACTGAGAATTCATGACAGAAAAACTGGGTTTTACTCACCAAATTTTGCATCTGCGGTTAGCTTTGAAACTTTGTCATACTGAAAACAGATAATTATATACTAGTTAGAGGAATATCCATTTACTGTACATTATAGCATGACTGCTGTAGCCAGAGCTCTCTTACATCGATGCCTTCATCAAGCAGATCTTTAATGACTTGCACACACAGAAGTTTCACCTTGACGCTCGACTGTGAAGAACAGCAATGAATAAAATTATTTATAATTTAGTTTTAGACAGAATGTGTCAAAAGGACACCAAAACACCTATTAAATTTAGACAAACTGCACTTACTATTCTAGCTAAGGTGCTTATTTCTGCAAGGACCCAGTCAGGACAGTCCAAATCTCCACAAAATCTGAACCTCTGAAATAAAAGATAGCAGCAAAATGAGTTGTTGACTGCTGTTGCTCAGCTTGTAAGACTACACTATATGATAGCGTGCGGTATCCACAAAATTAAAATAAATTAATTATCCCCAAAATAAAGCGTTCACACATTATAACTTTAATGGTTTCATCTGTGAAACCAAAATAAACCCAACTATCGTTCAATAAGAAATAAGATAAATACCATTATGACAGTCAGTCAGCTGCTCTTCTTGTTCTTCTTCTGGTATGTAACGGTGGATGGCAAACCAGCGCCACCTACTGGACCGGAGTACGAGTCGTCGTCGTTCCACCCACTTTGACTTGGACTGGACGGTGAAGAGATGTGCTGGTGTTATTCTGAGCGAATATTCTGAAAATGCCCCTAAAACGGCGATATTTCTCTGTCGACATCAAAGGCATTGTGGCGTATCCTTGGTTTATTTATGGAGCGTGCTTTCAGTGCGTCTTCTGCTCTTTTAAACCCAGATTAACACTGAGACAAGGTGAGATAAAAATACAAATTTGCCCTGTAATCAGACTAATTAAGTTACCATTTTTAAAGTAGCCAATATTTTATTCTATTATAGCTAGAAATGCATGTATTGAATATACTTTGTATTTAATACAATTGTTTTTTTAGTATATCAAATGATAATATCTAAATTGTGTTTGTGGGAGATGTGCCATATTATATCTTACTACAACATAACCTTACCTAGTTTTATTTGTTTCCTCAGATGATTGGCGATTGTTATACAACACAAACTATAGTCATACAGTTTTATTTCATCAAGAAGGATCAAAGAGTCTGTTGGTGGGAGGATTAAATAATGTTCTACATTTTGATGTGGACAGTCGTCAGATTCTGGAGGTAAATACTGGTCATTAATATGTAAATGATATGTGAAATATATATGAATTATGATGTGTCTAGCCTATATGATTTTGCCATTTTCTATTGAAAATATTTACTTTAATTCTATTCAAAGCCATTTCAGAGTTGGGATAAAAATATTTGCATATCAATGAGAAATTCTTATTTTTAACCCTTCAGTTAAGACTGAAGTTAATTGAGACTTTTTGCAGATGTAATCAGTAACGTTAAATTATATATTGTGGATAGACAGTCAGAAATTAAAGCCTATGACGCACACAGACAGCGGGGACCATAGCAACGAATGTGTCTGTCAGTGTAATTTAATCTAACAAAAGCAGTGAATGGCAATATCAAGTGTTCATGAAAGACTTATTTCCATCAACAAGTCCAATATGTTGCTATGGTTACAATAAATTATTTAAATGTTGTGTTAGTGAGAAAACATTCATGTGATTGGTTGCTTTGTATGTGTTTTGTTAATTGTGTTGTCATAGTCTTTTCTCTTGAATTGTCCCCAGTTATAGTTTGGCTAAAATAATTTTTACATACATTTTGAGAAGTTATCAGAATATTTTGTGACCAAGACAATAAAATAAAATACTATTTATTGAGATGCAAACTATACGATTTATTCAGATGAATTTTTATTTTTATTTTATTTATTTTTTTGTAGAACTTCACTCTGAATCCAAACTTACCAAGGTGTGGTGAGGTGAGTTTTACAATTATTTTGAAGAAGAGAAAAAAAGTGGATTTTTTTGTGGTTTAACAGTCTTACTAATATTCCTCCATCTATAATACAGAGCTCTTGTGAAAATGTAGTCACAGTAATTGAAAGATTTCAAGACTGCACATTTGTATGTGGGACGAATGGAGAAGAGCCGAAGTGTTGGAAACTGGTAAGAAATAATAATATTAATAAAATAATATTTAGAACTGCATAATTTCTGTCCAATGTTGCCGTGTAGTTTTTCTAAAAGATGCCTCTCTCTTTCCTGCTCGCTTGCTCTCTCTTGCGCAAAACTTTCACCTCAGAGAACATGCGCAGCAAATCTTCGTCCAATCAAAGTGTGCCATTCTCAAACCAAATTAAAACACAGCAAACTGTTTTTATATAAGCTTGGACTCTCTGCAATTGTGTGTCGGCTTTACAGGCTGTGTTCTTGCATATGTGTAGTTTCAGCTTGGCGTTAATTTTTATCGTAAAATTAAATTCCCTCGAATTATAAATTAGTAAATCGTGCGCATGATTCAGTAAACCGAGAGAACGAATCAGTAAATCATGCGCGCAATTTAGTAATTCGAAGGAACGAATCAGTAAATTGTGATATAAAAAATTATGTAAGCACTTATTCTTGACATCAAAACTTTAATTTTAACTAGTAAAAAAATCACAATTCTTAATATCTGAAATTGTATTTTCAATTTTAGATATCTTTAATTCATATCCTGCAAATAAATGTTAAAATGGCTTGCCATATCTCTGCTCTCTATAATTGTCTCTTTTTCAAAGTTTCCCAAAGAAAGCAATCGTTCCACTGAGGTTGTAGACGGCACAGGGATCTCATCTCACATATGCACACAAAACTCGCTGTCCCTGATGGCAGGTACGTGGGGAGCACAAGCCGCTTAATGTTTTGATCTGCTTAGGCTTTGTGAATGAGCTGGAGGATTGCAGTTGCTTATCTAGCATGAAATCTAGACTTTCACTGAGTACTTTTTTAATTGCTTGGTTTGTAATGCATATGGACAGATCCGAGAAAGGGTGTGTGAGCTCTTTCATAATGAATGTTGGCACTTTATATGTTCAGATGGAGACCTCTATGCAGCAGCTCCTCTGTACAGTGATGGAACTCTGCTGCAGTTTCGAAGAAAAGCTGGAAATCGAATCAGCGTATGGATGCATGATCAGTGGGTCTCAGGTTGGTAGAATCACATTTTCACTAAAATTACTAGAAGCTTTTATCATTTTTAGACAAGCACTTATTTTATGCATAAACAGTTTTTCTAATTTAGAACAAATCTCCAAATGTCCCCAAAGGAAGGTTATTTCAGATTTAAGGAACTAATGAGGACAAATGAGTCTAAGATGCTATATAAAGAATGCACTTTAGTATACCCTTTAGTTTTGTTGACAGACTGGGCTGTCAGCAAATTCCTCAACAAGGCAGCACTTTGTCACTCCCAAGCTATCAAAATACAAAATATCAACCTATCAAAATATGTTTTTCACAATAAACTAAAGTTGAGGTTCATTGAAATGAATAAAAATGTGGAATAGGTAGAGAAATAATTCATGACTTATTCTGACTCCCTCACAGAACCCACGTTCATCTCCATTTTTTTGGCCGAGCGCAAAAATGACTCCTTGAATGAGAAGATATACGTCTTATTTCGTGAAAAAAACTCAGACACAAGCCCAGAAGCTGATCCTTGGATATCTAGAGTTGCCAGAGTGTGTAAGGTATGTTTCTCACTTAGATATGAAAGATGTGATGGTTCTTTGTGAGGCTTCCTACATGTACGCACCACGTCTGAGAGAACCATTATTGTGGAAAACTGACCTTCAAAAGCAATTTTATCATCCTACACATTGAGGAAAGATGAATGGCCTTATCTTATAAAGGGACTTGCTTGTCAAGGATTGGTTACCATGAATTATTCCGGAGGTGGTGAAGAGAAGTCTTACGTAGTCAGAAACTCACGCAGAGATTCAAATTTAGATTGCAGGACTGAAAGCATCCCTGACATCCAACTCGACAATGCTCGCAATGAGGTCATCGCACTTCTTTCACACTTTTGTCAAGGACAACACCACTGCTATCAGCAAAGTTAGGTGTAAGCATCTTCAGCAGACAACAAGAAAATAGCCGGCAAGTTAAAGGTCTTAGTTCACCCAAAAATGAAATTTCTGTCATTAATTACTCACCCTCATTTTGTCCCAAACCAGTAAGACCTTCGTTCATCTTCGGAACACAAATTGATGATCCCCCATAGAAAGCAACATAATTACCACATTCAAGGTCCAAAAAGGTAGTAAAGACATTTATAAGGATTAGTTCACTTTCAAATAAAAATTTCCTGTTAATTTACTCACCCCCATGTCATCCAAGATGTCCATGTCCTTCTTTCTTCAGTCGAAAAGAAATTAAGGTTTTTGATGAAAACATTCCAGGATTATTCTCCTTATAGTAGACTTCAATTGGCCCCAAACGGTTGAAGGTCAAAATTGCAGTTTCAGTGCAGCTTCAAAGGGCTTTAAACGATACCAGACGAGGAATAAGGGTCTTATCTAGCGAAACGGTCATTTTCTAAAAAAAAATAAAAATAACTAGCGCCACATTCGTTCCATAAGTTGAATAGGGAAGGTGTAGGACATACAGCGTAAGCTTTTTGAAGAATATGGAAGGCGGTCTGGCGGAAGCACTTGCGAGGCGATCATTTGTGTTTATAAAGCATATACATTTTTTGAGCAATGAAAAGCATTTTTTTTTGAGCATTTTTTTCACAAGAAAATGACCGAACGTTTCACTAGATAAGACCCTTATTCCTCGTCTGGTATCGTTTAAAGCCCTTTGAAGCTGCACTGAAACTGTAATTTTGACCTTCAACCGTTTGGGGCCAATTGAAGTCCACTATAAGGAGAATAATCCTGGAATGTTTTCATCAAAAACCGTAATTTCTTTTCGACTGAAGAAAGAAGGACATGGACATCTTGGATGACATGGGGGTGAGTAAATTATCAGGAAATTTTTATTTGAAAGTGGACTAATCCTTTAATGACGGAACAGTATTCTAAAGTGTTACCGAGAACATTATTAAAGACTGAACTTTGAACAAACATTCTATTAATGGTACTGGAAGAACATTTGTTCATAACTTTGAAAGAACCTTGCCAGAACATCTGAGTGGGTTATGTGTAAAAACTTTTAAGAAATGAAGAAACCTTCCAGGGCATGTGGATTATTATCTAGGTTATATAGTTATCTGGGCTTGGAATCAGCTGAATATTTTCCACCTGTGAAAACATCAATCACTCATAGGTTGATGAGGGCGGTCCCAAGCAGTTACTCCAGAACATATGGACCTCCTTCCTGAAGGCACGACTTGTGTGTGGGATTCCTAGCGAGTCGTTGTACTTCAACCGTCTTCAGGATGTTTTCGTCCAGCATGCTGATAATTGGACGGACTCGCGAGTGTATGCGCTCTTCTCCAGCAGCTGGTAAACACTGCATTATCTTCTGATATTTCCATGTTACTTCTTGTTCAGAATGTTCCTCTTTGGAAACAAAGGTTTCGGTTTTGAGATGAACATATCAATATTATCTTTATCAATGGAGAGTTTATTTTTCTGAATACTTTCATCTTCTCACAATGAAGATGAAAAAATGTAGTTGTACTTTTTCCATCCTTACCCATAGTCATAAAAATAAAGTCAACACACCACTGAGTCAGCACACAGTCTGTAAAGTGATCACTACAAACACAATAAGTAATCTAACCCATATTTATTCATCTTATCAGTCATTGTTCCAAGCAGAATGCTGACCTTAGAGGAAAAAATTAGAGGAAGAGATTCCTGGAAATTGTTTTTTAAATAACGGCCTTGAGGCCCATTCACACCAAGACTGATAACTTTAAAGATTATTTAATTATTTAACCATTATGATATACACCGATCAGGCATAACATTATGACCACCTTCCTAATATTGTGTTGGTCCCCATTTTGCTGCCAAAACAGCCCTGACCTGTCGAGGCATGGACTCCTCTAGACCCCTGAAGGCATGCTGTGGTATCTGGCACCAAGATGTAAGTTGCGAGGTGGGGCCTCCATGGATTGGACTTGTTTGTTCAGCACATCCCACAGATGCTCGATTGGATTGAGATATGGGGAATTTGGAGGCCAAGTCAACACCTCAAACTCGTTGTTGTGCTCCTCAAAGCATTCCTGAACCATTTTTGCTTTGTGGCAGGGTGCATTATCCTGCTGAAAGAGGCCACAGCCACCAGGGAATAACATTTCCATGAAAGGGTGTACATGGTCTACAACAATGCTTAGGTAGGTGGTACGTGTCACAGTAACATCCACATGTATGGCAGGACCGTCTCGTCTGTTGGATCGGACCACACGGGCCAGCCTTCACTCCCCACGTGCATCAATGAGCCTTGGCTGCCCATGACCCTGTCGTCGGTTCACCACTGTTCTTTCCTTGGACCACTTTTGATAGATACTGACCACTGCAGACCGGGAACACCCCACAAGAGCTACAGTTTTGGAGATGCTCTGACCCAGTCGTCTAGCCATCACAATTTGGCCCTTGTCAAACTCACTCAAATCCTTACGCTTTCCCATTTTTCCTGCTTCTAACACATCAACTTTGAGGACAAAATGTTCACTTGCTGCCTAATATATCCCACCCACTAACAGTTGCCGTGATGAAGAGATAATCAGTGTTATTCACTTCACCTGTCAGTGGTCATAATGTTATGCCTGATCGGTGTATATTAGCAACCACACTAACGGACATTGTTTATCAGCTGGAAATTAGCATTCTGAAAGTGATTCCAACGATATCGTCTCTCTGTGGCTTTATCGTTATAGTTGTGATGTGGACTCTGGTATTCTTTTACATTTTTGAATGATTCTTAGAACTATATCCTTATCGTTTTAGTTATTGTCCTTGGTGTGAACGGGCAAAACAAGGCAAAACCGTTCTTTAGCTCGGCCTACTCCCATGAAGCACTGACAACTGTACTAAACCATAAAAATACCATAATATGTTTGTGGAAATTTAGGAAACAAGCTACGTTTACATATTTTTTTTCTCTGAAAAACAATACTACAGCCAGTTATTCTACTTTAAAATGTGCGTTGCGTGTCGGAATGTCTGTTTTGGAACGTGTGATCCCGCCCACTGCCAATTTACCCAATAGTATTTTGACACCCCGGGTTGCCAGTTGGTGGAAAACACAGCGTATTGCTGCCATTAAACGAACGAACTGGGTCAGAGATTGCAGATTCTCCCAGAACTTAAAAGCCATTACTTTAATTTATTTGCATATATATGTGCGTTAACAATCTGTTCTTTTAATGTTGCCATAGGAACTCTACTGCTGTCTGCATATATGCCTTGAAGGATCTTGATGATGTTTTTGAGAGTTCTTCCTACAAAGGTTATACTCGGGCCATTCCCAACCCAAGACCAGGAACGGTGAGCAACACAGTGTTAATTTCGTTAACGAAAACTATGACGAAAAATGTTCGTTGACGACCTTTTTTTTACATGACTAAGACTAGACGATGAGAGACGACACCAATTTCATTTAACGATAACGTGACTAAAACAACACGTGCAATATCGTTGACGAAAAAAGACGAGACTGAAATGTGGCTAAAAGACTAAAAAGTTTACCAAAATCACTCTTTTGAAATCACTTTTTTTGTTTTTGTTTTTGTCGAATAAAGGAGACAAAACATTACAGACTGTTTACTAGCGCTCATGCTTACGGTTGCCAGATTTCCAGAATTTAAACACTCAATCAGAGCTTTTCTGTTAAAAGAACACGTTTTACTTAATCTTTGCAATCTGGCAACCACGCACACGCGCTCTCTCTACACTGAGGAAGAAGCGCGGGTGATCTGAAAACACAGACAAGAGGCCTTTTTCACAAGAATCGGAAATCACGTGACGCGGGGTAAAGTTAGTTCCGCTATGGGTCTACGGCTATTAAATTTATATGCTCTTTTCTCAAATATCGCATCTTACCTTTTCTGTTTTCCAAGTTGCTGTTGTATAATCTACAAAGAAATTATTTTCTACTTGTTTGTAGCTTATACGGCCACTCAGACCATTGCTCAAATTTACCGGCAGGTGGATTTATTTTACCACCTGTCATACAGTATAGGCTACGCAGCTACTCATTCAGCAATTCCCCCGATCGTATCACGTACGACGAACACTATGTATATAATATTCATTAAAAAAAAATTAACTCCCAATATATACTTCAATGGGGGATATAAAGTCGTGAGATACATAATATTGTCGTGAGTTTAATACGTTTTAAAAATATATAGCATGTATTAATCCCATATGGCATTACATCCCACATTCAAGCATATGTTATAACTAATCCTGATCGATTAAAATGATTAAACTAAGACATAATTAATTTCCAACACCACACTGTACACAACTATCAGTCTTTGCATTAATGTTGCAACAGCACAATAATACTGTGCATAATACACACTTTAAGATGATGACGACAGGAAAATATGAGTGAGAGATGACTTAAGTGTTTATATATATCCAGAAATATCCAGGGTGCGAGCGGTCCTGTTTCATGAATCAGAGGATCAGGCTTGCGTGATAAGGGAGCTGCCAGCTGATCATTTCCCCAGCACGTCGCGAAAAACACTCTATACATCCCAATGTGCATACTATCCACCCTAAATAGTACTGAATATTACTAATGTCATATAGACTACTATTTAGGATGGAGAGTATGCACGTTGAGACACAGGCACTGTCTTTGTACATGGAGCGCAATAATGCACAGCCGTGCCAAACAGACACGAAGAATATAACCAGTTTAACCGCCATCACTTCAAATTATTTATTAAATTTAGCTCTTAATGAGAGCTCTGTAGTCTCACCAATAATTCACTCAAGACCGTTCAAACATTTTCATGACATTTAATTCGTAAAACGACTTTGATTCCCGAGTTGGTTCTGATCGAGGCTCGGCTATCTATCACTGTAACCGGAAAAAATTTTACCCAGCGTGGATCATTCCGGAAGCCAAAAACCCGGAAGTGTGAAATAGGCCTAGTAAGCTGGAGTTCAGCGATCTTCATTTGAGATTTTCTACTTAAAGTGTCATTTAGTCGGTCTATATTGCGCTGCTCGTTTGCTGACTAAATCTGCGACCAGAGTGTAGGCTGATATCCAGCAGTGGTTCTCAAAATGCTGAGTTTTGCCGTTCATTTAATTCTACTCCACCTTAAAATAACATTAAAACTGAGCATGTATTTCTAGCAGGCAAAATGTCGTAAATACACGACATTCAATCAAATTACCTCATCTTTCGCGGTCAAAACTGACTGCATCCACGCCAGCAAATCGCGCTACGTTAGTGCTGTTCTCGACAATATACGTTACCTTTGTAAAAGTGTGGATTTAGCACTTACTAGCATGAAGAACAAATATAGACACAGGCTGCATAGAGATTTAAGATTAAAACTCTCTTCGATACAAAAACATACCCTTCTGTGAGTTAGTTTTTAATGTTGATCATATTATACCATCAAGAATATTGCCCTAATATAATATAATATCCCGAATATTGATTTTATACAACAGTTCAACAAACAAAAGGGTCATATTAAGTGATGTACATTTTTAACAGTATTGTCCGTATTTTTGCTCTATTTTGCAACGAAAGCCACAGCAAAACTGCAGCACACAAGCTGTTTGGTGAACGAATCTGCGGCTTTGAACGAATCGTCAATGATTCAATGACCCATTTATAAATACAGCCGCTTGCTTTGATACTGAAAGAATGAATGACTCGATGATTCACTCATAAAAACAGTGACTTACCGCCACCTACTGATGGTTTTAATCTAATATTTAAAAGTATCACTTCGTTTTTATCATCACTGTATTTATTGCATTTTTTAAAATTTTATTTAAAGAATTATTTATTTTAGAAAGGTATTTATAAAGGTAAAAAAAAATGCTCTGGAAAAATGTGGAAAAGAGAGGGTACGCAGAAGGATGTTAAATCCCTCAGGGGTTACGACACTCTAGAAAGTTTGAGAACCACTGAAAAGGGAGAAGTGTAGAATTGCACAAGTGCTACTGCTAAGAGTGCAATGTCAATACAGCCTGTTACCTTGATTCAGATTTTTCATAAGCTTAAATGAATTGGTCTAAAGACTACATATAAAATAGCTATCAAAATTAATGTTGGTAACTTTGACTAAAAGTAATGACTAAGACTTGCCAAAATGCAATGACTTTTCGTCGACTAAAACTAGACTAAAATATGAAAGACAAAAATGACTAAAATGTGACTAAGACTAAAGAGCATTTTCGTCTGAAGATAAAGACTAAGACTAAATCAAAAATGGCTGCCAAAATTAACACTGGAGCAACAACACATACTTTCAGAGTAATCTGAATAAACATCCTGTTTTTAAATTAATATATTTAGTTTAGTTTGTTTGACCTCATTTGGTTTTGCACTACGCTGCATTACAACACATAACGGTTAACCACTGTGGTAAAATAATGTGTAGGGAAAGTTTTCTCTGTTTTTTACTAGTATTCACAAACACAAGACTTTCATGAATGTGATGGCAATATTCCACATATTGTTTCCATTGGTATTGTGGTACCATTTCTAAGATGACAATGTGAAGTCTGGAAAATCCCAGGTGGCAGCAGGGAGGTGCTAGGGGGTTTGTGGAGAAATAATCATTAAAATAAATAATTAAATAATAATACAAATTTAAATCACTCTTTTTTAGTACTAATAAAATAATAGTAATAATAAATAAAATTAATTAATAAATGTGTAAATATATTAGCATTTACCAAATATTTGTTTTTATAATATTGTGCTTAGAGGGTCCATCGCAGTGAGATCATCATATGTTTTAATTAAAAACTGTACTGAGTAACCTTTTGATTACAGAGAATACATATTTTCCTAAGTTTTTTTTTATATATGTATTTTTATGCCCAACAACTTCCTCAATCATTTTACTCTTGACCCAAAGGTGAATTGTTCAGGGTTATAATCATTCTATCCATTGTTGGTGAATCAAGGCTATTGTTTCCTCACAATAGCTATTTTAAATCTCCACTTATACTTGAGGAAATACGCAGTCATTTTTGCCTTGGCCTTTGTCTTTACAATGGGATGGTTATAACCTCAGATCTCAAACAATGCTAACTGAAATGACATTATGAAATAACATCTTTTCCAGTGTGTGAAAAACAGCAACTCCATTCCACATTCTACCCTCCAAATTATTAAAGACTATCCAGAGATGAAGGACTGGATTCATCCCATTCAACGAGAAACACCTTTCTTCACAAGTAATAAGAACTTTACCAAGATAGCTGTTGACCGAGTCCAAGCTTCAAATGAAAGCATGCACAATGTGCTGCTACTTGCAACAGGTACATTTGGTATATTTGCTAAAGAACTCTGTATAATAATGTTTGCTTTTTGACTTCCTTCATACCAGAGAAAATAACAATACACTTGATATAAAAAGCACTTCCCTCATTACCGGCTTTTGTCTTGTTCTCAACCTCATGTTTTTAAAAGCCTTTTTTTCCTGCTTAATGGATTCATATTATGCAATTTTATCTTTTTTTTTTTTATCCCTGAAATCTGTTTATGACACAGTCATAGTCAAAGTCTTTGTACAAAATGTTTGATATCCTCTGTCTGGATGGAATCATAGTCTAAAGCTTAAAAATCAGGGTTTGTGCCCATCATACACTACGTGATTTTCTTCAAAATCTGTCAACTGTTGACTGCCCAAAACCTGCAGACTTGACTCTGATTTTCAGCAACTAGCGCAGACTCCTCCAAACTGCAAATCTGGGAAATAACCCATGCAAAAATCATGCAGTGTATTCCAGCCTTAATAAGTTTCCATTATATGCACTTAGTACTTTCAGTTTTAAATTACTATTGATTATGCTTACAACAAATGTTCTCACTAGTTCTTTCAGACCACAGACTGTCTTGTCTTTGTTCTTCTTAGACGATGGAGTGATCCTCAAGATCCTGGAGGACGGCTCCAAAGCTTTTATCATCTCTGAAACGCATCTGTGCAATGGCTCCGCACCCATACATTCAATGAAACTTGACTCTGAGAAGGTAATCAAGCAGCCTTGTGAATAACTGAACACTTTGTAAGCAAAAATAACATCCATTTTGTCTCTTCAGAATGTGTCTGCAGTTTCTGTTTCACGTTCACTGCTGTTGTTTTTGTGTGCAGAGGAAGCTGTTCGTAGGATATCCTGGTCAGTTGTCCATATTAGACTTGCAGAGATGTCAAGACTACAATGCTTCCTGTGAGGAATGTGTTCTTTCCCGTGACCCCTACTGCGCTTGGACTGAACGAGGCTGCACGTCTCAAACTAAGTATGCTTTTATAAAGAATATTGTATTATTTTTATGCATTTTGCCATTAAAAAGCTGTCTTTTTTGAGTGATTGAGACCACCTAGAAACCACTCATATTATCTTAGAAACACTTGGTGTTTTTTCTGGTTATGCGAACGTTAGAATGTGTCAGCGTGGATGCGTTTCGTCCAACTTTTTTACCAGCTGGTGTAACGGCCCAGAAAACTCTGAACATTCTGTTGACGTTGGTTCATAACTTTGGAAGAACCTTGCTACAATGTTAGCTAAACTTCTGAGAAGGTTTTCTGTTAACTGGGTTAGAAACTCCATAGCAACACCCTGGCAACCTGCTACAACACCCTAGCATTGTTTTTAATAATTCTCTGTTCGGATTTTGTTTCAGAGGAGGAATACAAAACATTGCTAATGGACTGACTAACGTATGTAACCAAAAATCAGGTATGTTATAAGAATAATCTCATAATTGTTTTACATACAATTTTTACACAATATTTTAAGACAACAGGCAAAACCATCTTCCTAACTCGTGTATCTTTAACAAATGTCTTTTAGTGGGAAGATTCAGACGTGATGTACAACAATCATCGACAGCTCCATTAAAGATTCGACACTATGTGCCCACTGATGTTCCCTTTTATCTCTCCTGTCCTGTCGATTCCCATCATGCCACTTATAGATGGGAATATGGGGACAAGAGAAGCTCATGCCAGCAGACTCAATCAGAATGCCTCCTCCTCATCCCATCAATGATGGATGACATGTATGGCAATTACAAATGTGTTTCCCATGAACGTGATTACACCAAAACTGTGAATGAATACGACCTTTTTCGTAAGCATGCTTTTAATGATGCTGTCAAGCTCAGAGCACTGGACTGGTTAATGGCCGCATTTGTCACTAGTGCCTCCTATCTGTGCTCGCCTTAAGGTCAAGGTAGTTCTATAAATGTCAGTGCTTCCATCCTCTAGCATTTCTGATGACCTGCAAGCTGATTAAAACCATCAGCAACACGTTAGCCAGGTGCCAGTGGTTGTAGGATGTAGACTATGGCCTTATCAAGTGAGGTTTATAGGGAAGTAAACACTGAAGTAGAAGTAAGTGTCCGTCCTAGCAGACAATTACACGCTTGCCATCTGTTGAGTGTCTGTTGAGTGTATACGGTGGAGTCCAAAGTCTGAGACCGCAATGAAAATTTGGGCTTTTGTCTTTGGAACCTGGAAATACTCCGACAGTTTTAGGATTTAGAATTTTTCTGAAAAGTAAAATGAAGAAATATTTCAGAAATATTTGGACAGTTATTTTTGCAGCTGAACTTACTGCAGGAGTTTCCCTTTCAGATGCAAAATTTATGGGAGGAGAGTATTTAAATGAATCATGCAAGGTGATTTAGTAAGATTTGCGCCTGTCAATTTACTGGTTGTATGCGCCATTATTTACCGCAAAAAAAAGCCCATCTTAAACCAGACGATAACCGGCAGATTGCGTTGGACTTTATTGAAATGATCCGGCTGCGGAAATGTTAGTATTTGAAAAACAGTAGACCTGGATAACCTACTACTTCCGGCGAGATTCGATGGACACTTTACTATCTCATGAGGCCACGGAAGAGGATTTATGAATGGCAATAAAGTGACACAACTGGCGCTGGTAGGTCACGTGACAGTAACAACACAGCAAATGTATTACATCTAAATTTCATTAATTCTAGCCATATTCATACTATATACAACATACTTTTTAACAATTGCAAATTAAATTCAAATGTAGTACCTACTAAGTAAGCGATTTTGGACACACTGTCTTTGTGAGTGAATCATTGAATTATTCACTCAACTGTTTATTCAAAAACGCTGATTAATTCAGGAATGAAACAGCTACTATATGTTGCTCTGAACTATTTTCGTTGGCGGAGCAAAAACTTTTTTATCGGACTGTTGAATAAAAGCAATTTTGCACTCACAGTTGTACTGTTTTTTCCAAATATCAGCAGGGCTGCGATTCAACAACAGCACTTTTGGATCCCACTGTATGTAACAAAAGCACTTTAAATCGCTCTGAATTGTGCACTAAGCACCTTAATGTAATGTAACTGGTTCAACACTACTTTCAAGGACAGTAGCGTGTCTGTCACTTATAGTATGTTATGTAATGAGAGCCACACCAGAGATACTATTCTAGACGTCACATCAGAGAAAGGCACAGTCATATTGTTCACAGTTATTTAGGGTGTGTTTGTTTACTGAGAAACTACAACTTCCTCTCATTAATGAAGATTCATTTGTAAGATTGTGGCTCCTTATGTTTTACATCTGGCGATCGTGTTTGCACTTACTAACTTTCATAATACATGCTTCTTTGTCGTTTGTATTGTTTCAAGCACTTGGGTGTCAAAATGTGTAGAGCTAGTTCCATGAGTTTGATTTCTAAAGAGAAGCAGGATGTTTGGGTGTAATTGTATCGATAAAATTGTTCAGGAAGTCTGAGAAATGAACTGTAATAGGGTTAAAGAATTTTGGGTGTGGTGGGCAACCCAAGGTCATTACCGGACTGCTTTTGGCTGCTGCTTGTTGTGCTGCTGCAAGCAGTGCTGCTGTTGTTTAATGAAATCAGTTGAAGAAGTTTCTAGATGTGGGACAAAATAAATATGCAATGGATCACTTACAGTCAGCTTCAGGGTCATGAAATATGTAGTAAATATATTTTCTAGAATAATTCTCTTATTATTAAATTATATTTATGTATGTAGGGAACAAGATTATTCACTTTATATTTTTACCTAGAAAAAAATTTAACTCAAATTAAAAATATATATATATATATATATATATATATATATATATATATAATACACCTTATATTTTTAACTAAAAACATTAACTAAAAACAGATTTGTAAGTGTAGAACCATGACAGTTGTAAAAATGAAGGGAAATTTATGTATATTCTTTAACATGTTTTAACATACTCAAATGTGAGTTTGACATTTAATGATTGGCTTTATCATATCATTGTTTACGATGTCATTAACAAGCATGAAGATAGTGCTTGCATGCAATGATTTACACAAAGAAACAGTGTTCTCTTTAATTTTTAATGGCTTAACACATTAATTATTGAGAGGGACTTCAATGTGAGTCACAGATGTGAACCGGCTTGTTGTATTTTATGATTAATATTTTAATTATTGCACTTTCTGAAACATGCCCACCTAGAGATCCCTTCCTGTATGTGAATTTTAAGCCTTTAGATATGTAATGCTCTATTTTGTTGTACTTTGTATTTATTTTTATGCATTACTTATGCATTTCCTTTAAGTATGTCCATTATATTTAATTATAAATATATATTTTAGCACTTGAAATCTCTGTGGTCTATGTGAACAAACTCACATAAGCACATTTGGTACACACCTAACCTTCATGGTTAAGTCAGAATCTCTAATGTGCTTTGAATAACCACTGGTAACAATACAAACAGTGATAGGACAAAAAATATTACCAATTTTTTTTACCTTTTTAACCAATAATTCCCTCAGTAAGTGTTCTGAAACAGAGTTTAGGACCAGAAAGACACTTGTTTTTATTTAAAATAAAAACAAATTCTAGGAAGAGGACTATTTTCATAATCTCAAACTGATTATAATGTAAACCATCTGGTCTCTCACTGGCTTTGGAACACCTGTGCCAGCTGGAGCAAGACTCATACAGAGCCGGTCTTTGAAGTCGTGCAGACCACGGTATTCACAAAACATCTTAAGGCTAAATAGATCCTAGTCTCACATAGCCAGACCTTCAGACTGATGACAGAAGGTCTGGACTCTATCACAGCTTTCATTGGCAAAGGACCGCCCAAGAGGATATTTGACTGACATGTAACGCATCCAATCACAGTTCGTTTTGTTCCGCATCATGTTTAGGGGCGTGAAAATGTAAAGTCGATGTCCCTATAAGACCGGCGTACATCTAATAAATCATTCATTCAAGAACATTGCGCAAGTTTACTGCAACAATTGAGCCACGAACTTCACATACTTTTGAAAATCCAATGTTAAGTTGATCCTGGTAAGCGCTTATTGTCACAGTTGTAAACACGATGGCTTTCTTCTTCCACAAAGGGGTTTGGTGTCACAGCATTTGTTTCCAGCTGGACCAAAGAATGCGACACACACGTCTCCCAGATATCCTGTAGAATTCAACCAACCAGATGACGACTTCGAAACTCCTTAAGTGTTTCTAGATAATTGTGCCATATGCATAGAACATTCAGCCAATGGTCCGTGGGAGTGACGTTTCAGGCTGAGACTAAGTAGCACCTAACTTGCCAATTTAGAAGAAACTCTTGGGCGTGTTAGTCCTAAAATTAGGATTCTAAATTTTAGCTCTAAGAGTATTTCACAAAGCATTTTAGAGCTAAAACTAGCTACTAAATCCATGAAAAGTTAGGAGTAGTCAAGAGGACTCCTACATCACTAAGACCAAATCACAAACGTTCCTAAAATAGTTGTTGCCGGCAATCCGCCTCAGCAATCCACCCACGCAAAGACACTGTGTACACTATTGAGGCAATAGGTGATAGAGCCTTGGGTGCTGAGCCTTCATAAATGCAATAAATATTTTGATTTATAGGTTTTAATCTGCAATGACATAACATAAAGGCTCATTTATGTACAGGCCAAGTGTACTGAATGATGGAGAATAAAAAATTGTGGTCAAGTTGAAAATAAAAAGAGGTATGGTGTGCGTTCCGAGGACTCCCAGAGTACTCCCTCATATCCTGGGAGTAATAACCAGCCGAGAGTGAGGAGTCAGGGATGCATGCCTCCTCCTGAGCAGATTACATAGACCATTCCTCCCGAACTTTGTTTTTAAAACATAATTTGACGCTTGAATTCTGCAATCGAGATGAAGACGTGCAAGAGGCTGACAATTAGCTCAACTAGTTTTATTAGTGACACTTAGCCTACATTTTAAAATCTTTATTTGAATATGGCGACATGATACCTCGTTCTAAAATATATCTATGATTAAATCGCTGACAGAGACCCATCCCCCATCAGCCAATCACTGTGTGCATAGTTAGTAAGTGTGTTGACATCATCCATAGCAACAAGGACAACCCCGCCCTTTCTCTTAGCTTAAGACTTCTCTCTTCTTAGTAAAAGTTGGTCTCAGCTGCTTTGTGAATAGGTTTTAAGAGAAAACTTTTAGATAAGAACTTTTACTGCTATTTAGGAGAACTCTTAGTGGTAAGATAAAATGTTTTGTGAATACAGACCCTGGTCTCCATAGATGAAAATATGTATCAGTAATTAGATCAAATCTGTAGCGAGGTTAGTAGTTCATACACTTAAGATTTTAAAGGGCAAACAGCTCTAATAAAATAGGGTGGACTGGAGTTTTAAAGTAATTGAATGGTTTTAAATGTTTCACAATAACCCTTATGCTGTGTTGAAAACCCTGTAACACCTTTGTTGTTCCCGGTGAAAAATGACCGGCCTTTTAAAAATAGCTTGAAAATCACTCGTTATGCTATATTTTATGCTATATTATCACCAAATATTGGATTTAATCTTTTATTTAACTTGTTTTCTTTCAGTTAGGATAGGTTTTGTATTTATTTTTGAAACTGACTGATCGTAGGCCTCAGTGATCCGAGCCTCATTGATCTGAGGATAAATTTCATCTCTGTGAAGAAGAAAGCCTGTGTGTGTGTGTGTGTGTGTGTGGTAGCGCAAGTGTCCGAGGTCTTTATCTTTGCAAGCACACATGTACAGTACATATGTGAAAATGAACATGATGAACATTCTCCTGAACACTATATGTTTCTCTTATTTTCAATCTCCCCCATTCATTTTCAATGGATGGTTATTTTTAAATTATTATAATCCAATATTTGGTGATAAAATAGCATAAAGAAAGGCTTTTTTTTTTGTAGGCCGGTCGTTTTTGACCGGGAACACCATAAGTGTGACTTTGTGCCATTTTGTACAAGATAAAAGCATTTCAGTCAGGACCAGGTTTGATTAAGATTATTGTAGAGGCTCTGAATGTTATATGGTGGCAGGCTTAATGACGAATGCGGAAGTGCAGAGGATAGAGCAAAACAAAACACTGGTCACGAATTAGAAGTCTAAAATGAGAATTTTTGAAGAGAAATGTCAGAGGATTTCGATATTAGAGAAGAGGACCTTCAGTTTGTTGCCCAGCCCTATTTGTTTGAACCGCAAGAGGCGTCAAAGCTTACGCTACTCCTACATTATGATCAACCAGTGCCAAAAAAAAAATAAATAAAATAAAAAAAATACAAAACCTGTACTAATTAAAAGAAAACAACTTGACAAAAAGATTGAATCCAATTTTTGGTGATAATACAGCATAACAAAAGATTTACAAGCTATTTTTTCTAGTCCTGTCATTTTTGGGAACACCACAAGTGTAACAAGGTGAGGAAAAAAATACAAAAAGTATCCCAAAAAATGTTGGGAAGTAGTTATGCTCTGTGTGAGCAAAGTCAGTAAGTTTTAATCCGCTGCGATAACATTATCTAACATTTTCGGGAAAAAGAAAATCCTCTCCGGGTCAAAATGACCCAAACACAACATAAAGGATAAACTGTGTTGCATGTCAAAGAGAATAAGTAAATGTATATAGCCTACTGTACTAATACTTAAAATTGCTCATTTAGAAATATATATGTAACATTTATTTCAAAGTGAAGTTGAGAAAAGATTATTGGGGACATGGGAATTTGCACATCAAGTGTTTCAAAAAGTTTTTTATTTTTTTTTCAGGTACTAATTCATTATGAATTTGTGTTAAATGGGGTACATCTATGCATGGAAACCCATGTAGCATTAAAGTTGATTAGAATTTTTTGTAAAATACAAAGTATTGTTTCATGGGGACATAAAATCCACCAAATGTGTAGGAATGACTAGGGCTGGGTAAAAAATATCGATTTCTTGATTCTCATTTTTACGAACCGATATCGATTCTTAAATCCCAAGAATCGATTAGTCTAGTCTGTTTTCAGTTGATGAATGAGCAGAATACGTAGCGCCTCTCATCCAATAAATCGCAATAATCTTTGTGCTTTGTTAATTTTTATATGAAGCAAAGTCTCAGATTTCAAATGACGTCCATCTTATTATGAGATTCAAAAAATAAATACCGTTTTGGCGCTGTTTAATGTGACGTGACAGATCGCTTTAGCGCCTCAGTTAAAGAGAAGCGGCAGCACGGAGCGCATGTGAACATCCTATCCTCCGCTTTAATACCAGTTACAGCGCGAAATAAACACGACTAAACATCTGAAGGTATGTTAAAATATACAGTACAACTTACCGAAATCCGTATCATGTCTCTTGTAATAGCTCAATCAGTGTTTCAACCTCGGAAAGACGTCAATAAAACAGCTTGTGACCATAAACTCATTAGTCAGCTAGAAAAATGAACTCTAAAGCAACATTCTGATAAATATAGCTATGAGTATGCACCGTTACATATTCATTATAATTTTTAATGTTCTTCAATATTTAATGCATATTTGAATAAATCAGTTATGACAGCCGTGATTTAAATGTTTATATTTCAAAAAACCGAATTGGAGTAGAAAACTTTATTTATAATAAAAACATCATTGAGTGTAATTTAAGTGTTTGTATAAGTTAATTTAACTTTCAGTATTATTATAGTAGTACCAACTGACTTACATGTGTAGTTTACAGCATTAGTTGAGAGATTTTTTTCCTCTAGAAAATTTGCCATGTACTGTAACTGAAATACTACATCCAAAATCGAATCGAATCGAAATCGTAATCGAATCGAAAGCATGTGAATAGTAATCGAATCGAATCGTGAAAATTGTGTCAATACCCAGCCCTAGAAATGACCCATCTGTGCACTATGAAATTTCCGCTAATTTGTTTTGAGCAATCCGACCAATGGCGTGAGTTGTGGGCAGTACTATAGACGTTTTCGTAACATTTTTGTAGTTTCATTTGGTAGAGCTAGTGGCGCAGAAATTATGGACGTCAGCAGGCAGATGAGATTACTTGCTATTTAGACAGTTATGTTACTCATATTTATTGGTGATTATTTTATATTGTTTAATTAAGTTTAGACACAAGTTCCTGAAAAGACGACCCTACCAAATCTTGGTATTGTAATGGTGCCTTGTGTTTACCTGATGCCTTTCCCTCAGAAAACATAAAATCCCACAAAATACTCTTGTAGTTATTTTAAACCACAACAAATGTCATTAAACGTCACATGTAGTGACTTTTATTGCCAGTCTTCCATCATATGAAATCAGTTTTTCCAAACAAAATTAGGTACTCTGGGTCATTGCTTGTGGCCGTGACTTATTTTATGTGACTGGAAAATAACAAAGGGGGGTTCATATGACATTTTTTAATTAGGTTGTCTAGACAGTGGTGTCACTATATTGTTTTTTGGGGTCATATCTATTGTGTAATTACTGTGTCAGTATAAGCATTTTGTTTCAGATTGTATTCATTCCCACAGTGTTTTGGTATTACATCCTACTTTAGGATTTCTACACATTTAGCAGTTATATTCAAAAACCTGAACATTTTAGATATTTACAGACAGACAAGTTATAAATGGTCATATACATGAAAAACATTCCATTTTGTGTGCCTGGAAAATCATTGCTCATGATAGATGCTTCACATCTGAACCAGTCTAATGTAATTTAAGGAACTGAAACTAGTTCAGACTGAATCAAAAACCAAAATAGAGTAGCTAAAACTGGCTGAATTAATTCTAACACTAACTTTATCCTTAAACCGGAGGTGACGCATTTCATCTGTAAGCACAGTGTGTGAACTTCAAAGCACTCTGGTTTGATCATATAGCCATCATACAGATGAGAATTTTTAGACTAATCACATAATGCTTCACTTTACATTGGTGGTTTGCCCTCTGTGGTAAAGAAATCAAATCATAGATCAGCATATTACAGACCATCAATAGGCGTATCACTTCCTGAAAGCTTTTTATATTTAGATTCGTTCAAGGAAGCTTAAAATGCAGTATCAATATCATGTTGCATTAGTGGAATGAAAAAACTGATATAGATGCATTTATCATGGTTTCTGTGCAATTCAGTGTCTGTGGCATCATATTTGCTCTTGCAGGTGACAGTTATATTCCTCAGCAATCATTTAACTACAGAATTTTTCATAAAAAAAAAAATTCAAATATAAACACAGAAAGGACTCCTGGCTCCGCTGGGGGTCGAACTGGGGACCTACTTGCTGTGAGGCAACAGTGCTTTTCATATAAAAATATGAAAGACAAATAATAAATAAACTTATTTTTTAATATAATATTATAACTGCTGGTGTGATTGCTAATGAGAGACGAGCGCGACACACGGCTCGAGAGCAGTGGAGCTTCTATTATGCCACAGTAAAGTGTATGTGGGGTAACGCAGCGCTGTTTATCATATTAGATACATTTGAGTGTTGAAAATGATGTTATAACGTTACTCTGCGTTCGCTCGGCTTTTGCTATGAGACACTAGTTGCGCACTGCAGTGAGCTAGATCGATATTAGAATGCTGGATGGCTTGTGTTGATAAATGGTAATCAATTAATTTTAAAACATATTGTATGATGAAGAAAATGGGGTATTACTGTTATTAAAATAAAGCTGCATCTGATTATGCTATGTTAGCCACTTGACCAAATAGTGTTTTTCTCTGAGGCATGGTAAAAACATGGTACTCACGGGAAATCAAGAAAACGAGATTCAAATAGACTTTTCTGTGTGTAAATGTATCCAAACAGTTCCCTTGTGTAATAAAACATATAATATATTAAAACATCT
Source organism: Mylopharyngodon piceus (assembly GCA_039654765.1). Taxonomy (NCBI): domain Eukaryota; kingdom Metazoa; phylum Chordata; class Actinopteri; order Cypriniformes; family Xenocyprididae; genus Mylopharyngodon; species Mylopharyngodon piceus. Next base: position 1,840,585 of record CM077459.1, on the reverse strand, counting down.
TTGGTGTTTCCATGGTTTCTACAAAATAAAACCGGAAATCGAAGGTAACACAGGAATGATGTCATTGATAAGCGACGCACAGACACGGTCCGTATCCTGGTGAAAAATTGCTTATTTCTCTGGATTGAAACATTCTTGGAAACATCTGTGATAACGTAAGTACACACGTCAACAAAATATATAACACTGTTCAAGTGGTTTTTGGATATTTTAATCCAAAAATCTTACATATTGTGCCTTTAAGTCACAGCCTTTGATTTGATAATCGCACTAAGCTATGTCACGATCGTGCAGGCCTATTTGTTTATTTTAATTTTACATCCGATATAATTACCTACTTTTCTTTAGCTTTTCATCAGCTCACGAACCGTTTTGGAAACCCTTATCTAAACTGAGAGAGCTAAATTGTGTTATGAGCTCAGGGGATAACAAGGAAGGGTGGGCACTGAAATGTGTAATGGAGTGTTAAGAGGTTTCATCACCATCTGCTGAACAGTTTCTTGCATCAATGACAAGCATCTCCCAACTGATATAGCCTTATTTATATACTGACGTCTGCTGAGGATTGAGGAATAAAAAAAGAATCAGGCTGCTGAGTGTCTGTCGTCAGCTATAAAAGTAAGAATGAAATGTGAAATACTTGCATACCTGTCTGTACTGTCAACTGTCAAGTCGCAATGAAACAGAAGTCGCCTTTTCTTGTGTTAAATGGCTTCCCGAACAAAAAAAAATGTAGGGCGGGACATGATTTTGTCCCTCTGGAATTGACTAGATGGTTGTGGTTTGCTATTGGTCCATCTCATGTGAGTGACACATTCTCCTGTCCTCGCGCCAGTAAACACAGTGTTGCCAAGTCTGCTGTTTTCCCGCGGAATTGGGCTGCTTTAACCGTGCGTTCACACCGCCGCCAGAGAGAGCGTCAAAATTCGCCTTGGCTGCCCTGCCAACAACGCTGTACTGTGCGTTCAAACCGCCGCCGGCAGGAGGGTCAAAGTAAATGACAAGTTGTGGCAACCAATCGGAATCCTCTCAAGCGAGGACCTCTACATTCCGATTGGTTGCCGCTGAACCGCGTCATAGCTCATTACCATAAAGTTGACCTGACTTTAACTCTCCTCGACGCTCTCACCGTCCAAGACGCGCCGCGCCGCGCCGCTCTCGCCGCCCTCGCCGCCGGCTCACATTGAAAATGAATTACTTCCTGTCACTTTGACGCTCTCGCCGGCGGCGGTGTGAACGCATGGTAACACTGTTGTTGTTTTTCATGTTCTCCGGTTAAAGCGACCCCTAATGACATGATATTTAGTCCCTCGAATGTGAATTTTACCAAGGGAACCCTGCCAAAACCGGACTGCACCCCCCAGAACGCGATTTTTACCGGGGGAACCCCCTTAAAACGCGATTGGGCTAGTTTTGAGTAGCAATTGGGAGGGTTTTGTTGTGAAAACCTGGCAACCCTGAGTAAACGCGTCTTCAGAGAACAGATGTCGCTGCAAGAAGGAGGGGGAAGTTACAATGGCATATAGAAATAAAAATAATGTTGTGCACGGATAAATAATTTATTTAGCTAATTTCATGGTGGCTTTCAGTTAATTTTTGTTTCATCTCCTGCAAGAATATTAAGCATAACCTCAGTTCTACCCCAATCTGTTTATTTTTTGACCACAAAGGAAGAGACTGTCTTTAGGTACAGTAAGCCTCCCATCCTTCCTGCTTTTGGTCACACCATCCCAGCTCCCACTGTGCGAGACACGGTCGCAGCTGGCATGATTTCAGTAAGTTCATCCAAAATGATCGAAGCCATTAGTGATCACTTTTTGGGGCCTTTCTTCATCAATTTATTATGAGGTATCTGAAGTAGGCACATAAACATTGATTGGCCCCAGAATGTATCTGAAAACCTAAAACACATTTAAAATTGCATTAAATAGGCAAAAAAAAGAGGAATTGTTGCATAAGCACAATTTAATCAAAACATTTCAGAAAAAAAAAGGTACGTTTACAAGAATGAACTGTTCAAAATTAAGACAAAAGTATCATTCTGGGCTCTTGGTTTCAGACTGAGAGGAACATGTCACGATAAACCATTGCGATATGCAGGAGACAATGACCTCTAATGGTCTGAAGGAGGAACTGCAGGTAAACTCATGAATTCATGCAACGCTAAAAGATCATATTGTTCATATATAGCATATTGTTTTTTTCAAATCATGTCTTGTCCTTTGCTATTATTCATTAATATTAATTATAAGTAATTTATATTTGCTGACACTGGCCGAGGCAAACGAGAAGGGAAATCTTTATGGGAACACTGCAAAATAGAAACAAATGCAGGATTACTGTAAACTCTAAAAATAAAATCAATTCATAGATGTTTACTTCGCGACTTCTGCGCTGCAGTTAATGGTATTCAGTTCTTCACACATTCTGTACTATTCTATCTATCTATCTACCTACCTACCTACCTATCTATCCCAGAACATTCCTTCAACTACCCTCCAAAAACTGCATTAAATTATCTTTTGAAAACCTCATAACTCAACTGTAATGCACAGCACGTCTCCCTTAACAAAGGCAAGATCTAACACTGCATAATTATGTTTCTTTTTATTTCACCTCCCATGTGTATCAATACAGCCAGTCAATTTTTCCAACCGTCAAAATTATTGCTTTGGTGTTCAGGAGACTGATCATGAAACTGAGCAACACTGATTTATAAAATCCACACAATATTTTTCTCATTCAGGCAAAGTTCAACATAAGACCCAAACTTCTTTATTAGGACATTTAAATAACAGACTAAGTGTTTTACAGGATTATTGTGGATGTATGCATGAAGGGTACATCTGAAGGCCCAGAGATTGAAGATCTACAAATTGTGTGAACTGTTTTGGAAAAAAATGCAGCAGATAGTATATTTATATACAAGTGTATGTGAAGAAAATCTAGAAGTTGATAGCTTTTCCAAACGAAGCAGCAAGGTTGGCTTCTCTGAAGGCCTCTGATACAGTCTGGGAAAAGAGGAAAATGTTTTAAAAAACAAATGTTACAATTATTTAAAAAAAAAAAAAAAAAACATTTAAAAAATATGTATTATTAATAATAATAATAGAATTTTTAAATGTAAGTTTAATATTAATTATTTTACAATTAAAAAAAAGACAAAAAACAATGGCCAAGATTAGTGTGCTCATTCTTCAGAAGTGACTTAAAAATAGTAACTTAATAGAGAAAATAAAGTAAAATAAATAAATAAGTAGACTATATTCAGAGACACTTGCGAGGTGGGCAAAAGAGAAAAAAAGTTGCTTAACATTTGAATTTTTTTTTTTTTTTTTCCATTATTATTATTATTAATAATTAATATTTTTAATTATAGTATTTTTACATGAATTCATTTACAAAAAAAGAGGGAAAGTTAGACATGTTTGAAAAATAGACACAATGTTGCAATTTATTATTACTATTTTATTCTTTTAAATTAAGATATTTTTATTAATTATTTTACTATTAAAAATGGTAATAAAAATAAAAAAGGCCAAGATTAGTGTGCTCATTTTTCAGAAGTGACTAATAAAAATAGTAACTTAATAGAGAAAATAATTCAAAAATCAGCAGACTATATTCAGAGACACTTGCGAGGTGGGCAAAAGATGAAAAAGTTGATTAACACATTTGAAAAAACAATGTTGCAATTTATTATTAATAATAGTAATATTTTACTTTAAAGCTGCATTCCGTAAGTTTTGTGTCTTTGTCGCCATCTCTGTTTGAAACCTGCAATTGCAGTTGTTTGCGGAATTATGCCTCGGCGCAACTCCTCAGCGCGGACATTATAAAACATTACTACAAGTTTGCCGTTGTGAATCGGGCTAAGGTAAGGAGATAGTTTTGAACACTGGCTGGTTAAAAAAAAATTGATTGACCTTTTTAATTTTTAACCCAAAAAAAAAGTTACGGACAGCAGCTTTAAATTAAAATATTTTTATATTCATTATTTTACAAATAAATTTAAAATAATTTAAAAAAAAGAGAGTGCTCATTTCTCAGAATGTCCATTAAGCTCAAAGTACAGTTAATTTTTTTATGCGTACGCTAGCGTATGCGTACAGTCAAAAGTATTCTTCATTTGATAGCGTGCGCGAACACAGGCAGTCGACACATGCGCTCTAGAAAGTTTCATCTTTGTCTGAGCCATTTTTCTCCAGAAGTTATAACTGATAAACATGTCTTTGTATTGTTTTAAGCTACAGTTGCAGCTCTCATAACACTCTCAAACAAACGCTTGTCAATGCGGGCATCTGTTGTTGTTACAGTCTCTGGTATTTTGTTGTTGTTGTGTCTCTCTTTAGTTTCGTTTTCTACTGTGAAACAAGTGTTGCCACCTTGTGGAACAACTGATTAGTGCAAAACAAATTCAATGCGCATGTGCGACCTGCGCGCACAAAGTAATCAGGCAGAGTGCATACAGTACACACGTACTATTCTGGTGACAAAATCTGCATCGCACGCACTGTACGCGGACCCTTTAATAAATGGAACTTAAGAATAGAGAAAATAATCCATTAGACTATATTCAGAGACACTTACAGGGTGGGCGTGACACACTCTTGCAATATCCTCACATGATGCTCCATATTCCATAGCTAATGCAGCCTCATTAATCATCTCCCCTGCCCCCTGTAAAATGAAAAATATATGAATTATCATATCATTAAAAATGACTTCCTACACAAGAAAAGCAAAAGCAGATATATCATTACCGATCCCAGAATGTGTGCTCCCAACATCCTATCTGTGTCCTTGTGGCTGAGGATCTTTACCAGTCCATCTGTATCAGCATTCGTCTTGGCTCTGCTGTTGGCCGCGAAGGGGAATTTGCCCACTTTATATGGCACACCCTGGAAAATGGGCAATTATATGCCATTTTAGGAGGAAATGTTTGATGTGACACACAATTTAAGATGGAGAGGTGTGCTAAAATAACAACGAGTCTACTCACTTCCTCTTTGAGCTGTTCCTCGGTCTTGCCGACCCAGGCGACCTCAGGGTGTGTGTATATAACGGAGGGCACGCAGTTGTAATCGATATGGACGGCTCCTCCTGCCATTCCCTCGACACAAATAATACCCTCATCCTCGGCTTTATGGGCCAACATGGGTCCAGCTACAACGTCTCCAATTGCATAGATACTAAAAAGAGATTAGAAACACAAATTAAGACTTGTTTGTCGCAACAAACACAAGACAACTCATTTGAAATCTCCATACCTGGGCACTTTGGTCTGGAAACGGCCATTGACAGGGATTCTCCCGCGGTTATCCAGTTCAATACCGACAGACTCAAGACCGAGGTTACCGGTGAAGGGACGGCGGCCAATGCACACCAGCAGAACATCACAGGTGAGCGTCTCGTTTTTGCCACCAGCTGCAGCTTCCACACTAACCAACGGAAACAACATAATGGGCAAAAGCACTAGAAGAATTTCGATCCTAATCAGCATTTGGAGAAACGCCGCACTCACGCCACATCGATCTTGCCGTCAGGTCTCTTGGTGGCACCCATGACCTTGGTGCTCAGTTTGAACTTCAACCCCTGCTTCTGGAGAATTCTCTGGAAGTTCTTGGAGATCTCCATGTCGATGCCCATTCCACCGACGTGGCCGAGGAACTCCACTGCTGTAACCTTGGCACCAAGCCTCTGCCAAACGGACCCCTGGGAACAAACAGAATGGATCTCCATAATCAAACCCAAATCAGAAGCATCATCAGTCCTCAAATGTTACAAACATGCACTTTTATGAACAAACTAAACAATTTAGATCAGTCTTATGATGATTACAGAATGAAATTCTGTTATATTCACACTATAACCTTCCAATCGTCCACTCACCAACTCTACGCCAATGACTCCTGCTCCAATCACAATGAGCTCCTCTGGAACTTTCTTGAGGGACAAAGCACCAGTGGACGAGACAACACTGTCTTCATCAATCTATCACAAGGGAATAATATTTCAGATTTAATATTCATGATCTGAATGCAACATACCGACACATCGGCTGTGTAATTATACGAGATGGCGGACAAATTAAGAAAAATGTTGATCACAAGACATTTACAAAAATTTAATACACAATCAAAATAAAAACCAAAATCGCAATATGGCTTAGTGCGATTATCAAATTTCAAAGGCTGTGATTTAATTAAATATAAATATATGTGTCTCAGAGTGAAATTGTTATTGTAAAGAAGTGCTTATAAACTGGCTGTTGTCAACAAGAGACAAAAAAGCTTGAAAATTTAAGAAAAGGTTTTGAAAATGAACAAATTAAGACAGTTACAAATATTAGTATTGCCATTTTGCAGCTGTACTGTAAATATATATTAATAATTATTAGTTTTTTCTTAAATATCTGATTTTTTATTTTACAGTTAAATACTATAATTGTAATAATTCTAATTTTGTTTAATAATTTTATTAGTATTAATTATTTTATAGTCAGAATAATATATACATCATTTTTTGTGAAATTGTGCAGCCCAACAAAGCACAGCAAACAATGGAGCATTAAAAAATAAATAAATAAATAAATATATATATATATTGCAATTTCTATCAGAAAAAAACAAAACAAAACAAAAAAAAAAAAACAGAAATTAAAGCTGTGGCGAAACATCGATTTTTGTCAGGCCGCCACGGACACGTCCTTCAACGAAAACTCAAGATCTTCGCAATTTAACGTTGCAAAGGCCTTTAGTTTAGACTGACCAAATATGATGTTGATCTGATTAAAGCTCTAGGAGGAGTTTGTTAAAGTACAACATCTGGAAATGGCAAAAACTGCACAAATTTTGCAGAGAAAATTAAAAATATCTCACTTCCTGTTGGGTTTTCAGATTTTGCACCCCGGGACTTTTCTGTAGGTACTGGGCTGTTACATGTGTCTACAGAATTTCATACCTGTACGTGAAACGTAGTGCGAAGGGCGCTTAATTGAAATTTTGTAGGTGGCGCTATCGAGCCATTTTGCCACACTTAATTCTGAAACCCATATCAGACTTAAATTTTCACCACTTCTGATGTGTGTGCAAAGTTTCATGAGTTTTCGAGCACGTATAGGCCCTCAAAAATGCGATTCATTTCGGAGAAGAAGAATTGACCGAGCAATTACAATAGGGTCCTCACACCATTGGTGCTCGGGCCCAAAAAAAGAGATTTTTTTTCAACAAATAGTGCAGCCCTAACTTAAAAGTAGAGAAAATTAATATTAAATATTTTAATAATTAAGAATGTGCTATTTTACCCAATATTGCAACAATGCGTATTAAAGTTTTGTGCAATTAGCTTAGCAACATGCTAACATCAAACACTTCTGAAATCAATTATGAGTTGAGGTTTCCATGGGTGGTGCATGAAGATATTGTTTCAAATCGCTCACTTATAAAGTTCACTTATGGGCATCCAGTTAGGATGCTCACTTAGAAAGCAGCTGTCTGTAGGCAGTAGACAGCAAGGCTTAGGTTTTGGACCAGTCTTCTTGTCTATTGCTCATGTACCTCAATGCCTGGGAAGGGGGTGACCTCTGATCCAGTAGCGATGAGGATGTTCTTGGTGTTTATGACTTGTTCTCCATCAGCAGTCTTTGCGGTCACTTGATTCTTGCCAGTTATCATTCCGAAACCGTTGACGTGAGTTACCTACGGATCACAAAAAATCATTATGTATGGTTTTAAAAGGTTTATTGCTATACTGTCACATGTGAACAGAGAATAAACAAATAAAACAAATGAAAAAAAATCTCACTTTGTTCTGTTTGAATAAGTGTGCGATTCCTCCTGTCAGAGCTTTGACGGCCCCGCTCTTCTGCGCCATCATCTTCTCCAGGTTCAATGAGAGCCCCTGAACTAATGCAGAATAAAAAAATTACGAAATGACTAAAAAACGATTAAAGTGCCCCTATTATGATTTTTCAAATATTACCTTTCATGTAGTGTGTAATAGCCATTTATGAATGTAAAAATATCTGCAAAGTTTCAAAGATCAAAGTGCACAAGTTTGTTATTTTAGCTGAAAGCAGAAATTCAGATATGGTAACGGCCATTTCTTTTTCTTTTTCAACACGCGCTGTAGATCACAACCAACCAATAACAACAGACTGGGCCATCTGGGGCACGTTCAAGCTCAAATCGGTGCGCAATGTTTTGCAACGGTTTCCAGGTTGAACGACATGTTTCCTGGAAACGGTGTGCAACGGGGTTTGAGATATGTTTTATCTTGTTTGGTGGGTGTGTCAAAAATGTCCACCCAATCAGCAGCAACATGTATATAAACCACGCGGTATTAAAGAGACAGCTCGCACAATGGGTCCAAGTAAAGTCGTTTACAAATGTGTCCGCTGCAGCTCGGTATACGCAACAATCGAAGATATTAGAAGACATGTTTGTCGTAAAAGTTTTATAGTAAAAATATAGCATATCAATTCTTTAAAAAGAAAACAAAGAATGACCTTCTCAGCTGCCATAGTTGCAATTCTTGCGTCATCAGAACAGGGTGTTCAACGCACCACCGTTTCTGTTTAAAAAACGTTTTGCAACATTTTGTTGGGGCTGAACGCAGCCCTGACCATTCAGAGCAGAGTAGACTAATCAGAACAGACTGGGCCATCTGACCATTTAGAGAAGAGTAGGCTCTCAGAAAGGAGGGGTTTGTGATCCTTTATCAAACCGTTTCAGATACTGTGAGAAAAGAGGTGATGCTGCCATGTATATCATGAGAAAATTAAAGTGTTTTTTGACCTTAGTTGCATGTAAAACTATTGTAGGAGACCTCCAAAACAACATTAGGAATAATAGGGGCACTTTAAAATACCCACAATCCTCTATAATGTATTACAGTTCAAATGTCCTCTGCCAGAAGAAAAACATTCAAATCTATTGGCTTCTGCAAGTCCTTGATGTTCAAGTCACAATAAAAGATGTTTATGTGGACACATACCACGTTTACACTTGAACTTACTTTCAATGCCTCTGCTTTCGAAATCGTTCCCATGTGCCAAGTGATACAGGTACGAGTTGTTCAGCAGAGCCTTAATAAGGCAAAAAAATAATTAAGTTAACCATAGTTAAAAGCATTTTGGAAAAGCATTTTTAAAATCACAAACCTTTGACGGAATGCAGCCCACATTCAAGCACGTCCCTCCGAGGGTCGCGTTCTTTTCCACACATACTGTCTGTGAGAGAAAGTTGCTTGTTACCAGTGCAGTCAGAACAAAAGCCGAGGGCATCTGTGAACAAACGGATACCTTAAAACCAAGCTGAGCTGCTTTGATGGCGGCGACGTATCCTCCAGGCCCAGAGCCCACAACTGTGACATCAGCATCAACTTTGACAGAACAAATTATTATTTGAATATCACTTCATATTAAAGCATTTCATATCATTTAAGTTTAACATAAAGGTCATGGCTGAAGATTTGTAAATACAGCACTATCAATTAATACATTCAAATATGATTTTAAGTCATCTTACTTGCTGCTTTGTCAGCATATGTTCTCGCAGACAAGACTGTGGCTCCGTGCAGCTTGCAGGGAAGGTGCTGACCTCGCTGTATTGTTCAAAAGAAATAGAAACAAAATTATTTTATTTTATAATACAGATATGGTATACGTTCTCCATACTCTTTTTTGATGCTTACAAATGACAAAGAAAATATCTGAATACATTTTATAGTAAAATAAACAATCCAAAGGGAGAAACAGACAAAAGAGGAAAGTAAACATTAAATTTAAAGTAATAAAGGTCAAAAGAAAGTTAATCATGAGTATTAAACAGTTGCGTAATTATGTCGCAATAAAGGCAAAATCCAAAATTCTGTGCCAAGCCTCAAATGTCTCCATATAAAGTAAAAATGTTGCCTGAAATAAAATAAGTTGAAGTTTTAAAATGACTAAAACTGAATATATTATATATATATATATATATATATATGTATATTATATTATTATTATTATTAGTTTTATAATAAAAAAATAATAAAATGACAAAAGCACATTACAAAATGATTAAAAATTAAATATTAAAATAAAAATATAAAATATTTTTTTAGGGTTTTTTCCCCCTTTAGTTTTAATTTTTTAGAATAGGTCACTGCCAGTGAACAGGCACAAGCAATATTTATTTTATTCAATTTATGGTTGATTTTTTGCTCTGTCTAGTACTGATAACCCCCAAATAGCCATAATTAGTCATATAAACATAAAAACTTACACATTCTTGAACAGTAAGACAGCACATGTATGAGCAAGAATGTTATTTTAAAATATGTTGTCACTTTTTTCCCCCAAACTTTCCCCTAAATATGTCTGTCTCAAAACCTACCTACCTAGACAGCACTTTTTGGCATCACTGGCACATTCTAGGTAGGGCAGCTCACTAAGTGTTGTATTTAAACACGCCTATGATGCTAAAAATGTAGAATATTTGGAGTGTATCTGGACCAGAATGATGTGACGTATATGGCAATTGATCAAAAAGCTCCACGGACTCAGTAAATTCAACTACACGCCCCTGCAAGTTCAGCCAATGATAATAGATCTAGTTCTTAGTTGTGTAAATATGCATTAGTACTTCGATAAATGAGATATAGATACAAGTAAATTCATGTCGCTAAATATATAAACTCCCTCTGCTTCGTTTGTGTTCATGCGCTGACAACTGTGCACGCAGACAAGCTGGTATGTTGGGCCTACACAGTAATAACATTGCATGTTTTGTCTAAAACGCTTTCTTTTTATTCTAATGGACTATGGTTATATTCAAAGTACAGTGTACTGGGGCAAATAAACAGTCATTACCGTGGCGAGTGTGCGGTATAGATGGTTCCAGGTCTGCATTTTGACAGTACGTCCCTTCCGAGACCGCTTCACCTACAGTGATCGGTGTGTCCAAGGACTTGTCAATTTACGCATGCGCAGTACGGAAAATGGACAGAGTCGCTGCCTGATGATGTCACGCAACCAGCTTGTTACTCAACGTGGAGAAACTTCTTCGTATATTTCAGATTCATCGTAGACAATGCAGTCAATAAAAAGCCCATTTTCACTGTCTCGAGCAAAAATACAAATTATTTAATCTTCAAACAAATTTTAAGAGGGTAAACCTGTGCTGCCTTTTTTAATTTATTTTGTTAAAAGTACAACTTTATTTTGTCGAGATGTAATGTTAAATATTATTTATTCATGTATTTATTATTTTATTGTTTGTTTATCTTAAAACTGGTGTTTTCATTTCTAGTTATATATACCTTCTAGTTATATTACTTGTGTTGTACATTTGTTCTTCATATATATATATATATATATATATATATATATATATAGTGTGTGTGTGTGTGTGTGTGTGAGTGATACCTCGGCAACAAACGTAAAGCAAATATTTTAATATAATATAATATAATATAATATAATATAATATAAATACCTTTGAATAAAGTGGGGATGAAGTCAGTTTCTCGTGTACTTTCCCTCACATCCCATACAGTATGCAAGAAACAGTTCCCTCTAGTGGTTAGATAAGGCAACTGATACTCGGAAACTTTTTTTTCACAAGTATAACAATACTACTTAAAGGGATAGTTCACCCAAAAATGAAAATTCTGTCATCATTTACTCACCCTCAAGTTGTTCCAAACCTGTATAAATTTCTTTGGTCTGTTGAACACAAATGAAGATATTTTGAAGAAAGTTTGTAACTAGGCTGCTTTGGGGCACCATTGACTTCCATAGTAGAAAAAAAAATACTATGGAAGTCAATGGTGCCCCAAAACAGTTCAGTTTCCCACATTCTTCAAAATATCTTCCTTTGTGTTCAGCAGAACAAAGAAATTTGTACAGGTTTGGAACAACCTGAGGGTGAGGAAATGATGACAGAATTTTCATTTTTGGGTGAACCATCCCTTTAAGTGGGATTTTGTAACTACTTGTGCTCATTTTCGTGTGCGTGGAAGTTAAAAGTAACAGACAAAAAAATTACAAAAGAATAAAAAAGGGCATAATGACGTGTTTACAGATTTCTCTCAAACATTCATTCAATAATATTCTAGATTTGTCATATTTAATTTTTTTCTCGATATAGTAACGAATTTTATTAATGTAGTTTTTTATTTTTATTTTATTATATTAAACAAAGTAATAATACAAAAATAACGTTTTAATATTATAGAAAACTCGAAAGTTATGTAAATGTAAATTATAGGGAAGCCGGTAACACAATCTAAAAACGACCATATAGCACGGCTGACTTTAGTTTCCCTAACTTTCGAGAAACATAATAGATTGAAGAGGATTACACCGGATGTAGGGTTAATAGTTCACTCAAATTGAGCAAAAATGGAGCACGAGAGGGATTTAGAGCTTCAGCAATCATTCATTCACTTTCATTAAATCTTTTTTCTCCATATACGAGAGAGAATGGTGGCTGAAGCTGCCATTCTGCCTAACATCTCATTTTGAGCTACACAAAAGAAAGAAATTCATGTTTGGAAGCGAACAGCATGAGGGTGTGTATATTTTCAGGTGAATTATTCCTTTAAAAGCAACTTCGTAAGTGTTCGTCAAAAAATGAGGTGAAATGCAATAATAATGTTCTCCTGTCTTCACTTCACTCATTTCAGTTTTATGAAGACATCATAAATCATTAATAGCAATGAATAAAACTGCTCTGTAACTCTTGCTACTGACTTTTGCCACCTCCGCTGCGCATGCGCGGTATCACAGCAACAGCGATAAACTTGCAGACGGACAGTGAGCCCAAGATGTCATCGCAGCGGGAGTACGAGGCGGCGGAATACCTCGAGAAACACAAAATTACTGAGCTAATGGATAATTTAACTAGTATGCTCTTCTTCTACAGACCAGGTGAGACTTTTGACGCGTCTCGTCGTCGATTTGGTAGTTCACCGTCTACCTAGTTGAAACCTCTGTGGCATTTACCTTCCACAGCTTAAAAATTAAATTGAGAGTTGATGACATGAATAGATTGGTTGAGAGTGTTCAGATACAGTTTATTGTAGTGTGTAGAAATCTAAGGTTGTTGCTTTCTTACGGTTAAATTTGTAATAAAACAGTAAAGAAAGACCAACTATACCCAGTCTCATGAATCCTGCCATTACAGATCGCCCTAAGGAATTTCTGATCGACCAACTTGAAAAGCTCAAGCTTTCCAAAGCTCGTCTAGGAATCACTCCGTGCCTCTTTAACGACTCCAACTTAGATGCGCTGTTTGGAGTCTTGGATCCTTCCAATCAAGGCTTTATCACTTATGGTCAATACAAAGAAGGTAAATCTCAGAGGTTGTGAAAGCCTTTGTCCTTTTGGGAAAAGCAGTGCTGTAACTACACCTAATAACAAAACAATAATAGTAAAATGTGAATGAATGCACTTTGGATAAAAGTGTCTGCCATATGTATGAAAATCAATTTAAAATGTACCAACAGACATGTTTCTGAATGGAGCATATCACATTATTATATTATATTATATTATATTATATTATATTATATTATATATAAGTTGGCTTCATAGCTGTTGATTCAGCAAAAATACCAGAGTTTAAATACCAGTAAATAATGGTTAATGTTAATTAAAGTAAACATAAACTGTGCCATTTGTTCGTGAAAATGTAAGGATTTAATTTTATTAATACATTTTTATATTTTTTAATTAAATGTTTACAGGGTTGAGCAGAGTGACAGACAAAAAAATCAGTAACGCTTTACAATAAGGTTTCATTAGTTAAAGGGATAGTTCACCCAAAAATGAAAATTATCCCATAATTTACTCACCCTCAAGCCATCATATGTGTATATGTCTATTTTCTTTCAGACGAACACAATCGGAGATATATTTATAAATATCCTGGCTCTTCCAAGCTTTATAATGGTACTGTATAGGGGGCGTGAGATTTTGAAGCCCCCCAAAAATGCATCCATCCATCATAAAAATAATTCATACGGCTCCAGGGGGTTAATAAAGGCCTTCTGAAGCAAAGCGATGGGTTTTTGTAAGAAAAATATCCATATTAAAAATGTTATTAACTATAATAACTAGCTTCCGACAGATGGCCATACACGATTTGCAGCAGAAGAGTAACCTCTGACCTGACACATGATGCAGTGACGAACGCGGAAGCTCAGAGAATAGAGCAAAAGAAGACACCGGTCACGAATTAGAGGTCTAAAACGAGAAATTTTAAAGAGAAATGTCAGAGGATTTCGATATAAGAGAAGAGTAGCTTGAGTTTGTTGCACAGCTCTATTTGTTTGAACCGCGAGAGGCGTCTAAGCTTATGATACTCCTACATCGTGCGTCATACATCGCGTCAGAGGATTACTCATTTGGCGCAAGTCGACTTGCGCAGTATGCGTACGGCCATCTTCCGGAAGCTAGTTATTTTAGTTTATAAAGTTTTAAATATGTATATTTTTCTTACAAAAACCCATCGCTTCACAGAAGGCCTTTCTTAACCCCCTGGAGCCGTATGGATTACTTTTATGATGGATAGATGCAGTTTTTTGGGCTTCAAAATCACTTCCCCCATTCAGTACCAATATCAAACTTGGAAGAGCCAGGATATTTTTTAATATATCTCGGATTGTGTTCGTCTGAAAGAAGATAGTCATATACACCTAGGATGGCTTGAGGGTGAGTAAATCATGGGATAATTTTCATTTTTGGGTGAACTATCCCTTTAACATGAACTAACAATTAACAATACTTCTACAGCATTTATTAATTAATCTTAGTTAATGTTATTTTCAACATTTATTAATGCATTATTAAAATCAAATGTTGTATTTGTTACCATTAGTTAATGCACTGTGAACTAAGATGAACAAACAATGAACAGCTGGATTTTTATTAACATTAACAAAGATTAATAAATACTGTAACAAATGTATTGCTCATTGTTAGTTCATGATAGTTAATACACCAACTGTTAAAAAATGAGACCTTATTGTAAAGTGTTACCGATAATTCTTTATTTTCTCAACAAATGCATAAATAATCTGAGAAAACACAGACAGTGAGTGAAAACGTGATATTTCCATTTTTAAAAAATAGCAAAATTTTGATTCTACATATAGGCCTGTGTAATGGCGACAAACAGGGATGTGCGATTTATCAAATAATGTGACTACGTCCTGTATCTGGTTTATTATATTATATGTAGTAAGTCATGGGGAAACACTGACCATAATTTCTCTGAAGATTTCTCTGAATACTTCCATTAAGTTGTTTTGTTTATGATTCATGAGGATAAGAGTTATACTTGTGGTCTGACTCAGTATGATACGCTCAACATTGCTTCCCCGCAGCACTGAAGACACTTGGCATCAAGAATTTCAATGAGTTCCCGGATGGAGCTGGTGATGACAGGATATCACAAGAGACGTTCATAAAAGAGGCGTAAGTATAACTACTGCTTGAAAAAGTGATCGTTTGAAGATTCAAAGGCTCTGAATTCAGACCTAATATCTAATCCATACACTATACGCCCATGTATTTTTGTAGATATTTGATTATATGAGAAGTATGTTATACCTTTGAATAGGGCAGATTATTGTCTATTTTGTTCATAGTTAATCCAGATTTCTCTGTTTCTCTGTTTAGGACAGAAGGGCTTGTCAGAATTGCAGCAACATTCCAGCTATAGGTGAATCAACAACTCTGTCCTTAAAAATAAGTATCTGTAAAATAACTTTTGTAATGATTTCCAAATCAACTAAACAGCTCTCATATGACAAAACAAAATAAATACCACAAATAAAATTAAAATGTGAACAAATATACAACAGATCAGAATCATATTTTGTTTCTCCATATTTATTCAGTGATACTGAATAATTTATGGCAGCCTCAATATTACAGTTTGAGTGAGTTGTAACCACGATCTCACATTAAAAGTGTTTTTTATTTATTTATTTTATTTTATTTTGTAGCAACTAAAACCAACTTACTGACCTTGTGCCTTATTTCATACATTATGAACATGGGTTTTATTTTTACATGAGCTATTATACAAGTGTTTTAACCGTCTACTATATGCAACCCCCTCTCTCTCTATATATATAATCGCGATTAATCGCATCTAACATAAACGTTTGGAAATATATGTGTGTATGTGTCTGTGTGTGTGTATATATACACATCAGTGGTGTGCGGTGGTGTTTTAAAATGAGGAGGCAAAGTCCTCAATTTTTTTATATATCAAATGTCCCTGTTACACTTAATTTTCCTAGTTAAATAAACATTACATAAAAAAGAGAGACCAAATACAATTCTATTTTGTATTTTTACACTATGTAATGTTCTATTTATTAAAACCAAGTATACATCTCATCAGGTTAGTGTTTTTATGCAGTTATACATTTATTCCAAAATAATAATTAAAGGCTGTAACAATTTAAACAATATATTATTTGTGAACTAATGTTCAGCTTTTCTTTTTAATAGTCAACTTATTTTAAACAGTCATCAAGCTTTTATGCACTGATCACAGACACGAAGATGTACCTTTAATTTCACCAAGCTGATTGTTCACTAAAAAAAAACATATTCATCATGTTTTCAGGCCATTTCAAGTTTGACTTTGACGTGACAAAGCGGTGATATCTAAGTGGCTGAGCGGTTTACTTACTTTTTAATTAGTCTTCCCATTAACGCCATCATTAGCCGCGTTTCCATTACCCTTTAAATTGCGAATTGAAAATACGCTCAATGGAAACAAGTCAATTTTGCAAAAACTCCCATATATCGCAAAAACATTTCTACGCTCCCATGAGGTGGTTTTCAGGCAATTCGAAAAAGGAATATTTTGCAAAACTGCAATGGAAACAGTTTTTTTTCGCATTTACAGGTCACCTGCCGTATGTAAAAGTCGATCATTCTTTAAAGATGGCACGGTATGTTTGGACAGAAGACGAGAGTTCTTCATTAAACGCATAAAAGACAAAAGTATTACGGGACTACTGGATTCTAAACAAGAAAGAAATACCACAATTTATCAAGACCTCGAAGCAGACAGGAGGGAGAAACACCCAGAAACACCTCATATGTGGCCGCTCTCAAGTATAAGGGGCTTTCCTTGCCATAAATGCTTGGATAACATGCATACGTCTCCTTTGATTACAAATAATGGCTAGTGCAGTGGCTGGGATATACATAAACCTACCAATATCCGTTGCCATGATTTATGTAATGACTTATCGCGAGAGGAAAAAAAGACATTTTAGTCGCATAACATGTCATTTCGCTGTCATTTCGCAATAGTTTTTTATTGATATTTAGAAAACATTGCAAAAGTTTCGCGCAAATCTGTAATGAAAACACGGCTGTTGTCTTCATTCAGGCTGATTAGCGAACACGGAATGCGCACAAAAACAAAAGGCGGGATCTACCGCGCGAACCAATCATAACCGATCATATCCAATCATAGCGCGATGGAGGCACTGCCTCCTCTCACGTGACTTTCCCCCATTCATTCTCAATTACTCCCCCACTAAACCCACCGCACGCTTTGGGGTGTCTGTTATAAGTCAATAGGGACAGAGGAGGCAAGCTTCCCGCTGTAACTTTACCTGAGGGTGTTGCTGTTGGGCAGTGTTACTTCATAAAAACGAGTGACCTTAACACTTTTTATGTCACATTTTGTAACATTTGCATTGTTATATTTTAGTAATGTCGATTATTCATCCAGTTCTTTTGAGGAGACACTGCCTCCCTTGCCTCCTCGGAGGAAACGCCCCTGATACACATACATACATACACACACACACATATATATTTATATATATATATTTTGCTTCTACAAACATTTGTGAAAGAATGGGTCGCTCTCAGGAGCTCAGTGAATTCAAGTGTGGTACCGTGATAGGTTGCCACCTGTGCGATAAGTCCATTCGTGAAATTTCCTCACTACTAAATATTCCACGGTCAACTGTTAGTGGTATCATAACAAAGTGGAAGCAATTGGGAACAACAGCAACTCAGCCACGAAGTGGTAGGCCACGTAAAATCACAGAGCGGGGTCAGCGCATCAGATTAGCTCAACAGAACAGTGCGTAGAGAGCTTCATGGAATGGGTTTCCATGGCTGAGCAGCTGCATCCAAGCCTTAAATCACCAAGTGCAATGCAAAGCGTCGGATGCAGTGGTGTAAAGCACGCCGCCACTGGACTCTAGAGCAGTGGAGACGTGTTCTCTGGAGTGACGAATCACGCTTCTCTGTCTGGCAATCCAATGGACGAGTCTGGGTTTGGTGGTTTGGTGGTTGCCAGGAGAACGGTACTTGTCTGACTGCATTGTGCCAAGTGGAAAGTTTGGTGGAGGGGGGATTATGGTGTGGGGTTGTTTTTCAGGGCTTGGGCTTGGCCCCTTAGTTCCAGTGAAAGGAACTCTTAATGCTTCAGCATACCAAGACATTTTGGACAATTTCATGCTCTCAACTTTGTGGGAACAGTTTGGGGATGGCCCCTTCCTGTTCCAACATGACTGCGACAGTGAACAAAGCAAGGTCCATGAGCAAGTTTGGTGTGGAGGAACTTGACTGGCCTGCACAGAGTCCTGACCTCAACCGATAGAACACCTTTGGGATGAATTAGAGCAGAGACTGCGAGCCAGGCCTTCTCGTCAACATCACTGCCTGACCTCACAAATGTGCTTCTAGAAGAAACACACTCCTAAACCTTGTGGAAAGCCTTCCCAGAAGAGTTGAAGCTGTAATAGCTGCAAAGGGTGGGGCAACTCCATATTAAACCCTACGGATTAAGAATGGGATGTCATTAAAGTTCATGTGCACGTAAAGGCAGGTGTCCCAAAACTTTTGGCAATATAGTGTATTTATATATATATAAATATATATTTTTTATATGTTTTTTTATATGTTTATATGTTTTTGTTCATACTATGGGTGCGTCTCAATCAGCTCCCTAGCTTCCAAGGTCGTGAATCAGTAAATAGTGCACATGAATTTGGGCACTTGTAAGGACAGTAAGAACTCTGGCTCACTACACATTGGGACACCATTGACTCTTTTTCCGGGGACATGACAACATCCCCATTGTACAACTACATACAAGCAACATTTCAGCCAGCGATAAATGATAAATGTTAGCTAGATTATGTTCACTACCTGTCTAGCGATGTGTGTTTATGCTGAAATATAATTAAATAATGGCTTGTATTTTAAAAAACATCTATCGCATGCCATTACGTGTAGGTGTTGCCTCACGTGATTTATGTTTCGCGCTTTAGAACTTTCGTTAAGGGAACATAGTGAGAATACCTGGTTTTCACAGTGCATTGTGGGACTTTTTAGGGAAGGAACGTGTCAGTTGCGGTTGAGACAGCCCTCAAAATGGCCGACTCCCTGATCAGTGCCCTGACTACTGAACTAGAGAGCTGATTGAGACACACCCAATGAAAGTCAATGGGGTCCAGTATTGCTTTGGATTCCATTGACTTTTTCAGATGTTAATTATCGTAATGTTCTACAAATGTCATTCAGCTTTTATTGTTTTTTAAAAAGTAGAACTTGTATTCAGTATACACAATCTTGATGTGTCATAAAAGGTGTTTTAAAAGTATATTATAGCTCACAACCATTGGGTTCATCTTAATGCTTTTTTACATTGACCGAGATGTTTTTCAAAATATCTTCTTTTGTGTTCCACTGAAAGTAAATGGTGACAGATTTTTTATTTTTGAGTTAACTATCCTTTTAACACAGAAACACAGGGAAATTACCATGAGTTGTGTCATCGACAAGAAAAAACCCTGAAGAATAACCCTGAAGAAAAAAGTCAACTTTTTCCATACTTTGTGTCTATACAACTATAGAAAATATATAAATGTGTGCATGTCACATTACATTCCTACCTATTATTATTTATTATTATTATTTTATTTTAAAAAAGTATTTCTTATTTAATATTTTAAAATAATTTTATTTATTATTTTTAATTGTTTATTAAAAACTATATTATTTTTTTAAAAAGCACAAATAAAACTTTTCAAACCAAGCATTTCACAAAAAAGTGTAGATTTAAAATGATAAACAAGTAAATATACTGTGCAAAGTAAAGATAAAAAGAATTGCGACACTTTGGGGCCATTTACACGACACCGTTTTCAACTAAAAATGTGAAACGTTTTATGCGTTTTGGACGTTAATTTACACGACAATGGCATTTTAGGGGCCTGAAAATGCAAGCTTTTGAAAACAGGTTTCAAAGTGCAAGTTTTTGAAAATGATACACTGTTTAAACTATAAAAACGTGAATTTGTGAAAACGGTGAAGTCATGCACATGCGTATTATGTGTTCATCTATAGGCGAGTAGTTTTTCTTTCTTTCGTCAACTACTGGCCTGGTATAAATAATACAGCATTTTTAGTTGTTTTCGCTGATCAGTGTGAATGGGGATTATTTTGACAACGTTGTTGTCTGTACCCGAAAAACACAATGGAAAACCTTTTCCGTTTTTAGTACATTGTTGTCGTGTAAACGTACTCTTAGTGGTTGTCAGACGTCTGTGAATCATGTTGATAGTTAATGTAATGAACCACACCTGTGGTTACTCTTCTAGGACACCTGTGTGGATTTGAAGGGAACTGACTTCATACACCCACTAAAAATCACCAAACACTATGGTTAAATTGCAAAATGATTAGTAAAAGTGGAGTTAGTTTTAGCAGCATTTATTTGCAGATGCCTCTTGTTTTGATATTTTGTATTTAATGGAAATCACGCATGAGAAAGTCTTACTAATGTGGAAAAATATAAATTACACAAGTAGCACATTTATCATTGGACACCAGTTTACCTTTGAGAATATTTAATCAAAACTGTAACCAATTACACTGACAAAATGCAAAAGCCCATTGGAGAGAGTGACAGAGAACTGCTTACATTAACAGTTCAATGGGAAGAACAATGTTATGCTAATTATGATGGCTACAGTTCAGAGTTGTGAATGCTTGTGAGGTGTTCGCTCTGTTACGAGTAGTTGTAATGTCCACTTTTTACAGTGAGTATAGGCTACGACTTTTGTGTTTAAAGGGTTAGTTCACCCAAAAATGAAAATTATGTCATTAATTACTCACCCTCATGTCGTTTCACACCCGTAAGACCTTTGTTCATCTTCGGAACACAAATTAATATATTTTTGATGAAATCCAATGGCTCAGTGAGGCCTCCATTGCCAGCAAGATAATTAACACTTTCAGATGCCCAGAAAGCTACTAAAGACATATTTTAAACAGTTCATGTGACTACAGTGGTTCAAAATTAATGTTATGAAGCAACGAGAATACTTTTTGTGCACCAAAAAAACAAAATAACGACTTCATCAACAATATCTAGTGATGGGCGATTTCAAAACACTGCTTCATGAAACCTCGAAGCTTTATGAATCTTTTGTGTCGAATCAGTGGTTCGGAGCACGTATCAAACTGCCAAAGTCACGTGATTTCAGTAAATGAGGCTTCGTTACGTCTTAAGTGTTTCGAAATTTCAATGGTTCACTACTGGGGTGTGACTTTGGCAGTTTGATACACGCTCCGAACCACTGATTCGAAACAAAAGATTTGCTAAGCTTCGAAGCTTCATGATGCAGTGTTTTGAAATCGCCTATCACTAGATATTGTTGAATAAAGTCGTTATTTTGTTTTTTTGCCGCACAAAAAATATTCTTGTCGCTTCATAACATTAAGGTTGAACCACTGCAGTCACATGAACTGTTTTAAATACGTCTTTAGTAACTTTCTGGGCATCTGAAGGTGTTAATTATCTTGCTGGCAATAGAGGCCTCACTGCGCAAAAATGTCTTATTTTTGTGTTCTGAAGATGAACGAAGGTCTTACTGGTGTGGAACGACATGAAGGTGAGTAATTAATGACAGAATTTTCATTTTTGGGTGAACTAACCCTTTAAACAGACTTAAAATAGACACTAAAATCGCAAACCTTCATGGCCTAAAATAAATAATAATAAAAATATAAAGGTGATTCTTCAGTTAGGAGAAATATTCCATCCAATATTCCATCCACTGGATGATTTTAAAGAAGAAGACAAACTATTCTAAAAAATAGAATGAAATTGATTTATACCCACTTTAAAGAAAAGTATATGCTCTATTGTGCTTCTTTAATTACTTTTACCAAATGTTTAAGAGTGTTGAAATGTTACATCTGCCACAGTTTATCTTTATTTTGGGCATGTCTTTTACCCAGACTTCCTAGTTTCCCTTTTAAATGTACACTTTTTCTTAAAATCTTTTGAAAACATCTTTTGGCATTTATATTCACAATTTAATTAACACAACAGCAAAAACAGCAAAGATTTACTGTCCCCATAACTTTTGTCATTACCAACACACCAAGAAGTTAAAAAAAAGTTAATTGGGTTATGATGTAAACAATAACTGACAGGAAAGCACATCTCTTGAGAGTTCGAAGAACATAAATGTCATTAATTTTATTTATTTCTTTAAAAATGATCTGAGTAGGTGTAGTTGTCATTACCAAAACTGCTTATTACTTAATATTTTAATTCAGAAACGATTTTTTTTTTTATTTTTTATTTAGCCTGTTTGTTTGTCAAAAAAACAAAGGTAATTAGCCGCTAACTCACTTATTGTGTTAGCAAAGCCACGTCATTCCCTCGACGTCATTACCATCACACAACAATATCAGAAATCAACAACAGCACACATTAAAAGGTTGACCAAGGCCTGGTGTTATTCCAGGACAAATAAATGTTTAACAAACAAACTTTGAATAAGTTTTTCTAGATTTCTGGAAGTAGTTAAAAGTTCCCTAATTGTAGAATCACTCATAAATAAATTCAATTAAAGATTAAATATCACTATATAATTTGGGAAGGATATTTGTATAAAAACTTTTTTTTGTAAATTCACATAAATTCGCTGTCTTAATCGCCAAATTCAAGACTCCTTAAATTTGGGTTTGGAATCGCTGCATTTGCAACGGTTTTATCTGGGTGTGTGAAATTAAAACGGGTCGTTAATTTCCTCAGTTAGTGTCACGGGTTGTGGGGGGTCATATGTAAAGCACCAACCCGGCGACAACATCGGGTGCCACATTTTGGTGGTCTTGAACATCCATTGCACCTTTGCGCAACAGCCGCTTCTCCGCCGAGAGGTCCTCGCGGTGCACAAAGGCAGCTTCCGAGAGGGCAGCGTCAGCGCGAGAGGCGAGAGAAACAACCTCCGGACCGCGTCCGACCATCCTAACTCGAAAGCCAGCGTTGTATTTCCAAAAGGTAAGAACTCTGCGAACACATCTCGGCTGATTTCAGCCGCGGGAGTTGCCCACTCGGGCCCGGAATCGAGCAGCGGACCAGTGTCGTTTCCTATCCTGCGCGAGCGTGGTTGTTCTTAACAGAAAATGGCGTCACCGTTCGTGCTGGCTGTGCAACCGGGGAAAACGCACTTGTTCTGAGCGCTTAAATTAGAGCGAGAGTTGATTCGGACTCGCCACGACTGCCCGCGGAGATAGAGCAAGTCCACGGGCCTACTTGGGAGTGAAAATGGCACTTCATAACAAAACACCGAAGAGGAGAGGACGCGTAAAGGCGGAAGGGTCACCAGACCTGTGCGCCAAAGCGGCTTCGGGAAGATGGCACAGCGCCGCAAAGCGCAGCACTTTATCATTCGGACGTGCCCTGTAATCGTGCAAATCCTCTCGAATGTGTTCGGTTTGTCACTGTTTGAGGACGCGATTACATATTGTGTTGGGTTTATGTTCGGAAAGCACTGCAAGTTAGTGGCAACGTCGTCTTTTGTATCAGCCTCTCGCGTCAGCCCGCCTTTACGCCGCACTCACTCCCTGGTAAGCATCGGTCCTTCTTATGCCGCTTTAAAGCTCCATTCTGCACATGGGCTCTCCTTCTCCATCAAGTTAATCTGGCCCATTGTGGTCCGCAATAGAGGAGATTTGGCCTGACAATGTAACCGTGTAAAAGAGATTTACAGAATAATGGAGCGATGCAAATTGCTTCACGAAAACGCTAAATAGCCTGAATATCCGAAAAAACACGGCGATATAACCTGCGTTTACATTTTTAAACAGTTTGGCTAAATGAAGTGTGTATGCGCCACGACGTGTCTAAATTGCGCATAGGGGAGAACCCAAACCCAGGCTATTCCAACAGGTTTTAGCACGACATTAACAGCCACGAATAACGCAAACACACAGTTTTCGATGTTATCTGAGGGAAAGTCTCGGATACATTCTCTTTTTAGTGGTCAGACGCCTCTTTTTAGCAACTGTGGACTTGGTGATGCTCGTGCAACCAATGGCTTCGCGCGTTCCCGCACACATGCACCCACAATCTCCCATCATAAGTCAGTCAAACGTGTGAACTGATGTTAATATGTCTGTCCTTGTCATTCTGACGTTCCAATGGGATATTTTTGCTTCGTTTTGGAGAGTGTCACTGCTAAATTTGGGTATCAACTTTTTACGTTGTTCACATTTGGCCCCTTGTGGACCCAGTGTGTTTTGATGGGTGCTCGTGAATGTGAGTCTGTTTTTAAAGATGGTAGGTGCATTTCTGTAGTCTAAAAGTGCGAACTTATTCTTTATCTGTATGTTAATGCATCGAAATGTAAAATCGTGATGTAAAATGATGATGTTTTTGTCTGGTGAGTCTGCTCGCGAGCCTATGTGACCCCGTATAGTTCCAAAAAAGCAAGATGTTTCGATTTTTAGAGTTTTATTATTTAAATAACCATTTAATAGTGATTTTAATGACTTTAATGCGTTTTATCTCAATGCTTCAGGGGGGACTGGGAAAAATCGTGTGTCTATTATTTTAAATTATTATTTTTTCCGGTCACGTGGCCAAATGCCTCTGATGCTTTTGGGTGCTGATGGTCATTTCAACACGTTCTCGGTTGTTATGATTGTAATCGCACCCGGATATCACGCTTTAGTGTTTATTGGTAATTCTTCAATTGTTATGAAGTTTGCAAAGTACTTATTCAGGCACGAGCACACCCTGATGCTAAGATGTGCACGCGTCTTATTGATTTGCTACCCACAATACGACTCGTACCGAACACATTTGCCTTCCATCAGTCGAATTGCGCTATATTGAAGCATAATGGTGGTATTATGAAGCATAATTATGTTCATTTGTGCAGTTGGCCACGGACACGTGTTCTTTCATGCACCGCTCGCGACTTCCTGCCTCGCGAATGTTTGGGCAGGACACTAGCAGTGCGGTCAGGTGTATGTCCTTCAGAATCACAACACAACATGTTAGAGATTTCATTTGCGCTGGTATGAGCACTTTTCAAACGATTTACATAAAAACAACGGCACATACCGAAGCACATCAATAAACATTTTACAGTGATACCATTGTTTACCATAGTTTGCGCCCAAATACCACAGTTACTACAGTTACAGCTGCTACTTACAGTTACGACTATAAAGAGATAGTTTACATGAATAGTCAAGCACTTGTCACGCCACAATACTATTTAAGTGAACTGCAAATGGATAAAAATGAAGACGTTTTGAAATTAAATATAAATATGAAATGTATAAGCTTTTTATGTTAAGCTAAAATCTGTTGAATAGTTAGTACAATAAGCTAATGTTGTTTGTCATTACCTAAAATCATAATAGCTACATTTTATGACCTTTTTAATCAATTTACCACAGTTTTACTGTAGTAACATAATGTAGTAAGTTACTATAATGCTATTTTGGCACAAGTTATATTGAACATTATACATTTTTGTAAGCGCAGTGGATGCTAAAATTGAGATTATTTGGTTATTTCCACTCTGATATGTGCAGTTGTCGGTTTCCACTTTTAGGAATCCAAAAAATTGGTGTTTTGTAAAAGTTACAGTAATCTACATTTTGTATTTAAATTTAGACTAATTTGACTAACATACGAGTTTATGTGGACATGATTTTGTAAAGTCAATATATTAATATTTAAAAGCTCTGTGATCAAGAATGCAATCTCTTTTCAGTTTGTCCTGTTGTCACACATTATTCTTTCCATTACATCTGGGCAATTATGATGTTTTTTGATGCATGACAGACATTTCCATAATTCATATTGTTTTGTCCTTTTTAGCACATAGCCGTTATGCCTCATCTTGACATTTATTTCCTTGGTAAATGTGCAGTGAAAGGTCTTCATCATCACACAATCATCACAGCGACAGTAATGTCTGTTTGTCTTTGTAAATACCTGCATAACTTATTACAAGCAAATATTTCGGATTCTGTGTATATAATTTATATCCAATTTTAACTTGTGCTACTACTTTATGCTGCTGCTGGAGAACTTGTTGCCATTTTGGGAGGCATGTAGGAATAAACAGCATTCAAAAGAAATAGCTCCACTTATTAACTTTTTGATTTGTCTTTTAAGTTGTTAAAAGGGCTTCTGAGATGGAGGCTACTAACAGCGAAGAGCAGGGAAGCCTGACCAGTGACAAATGCTGCCAGACTGAGACACTTCAGGCCTGCTGTTGCCAAACAACAGAAGCCCCTCAAGAGCCTTGTGGCAAAAATCCAGGTAAGAACTCAGCACCATAAAGTCAACATGAAATCAAAATTGACCCTGTTTCCTTTTTTAAATACACATTCCTGCTCTGATTGTGCACGATTTGTCAGCGCAAGTTAATCCAAAGGGAAAAAAAACATTTTTCCTTTTAGGCTAATGTTGCAAATCGCTCTTGTTTTTGGCTGCATTCTGGTATGCAACGCCCACTTTTCGATATCCAATCAATTCCAAATGGATAAAATCAACTCCCGCCTACATTTTTTTCTTGTTGAATCAGAAATACATCACATTACAGGAGTAAAATTAGCTGAGAAGGCTGGTTTCATGTAGACTTTCGGGGTTTAAATGTATTTTACACTAATTTTATTGATAATTTGAGGTTGTGTTATTCCCTCTTGGTGATATCTGTGCATAATCAAAGTTAGTTGCCAACCCACGTGCATTGTGAAATCAAGATTTATGCCTTCTCTACACATTTATTGCAAAGATCTATCAATGTAGTTCGATTTACATGCAATGTCTTGTGGCGACTTGGTTGTTAATGTAGAACAATCACATTCCAATGTGTTTACCACATATTTCCATAATTTTCAATGCTGGAATAAGATTTCTAGCTCATCGGGTTGTTGTTGTTTGTGTTCTACAGTGCTGCTAATTTCAGTGACCTGGAGTTGTTGTCTTTAAAGTAATTTATGACCATAAATAAAGACAAGCTGTTCTGAAGCAGAGAGAGTCACGTATACTGGCTGATAGTGAGATACACAGTCGAATCTTTCCAATTGAAAAAAATCAGGATTGGCTTTTAAAGCAAAAAGAGTTGTTTTAGCAACACTGTATTGTTATAGCTTATAAAAAACATTTAATACACAATTACCCCTCTCATTATTCGTGCTGGATAAATAGAGCTGTTGATTTGAGGTGTAAACACAAGTGAAAGAATAAATGTTTAAAAAGCAAATGTCTACAAGTTTAACATTTTCCTTTTATTTAAAGGTACACTAAGTAACTTTTGTCCATTTTGCGGAAGAATATTGTTTTGGTTGTGCTTCGGCTCTGTGTGACTCTGCAGATGAATATTCACTACTAGGCTTAAAGGCACAGTATGTTTTTTTTTTTCGCCACTAGGGGTCCCTAAACTCTTCAAAACAATAACAAAGGCGTAGATTGATGATGCAGTGAATGAGCATGGGCTCATAAAACTTGTCGTCATTCCGATGGATCTAATAATGTTTATGGCGAAATAATGTTTATGGATGAGTGAATGCATTCATGTTTTTAACATGACTGTGGTATAAAGCAGGTTGTGGCTGAGAATCGCGGGCGCGATTGCTAATGAGAGACAGATATCAGTGCCGCATGCGAGTCTCAGGGGATATAAAGGAATGAGGACATTTCATTCTACCGAACTACTTGCAAAGTAGTTGCAAAGTTTATTTGACGAATTAAAATTGTGAGGTAACGCAGCACTGTTTCACTTGGTCTTACACTATCATACTAAACTGCATTGAAAGTTGTTATTCTATGTATTAGTTTGTTGGCTTTATGAGACTAACAATAAGCTAGATCAACATTAGAATATCATACTGATGATATTCTAACATTTCATCGTGGTTAGCTATATTAGTCTTATGTAGCCAACATTTGCTTACCTTGTTTAACAACGTGCAAGAGCGGCGTCGAGTTCTGTCAGGTTGTCAAGTCAAAGTTGTTGCAAAGCTCTCACCATCTCGGAAACGCCACGCCGATATTGTTCCTCGTTTTATTTCTCCTTTTGTCCCAAAGTTAGTTTGCCATGGTCCATAATGTTTGAACGAAACAACAACAGAGTGCCGCTAGACGTTACGCAGCTGTCTGCGTCTGTTGCCCTGGCTACTATGCAGTACAAGGAATCCAGGGATAACGCAGATATTACGTCATTGACAGGCGACAAGTGACAAGGGAGGGACGGGCACTATTTAAAATTGTGAATTTCACTGAATTTACAAATTCTTGGAAACATTTAGGATAATGAAAGTACAGAGCTGAGCGAAATATATAACACTGTGCAAGTGGTTTTTGGATATTTTAATATAAAAATCTTACATATTGTGCCTTTAAGAGATATAACCAGTTTAGATGGAAAGGGTCTCAAGCTGATTAGCTGAAGATGTTACTGTAGCTATACACATTAATAGACACGGTACTTCCTTGAAAATAAATTTCAGCACTGTGCTACAACAACCATAATGAAACGACCCTTCACAATAGATAATGCTTTACAGTGAACACTGTTTGAGAGCTACGTATGGCAATTAATCTGTTCAATAAAATACCTTAAGGCCCCGATATACTTCAAATGAAATTGAAGAACGAACTGATGTGACGTCATTTTGAACAAAATAAGGCCAAAACGAAGTTTATTTTGTGAGTTTGAAACGGCTTGCCAAAGCGAACTCTCAGGAAAAGTTTGCTCCAGCTGCAAAACACCTTCGTACTACCACTGGTCCATGACGATAACACCATGTCTACACCAGATGCGAGCGACGCGACACGTCAAAAGACAATAGAACCCATTATAATCAGTGATATTGTCTACAGTACACTAGATGCGGCGCGACACAACAAATTCCCGACAGTAAACGGATTCCCCGTTCTATTTCTGACGCAGTCCAAGTGCTTTGCAATGGTCGGTTTGTCGCATTCAGTGTAGACAGCCTTTAGCTGTTGCAGTGCGGTGCGATACGACAAAAGACGTGTCTGGTGTAGACACGGTGTAACGTAATAGGAGGTGTGCGTTGAGGCTCTGCCTTCTTTCACGCGGAACTCTTCTGACTCATTTCATCTGTTGAGTCCGTCGAGGTAAGATCTCCACGGGTGAAAACATGAACACACTGGGTAGCCGCTTTATAGTAGAAAATGAAGTTGTGCTTCTGATGAAATGGGGCACTGACACTGTTTTTCATGTTTGATACTGTAAAGCTGCTTGCTTTTAAGCAATCTATTGAATAAAATGCCATATAAATATGGAGCTCGTGCTAACATGCCCATGTTGTTTTGATCAGATGCTTTTCTTATGCTTTCTATAAAAAAATGCTTGCTGTTTTCTCATTTTTGTTTATTTTGTTACTGAGAGGAAAGTGTGCATCACATATTTACATATTCATCTAAATGTCGCTCTCAGCAGTGTGTTCGATAACAGTATATTGCTGCTCAGCATATTTCGAATTTAGTTTTACCTCTAAAGGAAAAAGGAAAAAGAACTTTGCCCTGAGTATATCGGGGCCTTTACTCGCCTGTTGAGTAATAAAAACACCATCCACGCGCTGCTTTTATAACATTTAAAATCCCTCAGTTCTCACCATCTCTGGAAAGCCAATGTTGATTCTCGTTATGAGCTCTGTCACGCTTTTGCCAGCAGACTCTTCTGTTTGGTGTTTCTTTAAAACTGGTGATTCCTGAGTGGTTCGAGATTTAGCGTGCTCTAAATCAAACTTTCTCGCTCGTTGTGACAACTAACCTTTGCCACTCTCACACCAGACATGAGTCAAACTTTTCTCTTTTTTTTTGGATATGATGAGATACACACAGGCGAGTGACATATGTACGCAATTTCCCACAAAAACAATCCTGGCCGGTCTAAAATAGAAACACTTACAATAGCCTTACCATAGTGAATCAGCATTAGACAAAAACACGTTGTGGAAGAAGGATTGATGATGTATTGACTTTGTAAAGGAAGTTACATAGTGTACCTTTAAACCTGCATTCACTAACTTTTTTTAGTTTCCACTTTGAGAAAACTAATGTATTATAGTCAAATTTCCCTGCTAATGCACTGTGAAATGTGGAATGTATTTTAATATATTTAAATGGAAAAAGTACAAGTTAGCAAACTGTAGACAAATGGTTTTAAATAGCCTGTTTAATTAATGTAATGTTCTCATGTGTTCCAGTTGTTAATGTAATGTGCTCCATAACTTTCAGACACCTGGGATCAGATGAGAAGGTGTAACTTACACATCCTCAAAAGTCCCTGCAGATTAAACTGTTTTACCAGGTGACTCTCAGTTGGTAGACATCCATGGAAAGAAAATAACAAAGTCGAAATCACTGCTATCAATGTACTGAAGAGTTGCCTTAAGGAACAATGATAGAGTATTGCAGGTGTCCAAAAGAATGATGGAGAGTTACAAACCAAAAGATGCTTGTGTCCATGGGGAAATAGATCTACTATTTTATTTGTCCTGGCCTCGGTTCTGGCCTCATTTCCCTCTGGTCTTTGTTGGAAACATCTCTGATAACTAAACACTGAGTAGTTTCATCTAGACCATTGGTCTCAAACTCAATTCCTGGAGGGCCACAGCTCTGCACAGTTTTGCTCCAACCCTAATCAAGCACACCTGATCCAGCTTATCAAGGTCTTCAGGATTACTAGAAACTTCCAAGCAGGTGTGAGTTGGAGCTGGTTGGAGCTAAACTCTGCAGAGCTGTGGCCCTCCAGGAATTGAGTTTGAGACCACTGATCTAGACAAAGGGTTTTTTAAAGGTTTTGTATATTTGCATTAATCATAGTCCGAATTCAATTATACAAGCAGTGAGTTAATTCCTATAATTATTATCCATGGTCTGTATGTATGTAATCCATCCTCCTGTTATGCACTGAAGTTGGCATCATGTGTAGGTGAGCAAAGACACATGTGGGATTAGTTACATGTGGCTTTTATTCAAATTAAAATGCAAATGAAAGGCAGAAATGCATCCAGGTTGGAATTAGAAATGCATCCAGGTAGGAATTCATGGGTTGTGAAACCAAAATGAGATGTGGTGTCCTTTTTTTGATGGGGAAGTGGAGTTCAGGCTGTGCAGTAGGATCGGTAGTTCCTCAAGCACATGAGCAGGCAGTCACCGCCTTTTTGTCTGAATTAGGGGTGTCTTGTCCCTTACCCCTTAGCCCTACAACAGATTTAAACCCTCTGCCATCCCCATACCTGAGCAGAAGACTTTTGTGAAAACATGTTTTACATAAATTATAATCTAAAATGTTTTCTGTTTTAGTGCATTCGATTGAACCCGGTGACCCACCCCTGCTTCAACAGCAGCTCCAGACCTCCAAGTCAGGAATCCTTCAAATCATTGAGTGTTTTCGCTCAGGTACTTCAATCACAGACACTGATTTGATCATTCAGTAAATACGTCATGAAGACTATTTTATTCACCTGGCACGACACATTTTGCCAGCACCAAGACATTTTCTGAAAGCGAAATGCTATACAAAGAAACAAAGTTGAAACCTATGTTGAGTGAGATTTTGAACAATGAAATTTCCCTCCAATATACTGACATGAATGTGTTTTCTCATTGCCTAATGATAATAGCTTGCTTTCAATATGTGCTCTTATTGCAGGTACAACTCAACTCAAACACATGCTGTTGAAGGAGGTTGACACCATATTTGAGTGCAAAATCTGTCGAAGTCTGTTCCGTGGTCTACCAAATCTGGTCACTCACAAGGAGCTCTACTGCTGTTCCCGACAACTTCAGTCAGATGGTTTGTACATCCATTTAGGTGCTCTGACTTTTAAAGTGTTTCAAAGCCTGCATGACTTTATTTTTTTCTGCAGAACACAAAAGTAATATATTTTGAAGAATGTTTCAACTGTTCAGAGTCAATTGGGGTCCAAACACATTGCACCCCATTAGCTACGTTGACATGGACACATTATGTTTCAGTTGGAATTTATTCATGCCGATTGATGAATCCGAATATAGTGTTTACATGAACGCTAAATAAAGTGATCGGATTTTATGTCACAAGCTCCAAATCGATTTTTTTTTTTTGACATGCGCACACTGCACAAATATACAGAGTTTCCAACTGTTTGCACATACCGTTCTCCTAAATTGCTTCTTTTCTCTGTTTTAAAGTGCAGACTTGATATTTATCTATTTCGGGTCCTAATTAGGAGACGATGAGCACATGAAGCTTTGTGCCATGCTGCTTATATTAATCAAGCAGTAAAAACGCCCATTCCTGTGCCCAAGACAAGGTGTCTGTGGATGAAAGTTCGAAAAAAGGACTAGTGGGACATTGTCCTGCTCCACTTCACAGATAATGTGTGGAAGGAAAATTTTAGAATGACACGACAGTCATTAATGACACATCATTTAACAACAACAACAGCTCATTCCAAAAGTCATTATGCCATCTCTACGTCATTGCACATGCGCTGTACTTTCCATTTTCGGTTTTCAATCCGATCAAGTGTTTACATGTCCTTTTGATCGGATTAGAAAAGGTTTAAACCACCTGTTACAATCCGAATTAAATTTCAATCAGATTTGGCCTATTCATTCCGAATGACGTGACTACGTGTGACTTTTTTTATTACGACTGTGGTAGTAGTCCAATTACAGTCAGATCATTACAGTCGATGTAAATGCAGCTGTTGACTTTCTTTGTATGGCAAAAACACTGAGAAAAACACATTTTTCAAAATATCTTCTTTTTGTGTTCCAAAATTGTAGAACACTCAAGCAAATACCCAGCAATGCCCTAGTAACTCAATCAATAATCTGATTGAGTTCTGCATGGGCAAGCAACATTCATGATTCCTTCAATAGAAGTTAAAATGTAGTTCAAATTGTTGCAATTGGGCCCCTGAATATAACAGTATTTATTAAGAAGGTTAATATTTTGTGACCTTCTGCAGAGCCTTCACAAGGTGGGCAGAGCCAAGCCATCAAAGAACTTCTTCAAGCCATCTATCCACAGAAAGAACAAGAAAAACATGTCATTCAGCTGGAGGCCATTGAGACCAACCCCAATGCAGTGTTTCAACAAGTGGCACTAGTGGAAATTCAAGACACGCCAGAAACCCCAGCCCCTACCCCCGAGACTGCGATCCCATTACCTGAGAAGAAAAATCGCCGCAAATCTCTTTTGGCACCTAAAAAGGTCCAACAGTCAGATTTTGAGGACGAGATGGAAACTGAACCTGAAGAACCACCTGCTAAAGAAGGTAAGAGCTGCGAAGAGCAAATAAAGATTGAGCCAGTAGAAGGGGAGGAAGAAGAAGAGGAGAGTGCCGCCTCTGAGATAAAGGAGATGAGGATCTCTTGCTGTCTCTGTGGAA
The DNA here is from genome assembly GCA_039654765.1 of Mylopharyngodon piceus. NCBI lineage: Eukaryota > Metazoa > Chordata > Actinopteri > Cypriniformes > Xenocyprididae > Mylopharyngodon > Mylopharyngodon piceus. The sequence goes on along the minus strand of CM077459.1, from coordinate 1,806,861 downwards.
AAGACTTCAGCTCCAGACGCAGCGTGCGACGCCACTGCCGAAAAATGCATTGGCAGCGGATGGAGGAGTTGCGCAAATTTACAGAGACGCGCACCGTTCCCACCAGCTTGCTGTCTATGGTGAAGGACAAGCATCCTGTTGAACCACCACCTTCTCCAGGAAAGAGCTGCCCAGTGTGCAAAAAGTCCTTTGCCACCAAAGCCAATGTTCGTCGCCACTTTGATGAGGTCCACCGTGGCTTAAAGCGGGATTTGATCACACCGGACATTGCCACAAGACCAGGCCAGCCTCTTTTACTTGACACTCATCCTCCTTCTCCAGCGAAAGCTCCAAGCTCTCCTCTCAAGCAAGATAAGGCACAGTACAACCTGACAAATTGTCGCTGCAAGCTGTGCAAACGCAAGTACAGCTCTCAAATAATGCTTAGGCGGCACATGCGAATCGTTCATAAGATGCCCGTTCTAGAAAACAGCTCTCAGAAGGCCAAATCGAAGCACGAGAGAAAAGATAAGGTTTACGCAAAGAAAGAGTCTCTCTCAAAAACTTCAGAGGAAGAGGGAAACCACGGTGTGAGTTTTGACTTCAAGAGGATCTACTGCTGGTTGTGTAAACGTCAGTTCAGTACCAGTCAGAACCTAGGCAAGCACATTGCAGAGCTGCACACTGATGGAAATGATAGCATCTACATCAAGTTTTACCGCTGCCCCATCTGCAGATACGAGTCACGCCGGAAGCGCGACGTCATCCGCCATATCACAGTGGTGCACAAGAAGTCGTCACGCTATCTGGCTAAGGTTATGCCTGCCTTGGAGAACCAGGCTGTGAAGAAACCAGCCGATGCAATCTTGAACAACTCAAACAAGAAAACAAATTCGAAAGAAGAGGGTAGCGGGAAGCATAAAACGCAAGACCCACCGGCTTCCCCTAATAGTCGTCAACAAGATCCTCTCATATCTCCCAAAACAAAGAAACAAGAATCCCCAACATCCCCCAACACTCGAAAGCATTCTGCTCTAACGTCGCTTAACACAGGCAAACTCGAGTCTCCGCTCACACAAAATAGGCAAGACAAGAACCTTCAAGCAGCTAAGAACCCGCATGTCACTCGTAGTCATAATGTTATCAAGGGGCCACCCATCACCAGAAGCCAGGAGACCTGCACTGAGGTTAGGGTAACAAAAAACTTTTCCCTCCACGCATGCGATATGTGTGGCCGGGCATTTGCCAAAAAGGTCTACCTTGAGACACACAGGCGGAGACACAGGACTGCCATCGCAAGTGGGGACAAATTACAAGGAAGAAGCACTCGATCAAAGGCCCTCATTTGGTAGGTTGCTGCTCTCTTATGCCATTCAACAAGCACTTTAAGTTGCTTGCTTTAAAGCCCTAACCCTAAGCATTAGACTTCAGGCTGTGACTCGTCCATCTCCGTTTGCGTTATGGACAAAAATAGTATCTCAAATTGTGCGGTGATTTGAGGTGTGATGTGCTATTACTTTTCTAAGCAATTAGACTTGAAAATTCTCCAGACAATAAAAAAGGTGGGGAAAAATTCCCATAGACTTGACTACGATAGGAAAAGGGTATTACAGAACTATCCTAACTCGACAAAAAAATCCTAAAAACTGTCCTAACTTTAGGACAACCCCACTGATGTCCTAACTTCAAAATTATTTGAAAGACAACTGTAAAAATCACATAATAGCCCTGTCTGAGAATGGCATCACATTTATTAATGAAACAAGATGAAGAACAGCGATGTCTGATGGTGGAAAGACTTTCTGAACACCCAAATGATGTGCTGCACTTTGATAAGAAAACACTGATAATTACAGTCTCCCATGAAATATAGTGATAGGCTTTGCCTTTTTCTACAAAGCTTATCAAAACTTCTCTTTCTGCAGCACTTAATTAAAAGCACACCTGTTTTGTTTCTCCATTTTAATCTCTAGCGTTTACATCGTTGGTTGCTTGGTAACAGACCTGACAGTTGATTACCGAACTCGATGGAGTGGTTTAAGATTTCCTAACTACAGATAAGATGAGATTTTGTAATATAGGATAAGAATCCTAAATCAATTTAAGATTTGCTTCTGTAATACAAATTTGTGAAGAATCCTAAATTAACTTATATTTAAAAGACCTAAGAAAGTCTCTAATACGCCCCCAGAGTATTATATAGAATTGGGGGTTGAGTCTTTTGTCTTGGACCAGTAAGTAACCGCCTAGCAAATCCTGAGTTAACTACCCAGAACACCCTAGCACAGGGGTGTCCAATCCTGCTCCTGGAGGGCCAATATTCTGCAGAGTTTAGCTCCAGCCAGCCCTAAAACACTTGCCTGGAAGTTTCTAGTAATCCCTAAAGGTGATGATACACAGGGCAACTTTTTGAGCAATGTTGCCGGGCTGGATACTTTGGATCGAAATTTGTTGCCCATTCTCAATAGGAAAGTGCCCAAGCAACATTGCTCAAAAAGTTGCGCCGTGTATCGTCACCTTAAGTCCTTGATTAGCTGGTTCAGGTGTGTATTTATGATTGGAGCTAAACTCTGCAGGATAGTGACCCTCCAGGAGCAGGATTGGACACCTCTGTCTTAATGTAAAGTTTTGTACTGAGAAGCATCACTCACATTTTCTTCTGAAAATGTAAGAATCTAATTAAAAATGCTGTCAGTAACAAGTTACAGAGTACCATAGGTTGTAAATAACACTGTATAATATTTTATCTAGCCATCTTAGGCACTCCTAAGAAAGCACTACTTAGCGTTCCAAAAATAGTGATCTTAGACTGTTGAATAAGATGAAAGACTTTCCTAGGCTATGTCTATGAAGGTACAATCCCTTATAATTGGATGCAAGGTTTCAAAATGATGTGAGCTTCCATGCCTTAATATGCTTGCAGCATTCCTCCAGCCTATTATGGATGAGATGCTGAACAGAATAAAACATTCTGCCATTTCACAAGATTTTGTGTTTCCAAGACTGCATAGGATGTCAGTTCTTGTCTTAATTAGAGGTGCTTTCTAAGGCAAGTTCCTCGTATTTAGGATTGGGGGTTTGCTTTAAAACAGGGTTCTTCAAATCTGCCCGGCAGAGTTTAGCTCAAACCCTGATCAAACTCTCCTAACTTTAAATTTCTAGTAATTCTGAAGACCTTGATTAGCTTACCCTAATCTTTGATTATGGTTTGAGCTAAACTCTGCAGTACAGGTACCCCCTACAGGGCTGTCTTTGAGGAAGTCTGCTTTAAACCAAAATATTAAGACTAAGTTGGGCCAGTAAGCAACCACCCGGAACCACCGTAGCATTGTGATGGCAAGTTTTGTTTGGTACATTTGGTTTCAATTTTTGTTGTTATCCAAGCCACAGTGGTTATTTTTCCCTCATCATGTGCTCAGACAAATCCTCTGAGGTCACTGTAATAGGAATTACTCTCTAATTTGAATGCATGGGTGCAGATAGTATCTGAGAGGGATTCCCCATCGTCTGCTCTCTGTAATAGATATGTAGATGTGTTGAACTTTTACACATTTTGACCTGACCTTTTAAACTTCCGGGGCCCTCCTGTGGTTTTGCAGACAGAATAGTGATGCTCGAAGTTTTTGTAAATGTCCATTCCCTTAAAGTGATAGTTCACCTACAAATGGAAATTAATATCATTTGCTCAAACTCTTATTGTTCCAAACCTATAATCTCTATAAAGGACAGAATGTAGAAGCAAAGTAAGAACCTTCATTCTTAAAGATAGAAAGTTCACACATTTATCCCTTTTAAATCATTCCTATTATTCACTTTTAATAGGTATGTTGGTACATATTTATTTGAGGATTGACATTTGATTCTCTCTCACTTTTCCTTTCTTTCCATTTAGATTTTTTTTCTCAGAATACGTAGCACATTTGCACTGGATTCCATGGATGGGTTTATCTCCATGCGAAAGAAGAGGAAAGAATATGGACAGACTTATGGGTAGAAAAAAAGAGGATAACCTTTGCATAAAGCAGGGGTGGGCAAACTCGGTCCTGGAGGGCCACTGTCCCTGCAGAGTTTAGCTGCAACCCTGATAAAACTCACCTGCGTGTAATCCTGAAGACCTTGATTAACTGGTTCAGGTGTGTTTGATTAGGGTTGGAGCAAAACTCTGCAGGGACAGCGGCCCTCCAAGACCGAGTTTGCCCACCCCTGGAATAAAGGGTTTGAATGAGTCAAAAAAGAAGTGCACCAAAAATATTGTTCCAGCTTTTTACCCTGGAGGGCGCTGTAGTAAAAGAAATGGTGTCCGATCTTCATTTGATTTTGAATGAGTTTTGACTGATTACTAGTTTTGGCAAAATGTTTAAAGTAAACAACTCTCAAAATGAATTTCGATTAATTTGTTAATGGATTATACCACTATATTTTGTATTCTCTCCGACAGTTTAAAAATACACAGAATGTTTCATAAACGGACAATGGACTCAGTGTAAAATACATAGGAGGTTGATCTGTATATGAACAGCATGTCTAACTAATGTTAAATATTCATAAGTAGATAAGTTAATGTAACCGCTTCATATTTTCCTGCCATGTGTTCACCTCTCTAATCAACTATGGATTGAAATGCTGCTAATTTGTTAGAAATGTTAGAAATGTACTTATATTTCTTCTACCCTTTAAAGTCGAAGCCTACATATTAAGCTGCTCAGGATGTCTTAATTGAGAGCCCAGATATTTTTAACCGCTTAAACTTTGTGTTTGTCTTTAACAAAAGGTTGCAACTGTGACTAAAACGAAATAGAATACTACTGTATTTTAGTTTGGTAGCCTACTAATAACTAAAGCTAATGAGAAAATAATTTTCAAGTTTTAGTAGATGGCTCTCATCGTTGCTTTCAAGTATAAATAGGTATAATGAAGCTTTTGAGCAAGTAAATTGCAAGTACAATTCCTTTTAGTTGGGGTGCATGCAGAATGCTTTGAACCGTTTGTTTGTGTATAATAGGGCTTTTTCCAAATGCCATAGTTCCTTTCTGATGCACACTCCTTTTTATTTGCAAAATCCTGGTATATCCTTGCTTGCAGTAGGATTTTTTTTGTTCAAATAAAGAAAATAAACACATTGTTTGTGAACTTTACTTCTATATATTATACTAAGACATGAAGGTTAGGTGAATAGTAAAAAATTCCCTGTGTGTGATTGTATGTGAGAGAGAGCCCTGTGATGGACTGGCCATCTGTCCAGGGTGCTTTCCCCTGCCTCTGGCCTAGGAAACTGGGATAGGCTCCAGCTCTATGACTTAGAAGGTTGTATAAGGAATATAAAGAAGATAGAGATATAACGTTATACACACACACACCAAGCCACTAACTGAATATGTCATTCGAAAAACAGAATAAGTGACTTGAAAATTAATAATTAATCACCTTACGCTCAAATACTTATTAAAAGTTTAAGCAAACTGGAGAAATTACCTCAGGTGGTGTGACACTCAAAATAAGAAGTCACTCGTCGTCCACTTAGGTACACGTTACTCCTCCCAAATGGAATTACGTCAGCATGTTTGTGAGCCCAATCCGCACGTGAGTGAGTATAAGCATGGATGGGACCTCGAAACTCAAACACTCAACCATTTCTACGCCCGACATTAGCATAATCACGGAAGCGAACTATAAAGCGAACTTAGACAGTATTTGCAAGGTAGGTCTTTTGCCGAGAGACAATATGGCCAAGTGTAAATAGCCCATATGAGACCAGGAAAACAAAACAAATAAATAAAATTAAACTTTGAACAGGCCAGTAGGCTATACACTACAACTGGAAAGGAATTATTGCTGTCAAAACCCACATCCTGTTTAGGTGTGATTAATTCCTACTATGCAGTGCATTTTCATGCCCCCATCATAGGAGACCGAGGTCACATTTTTCACTCCAGCGAATATTTTTCATATAGGTTCATTTATTATGTTTTTGTATAGATATATTTTAAAGAACACCACTGTCACTCTATAATGTCCCTATAGGCCTAACATGGCTATTTTGGATTGTGAAACTGTAATATAGCTACTATTTTTTAAAATTATATATTATTTTTTAAATTAAAGTAGAAATTAAAGGTTGACGATGCAGTATTTCAGTATTGTCTATATTTTATTGTCATGTATTAATATTGTGAATTAGCCTTTAATTTTAAGTTTGCTTATGTTTTTTTATTAGTTTTTAATAGCCTATTTCTAAAGCTTAAATTTATGTTTATTTCAGTTAGTTGCCAGGCAACATCTGTAAAAGGTTTTTTGTTTTAAGTTTAAGTTTTTCAACTAATATTTTTATTTTATTTCAAAACAATTTTTAATACTTTTAGTTTTAACAATAACAACACTGCAGAGGTACTGCTGCATAACAGGAATTCTCCGTGTAAGTCCACAGTGTTCACACTAGATGGAGCAATAAGATAATTCACAGCAGTGACTGTTGAACAGCTTGATATCTTCAAACCAGCTGTCAAGCCTCACTGAACTGCTATTTCTACAGTTTTGCCTTGATCAGTCTTGAACAGCAAAAAATATATATTTTTACCACTGACACTATCTAGCATCACGCGCATCTTCCCGACTCATTAAAAAGAACAAATGCGCGTTACTTAAATGTCATAATGTTTTTTCTAAATATTTCCCCTCCTTTTCTTACTTTCTTTATATTTTAAAATTCTAATGCATCATTCGCAATTGATTGACTCCAGTTTGCCTTGATGTGGCTTGGGGCGAAGATAGCGTCCAAATTGTCAGACCAATCATAACGGAGTGGGAGTATTTGCGCGAGAAATGATGCGCTCGTGCCTCTCGCGCGCTGTCCCTCCCAGCAGCATCAAAGCAGCAGCGATCAGCGCGCGACCACAGCTCAGGCACCTGCAGGTATGAATGTATTCACAATGAATTTCTTTATATCTGCGAAAGCAATAGAGTGAGTTGTGCTGTTCTGTAATATGGTATTTTCAATTTGTTTAATTGTTGCGGTGCTATTTTGGTGCAACTATGATGTGATGAAATGTTTTGTGGTGACGCTGATGCTGATTACATTTATTCTATAGCAATTATTAGAGATGAGAAAAACAGACTGTATATTTTTCTGCCAGTTAAAATGTTTAAAAGTTTCATGCAATACCAACAGTATGTGCAAAGCTTTCTTCATTCCTAAAGAGGGACACTGACCGTCATCTCTATCATAATGCTTTTTAATGAGTTCTAATGCAACAGTGTTGACCGTTTGCTCTATTCGTTCACATTTATTAACTAATAATACGAATTAAAATTATACTTGATAGAGTTGAATGTATTATCCATACATTGTACAGTAGATGTAGGCTACTTAAAGGGACAGTTCACAAAAAAAATCTCATCATTTACTCAGCCTCATGTTATTTCAAACCTGTATGACTATTTTCCTTCTTCTATGGAGCACAAAAAGAGTCACATTCACATTCATGATATGGAAAAAAGATGCATTGAAAGTCAGGCTGTCAGTCTCTAGCCATCTCAATTTGTGGTCTATAAAAGAAATAAATGGGTTTGTAATGACATGAGGGTCAGTGAATGATGTTTTGTTGGTGAACTGTCCCTTTAAGAGTTTTATTTGACTGAAGGAATCATGAACTTATTCTGCGATGCCTTATTGTGTCTTCTACTGCTCTATTGGGATTGATTCCAGCCAGCATTTGTAAAGTACACTGGCTCACTTGTTGTATAAAGATATTCAAAACTAAAGTGTAAGACAGGCTAATTATGTCTGCATATTTATGCATAAACATAGTCATGGTTTAAAAGTCGACTGTCAGATCAGATGTGTATAGCAAATACACAAATGCACTGATCGGTCTCCATTTTTCACACCTAGAGCCTCCTTGCTGTGCAGTGCATATGTGTGTTCTGATAAATAATGTGCCCAATCTTTGCTGATGAAGGCATATTCCTCTGCTGTTCCCTCTCACACAGGGTTCTAATGGTCTGTGACCTCTGTTATTGAGGAGCTAGCAACTATGTGATTGCCTCATATTCCATCATCTAATTCGTGAGGCACCCTTCTTCGTTTGCCCCTCAAAACTTCCAGGCGAATCCAATGGTCTACTTGTCGTCGGATTCCATTATCTGGTACGCAGTTGCTCCGGTGAGGGGCACTGATGACCCCCATCGGTTATTGCGCTCCGTCCCTGCTGGCTTCCCACCTTTGTAACTGCATCCCCACTGCTGCTTGTGCATCTGGATCCACTTTATGTCGCCATGTTGAGTGCCTTTGAATGGTATGGCTGTCTTCTTCTTCTGACGGGGATGACAAGATCCGTCAGCCAGCGTATGGATTCACTAACGCCCCCTGCCCCCGAATATGCCCACTCTATACGACTGGATGGTGACATCATCTTGGGGGGTCTCTTCCCGGTGCACGCTAGGGGCGAACGTGGCGCCCCTTGCGGGGAACTGAAGAAAGAGAAGGGTATTCATCGGTTAGAGGCCATGCTCTTCGCTATCGACCTCATCAACAAAGACCCTGACCTGCTGCCCAACGTGACCCTGGGGGCGCGCATATTAGACACCTGCTCGCGTGACACCTACGCCCTGGAACAGTCGCTTACCTTTGTGCAGGCGCTCATCGAGCGAGATTCTACCGATGTGAGATGCGCTAGTGGCGAGCAGCCAATCTTTGCCAAGCCGGACAAGATCATTGGCGTGATAGGCGCCGCAGCTAGTTCTGTCTCCATCATGGTGGCCAACATCCTACGCCTGTTTAAGGTAATTTCTGTTGTTGCTACGCTATTGGTTGGTGGCTTTGCTTCTAGACCCACAGAACCAGACGCAAACCGTGTTTAATGTAGTTTAGGGTGTATTTTCTTTAACTTTGCAAAGCTTTGGTCATGGTTTTCAAGGATGAGGGCATCTCATGCAACCTGTCCATGTTAGTTTTTGCGTAATACGGTATAGTTTCAAAGATTTGAGGGAAGAATTTGCGCCAAAATGCCACAAAGTTGGATTGGATGCACAACTTTTGACGTCTACAACAAAAGACATGGGAAGTGTTTAGGGATACACGAATACATTTGACAAGAAATGTAATTTCTTCATAATTAATTGTGAAATTTACTAGCAAGTTCTGAGTGAAAATTGTTTCAAAATATAAAACCTGAACCATTTTTTTCAGTTTACTACACTGTAAGCCTGAATAAGTTGGCAAAACTCAAAAAATATGAGGCAATCAGTCAGAAATTCAAAGTTTAAGTAAGCAGAACTGGCAGATTTTTATTTTGTACTCAACTTGAAATGTTTGAGTACATTAATTCATACATTTAACTTAAAATTTTCAAGTAACCTCAATATGAACATTTTTATTAGTGTAAACTTAGTTAGCTATAACAAGCTAATTCAGAAAATGCTAACTTGCTAATTTGCTAACATGTTAACAATAGCATGGTAACAATAGCAATTGCTAAATGAGTACAGAAATATAAAGCATTTAACATTCTTGCTCTCAAACCAAGCCGCATGCCCTACTTGTCACCGATGGTAACTTTCCAAATACCCATATTAACAGAAACTCTTCTAAATTAGCATAACAAAGCATTAATCACTACTAAACCCCCCACTTAACATTAATCTTGCACACACACACACAAAAAAAACACTTAATTTTAGCATTTACTCTCCCTTTTGAGTGCCATGGACAAAGCATGCTGGGAAATAGAAATGCCAGCCCAGTTTCAGTTAAACTTAAGTTCTTCTAAATTAAAAGAAATAAGTTCATAAAACTTGACTAAAACAGTTCAGTTTAGTTAAAATATATCAGTTCTGTGAACTTAAAAGAAAAAGAAAGTGCTAAATACTCATAAAAGTTAATTTGACTGAACTAATTTGTTTAATTTAAGTTTGTCCTACTCAAACCTATTTATTATTTTGAGCATTCGGGTTTACAGTGACCGATATATCGGTTTTACTGAATAATCAGGCAAAAAAAAAAAAGTTCCACTTAATAGGCAACTGCTGCCGCCTGTTGATATTTCCCAAAAAGGAACTATACAGCTATGCTACTATGCAGTTGCTTTTGGGAAAAATCAGCTGGCAACAACTTCTTCCTTCATATTATTGGCAGATTTATCGGTTTTTGGATTTTCCCACTTTAGTAGTTATTAGTATCGGCCAAATACATTATCAGTCAACCTCTAATTAGTACCATATCGGTAAGTGGATGATATTACAAATTTTATTTAAAGTTAATCTTTAATAATTAAGTAGTACTGTCGAATCTAATCTTTAGCAAATCTCAAAACAAATATGTAGCATTTTTAGTGTTTTTTATTTTTAATTAATTTAGACAAAATAGCATAGAATTTTAATATCAGCCTTTTATCGGTTATCGAAAATAATTAGAAGCTTATCGGTATTGTCCAGAATTTTAATATCAGTGCATCCAAGCTTTTTCACATCCTTTTTTAAAAGATCATAAGTGTATTTACATTTCCCACTATATGGCTAGTTGCATTCAGCAGTGTTTTTGCCCTGCTGTTCACGAGCCACTGCTATAAACATTAAATAAGGAAATATTAATTTTTTCAATCTCATAGAGTGATTCAAATGCGTGCTCAGAGGGATTCATTGAACAGACTTTTTGACAGCACTGTCCTGATTTTTAGTGGATGTAGTAGCCTGTAATAGAATCTGTTTTGAGGGCTAATCAATAATCACTTGAGTCTCTTGAGCAGTAAACAGGGACCACTAATGATTATGAATGAACAGAAATTTGTCAGACTTTTCAGAAGCATCTCCAATAGCGTTGAATCTGTAGATTAAATATTTTTCCGGATTGTCCTAAACAGATTAATTTGCTGCTATCTGGTGTTTATGCTGTGCAAAATTTTTCTCCCTTTGAGTCTCAAAAATACTGCCACTGGGTTATCTTATGTTTCATGTCTCATTAATAATTGAGTGTCTGTTACAGATACTAAATATAGCCGGCTTGTAATTGGATCAAATAATGGGTGTCATGTTTATCTGAAGAAAGCATTCACCTTTTCAACTGCAGAAAAGATTAGACACCATGACTTCATCTGCAGTAGAGATTATGAAAATAGAACCACAGAAATGGTTGGAGAGGGAAGATGTGATTTGGGATGCGGTTGAAAGCCTTGTTTTCACTATTTATGGAGTTTATTGTTAATCTGATTGGTAGTTTGTGTCTATCAGATGCATCAGTGTAGTCATCAGAGTTGAAGCTCAGCATGGACTTCAGAAGAAGTGAGATGTCTGGCTTCACCAGTTTATCCGTATTGATCTTGTTGATTGGCTACTGCATTGTTCTTCACCTTGTGCATCAATCATTTAAGTCAGATATTGATTGTGGATTTTTCTTTCATTTGTTTCTTTGTACAGTCACAAACATTCATGGATCAATTTAAGCTGAGGCAGTAGTTGCTTGTTTTTCTTTTTGCTGTTTTTGAAATTTTAGAGCGTCCCCGACAACGTAGAAAATATGTTATTGGATTACTTACCCTATAATTCCGTCGTAGAGTCTTTTCTCTTTCCTCTGCTCCTTCCTCTCATTGATCTGCAGAGACTGGACATTTGAAAGTGATATGTGTCTGTTCTGAAAACAGGAAGTCATTGAGTTTGTTTCTGCCTTGGATTCACTGTAGCTCAAGGCTAGCAATTAGCTTAGTAAGAGAAAGTTAAGTAGATGTATCATGTAGATTACGCATTGACTTTTTAAAGAAATTTCTGTCAGGATGCGGTTCGTTTTGCGCAACCAATCATCATTACGCAGCCAGCACTATTAGCTAACGTCTTTTTAATTAGCTAATGTATTAAATGTCTAATGTCTTAAAGACATTTAAAAAAAAATGCTAAAGATTTTTTAGGTATATTTGTGAAGTGTAGCTAAATGTTTATGATGAGGTGATAATGCTATTGCTAATGTTTTTTCCCGATGTAGCCTTATGTTGCTATGCTAACCTTCTCTGGTGAGAGTGAGAGACTTCTTTTTGCATCTATTTAGCACATTCTGGCTAACTTTTTGGTCACTTAAAGTTTGAAACCACTGTTTATACATTAGAATAATTTGTTATTTGTTTCAAAAGTGAAGAGTTTAGCCAAACATAATAAAGTTCTTTTGCATAGTCTTAAAGGTACAGTAGCACAAACAACTTGTTCAGTTCTGAAGATGTGGTCACCTAATGTTGTTTGTCATTTCAATAGGAATCGATGTGATCAGGATTTTCACGTGAGGGCGAAAGATTTACCCACACAGATTTTGCATCAGTTTAGCATTGGTCACACAGAAAGCTGTGTGAACTGTGCTTTATACATCACAACACTATTGAAAATAGACCTTTTTTGCTCATGAAATTTCGCCAGAATTTTGCTAATATCTCAGAGGGAGAGTGGAAAATTGTCATATAACTCTAAATTGTGACTGTTTTTGGTGAAAGAAATTCTGACTAACATTTTAAATGGACTTAAACTGCTACAAAAGTGTAGAATAAGGCCTCTTTAAAGGGTTAGTTCACCCAAAAATTAATATTCTGTCATTAATTATTCACCCTCATGTCGTTTTAAATGACCGTAAGACCGTACGCTTCAAAAAGTTCATAAAGAGATCGTAAAACTAATCTATATGAATTGAGTGGTTTAGTCCAAATCTTCTGAAGAAACTCGATTGCTTTATATGATCAACATATTTAATTTAGTCTTTTATTAACATAAAAACTTCAATCATTGAACATAAACAGAAGCTCAACTGAACCCGCTTGACGCGTGAGAACAAACCTCTTGCAGAAGCTCAAACGTGCTGCGTAACACACGAGAATGAACCTTATCAAGCAAACATGCTTGAGCTTCCATTTACCACAACTGATGTGTGAGTTGATGAATGTTTATATGTGAATATCATATAGATCATATAAAGGGAATGTGTCGCTTTAGAAAAATTGGACTAAACCAATCAATTCATATGGTTTTTACAATCTCTTAATGAGCTTTTTGAAGCATCAAAGTGCCAGTTGCGTAGACTGTCAATGGAGGGACAGAAATCTCTCAGATTTCATCAAAAAGTTCTTAATTTGTGTTCTGAAGATGAACGAAGGTCTTACGGGTGTGGAACGACATGAGGGTGAGTAATTAATGACAGAATTTTCATTTTTGGGTGAATTAACCCTTTAAGCTTCTGCAGTGTTTCATATCACATAAAGTCTAAAATTAGTCCTACATCACAAATAAAAAAATAGCTGAGGTTAACATGGATTCCGTATCACTTAAACAGTTGTCCAAACAGCAATTGAGCTCAGCAAAGGAGCAATTTA